>JAOTOL010001542.1:150000-595000 GCA_034440575.1 Imbricaverruca yamaguchii
CATGTACAGTATCTTCAGATCTATATGCTATTGTGCTGTTGGCGCATCATCTTTTCCCTGTCAGTCATGTGGAGGTATCCTTGGAGATCAAGCTGAAGACGCCACTGGCAACTTGCACATGTCACTGGATACGGCGAGGGTGAGGCACTACATCGTGCGGTCGTCTGGGGGGAGGGGAGGGGTAGTTGATGCGTGGTTTTCCAACGCAGGGTTGGGACAGGGCTACAGGGAACTGACACCAGCGGACGGTCTGGCTTATTCAATGGCCGACGTGGTTGACTGGTTTAAGGTCGATACACATATGCATAGTGCAAGGTGTTGAACGATATGTCCAATGTATGGCTTTTTAACCTTGAAATCATTCTACTCGCATGCAGCATCCAGCTAGGGGTGTGCGTGTGTGTAAGTGAACTATACCAGCCTGCCACCGTGTGGTGATTTCGGCTGTTTACGACTTTGAAGTCGGTTGGAGGTGGTGGTCCGGACGGTGCCTGGTAGTAGTTGGTGGAGGGGGTTGGGGGTCATCGCCTTTGGTATTAACATTGCAAACATACATGGTCATACACTGTTAGTTGTGTCTTACATTCTTCTTTTTTTTTCTTTTATCTAGTTCTTTGTTGTTGTTTTATCGGTTCTTTTTGTACTTTTTTTCTTTCTTTTTGTTTGTTTGTTTTAGTTTTAGTTTTAGTTTTTTCTGTTTTTTCCACATTCCTTTTTACGTTTGTTTGAGGCTCTGATGTCGGCCTGGCACCAGCTTCCTTCGATTAAAAAAAAATATAAACACATGTCATGGGCAGAGTTGGGAGAGACTGGGTTGAGGAGTTGTTCGGATGTTTGTTCCTATGCTGTCTAGTGTCGAGTAGGTTTATAACGTGTTCTGGTTTTTATGGGTGTTGTGGTTGGTTTGTTCGTGGATGTAGTGCTTAGTTTGTTGGTTGCTCGTGTTGTCGGTGCTTGGGTGGTTTGCAGAGTGGTTCCTGCGCTATCTGAGCTAACGTCTTCTTCCTCTGAGTCTGTGGGTGGTCTGTGGTGAAGGGGGAGTCTGAAAAAACTCCCCCTTGCGTGCTTGGGGTGGGTCTGGGGGGAGTGATAGGCGTGGTGGATTGTATGCTTCGCGGTGTGGTAAGAGGGGAGGTGCCTGTGCTTGTGCCGTAAGTTTTGTTGTGGGTTCTGGCCGAATGACAATTGTAGGGTCCGTCTGGGTTTCCTGAGGGGTGGCTGTAGGGTCAGTGTGTGTCTGCGTGGGCCGGGCGGTGGGCATCGGGTACTGCTCGTCACCCCACTCCCGTGCCCGCGACGGGGCCACGCCCTCGATGTGGATGAGTCGGAGGATGATCTTCTCCTTCCTCCACCGAGGGCAAGCCCCGTCCCGGGAGGAGTGGTTCCCGCCGCAGCCCACGCATTTCCTAACCTCACTAGTGCACTCGATAGTGTAGTGTGGTTCGGCACAGAGGCCACATGTGGGGTTTGTGTGTTTGCAGCCCCCCCCCTCGTGTGGCCATATCCTTGACAAAAGGAACAGCGACGAGGGAGGGGTGCACGTGATGTTACTTTGTATGTGATGTAACCAGCTGTGACATGTGCGGGTTGTTGTTTGGATGTGAAAGTCAGGATGAGAATGTGAGTGTTTGGTTTGTTTGTGGGGGGAGGGGGCCGGTACACCGAGGAGATCCCCTGGCTCACAAACCTGCGAGCCAGTCTCTCCTCAGGCATCCATTCCAACTCCCACGCGTGTATTATCCCCTGAGATGTGTTCCGGTGTCTGTCTGGTGTTATGGTGACCTGTGTGTTTAAGAGGTGTGTGATCTGCTCTAAGATGTGTGCGTCCGTGGTGTCGCAGGCCTGGATCAAGAGCTCCCCAGATTTTAGATGGCGTGCGTGTAGGGGAGCTTGTGTCCGACGGGTGACCTCAGTTTCCACCTCCCAAGGGTCGAGGATGGTCATGGGCCGACCATCGACCCAGCTAGGAGAACATGTAAGTCAATTAATAAAATCAGTTACTCAGTTTGCATGTGCCGGGGTAATTCGAATGTCTACCTTAAACAGCGCAGAGTCGCATTTGTTGTCCCATGAAAACGTTTGTCATACGTTAATAACTTCGAATTCAGCGCGGGCTATCCTGCCCCACCCCCACCAAAGGATTTTAGCAATGGGAACACGGGGACGAGCAGCTTAGGGGTAAGTTGCTCGTCTCACAATCGAAAGGTTGTGGGTTCGAGTCTCACCTGTCGCTACTCTTCGCCCGCGACCAATCGGCGTGAGAGATTGGCGACGCTACATGACTCAACGGTCGATGTGTCGTAAAAACCAATGACCAACCGACTAACAATGGGAACGGATTTAGGTTAGATTTACGGTGAAAACAGAAACGTGACTCATATCCGTGTCGCGTTAGACAAAAACGAAGTATTTTAATCTACTTCCATGTGGGCAATGAAAATGCTTCGAGGTAAGGTGAAGTTCAAGTGATGTTGGGGCTGGTGCGAAATCACCAATTATTTCGTGCTACCGTCGGCAACAGGCATAGCAATGCACACGTTAGTTCGTATTGGGAGCGTAATTTGAAGTTGTTCGAGCATGACAATTTCAATGGTTCCCCATAATCAGAAAAACTAGAACAATTAGGTATATTTAAACATTGAATTCCATCTTATTAACCACAAATATAGCAAGAATGAATGCCTTCAAGCTGTAGTGATCGCTTAGGATGTAATATGGTATCAGTACTACTTATTGTATTTTTAAGCTTAATGAGGTGAAAGACATCATCATTGTAGATACTGTGATGCCAGCATGGGAAACTGCCTCTCCAACTTGAAAGTTGGGATGGCAGGGTCCATCAACTTCCAAATACGTGCTTGATTTTTACAGCTGGTAAAAATGTTTCAAACACACCCGATGTCTACAACAAAGCGGACGAAGTCTAGCTGATTTTTGGATGTGTGGGCGTACTTTGGCATAACATCTACCGTGCCTATCTGGTGACTTCGTGTGATAAGCTCATGTTCCTCTGTCTCGCTACAGTCTTCATAACAATGAATGGGCCTGAGGTGAAGCAAACCTTAATGACGTCATTGTTGCAAGCATTGGATAGGGGAAACCTTGCCTAGTTCATAAATTTTTGCGAAACTCAATATAACTCATCACTTTGGAGGGGTAGCGAGGAGATTGCTGCACCTACGCCGAGCCTAAACCTGGTATCATCACGATATTTTGTTTTCGTGGCGTCCTCTGGGCTTTCCACCAGAGAGGAAATCATGGCGCAACTATCGGTTCATCAACTTACCCCGCAATAGGGTTAAATTGTTGCTGATGATGGGTAAAGTTGATATAATGTAGGTTAAGCAAACAATGTTATGAATATAGATGGTACTAGTTTGCTCCTTTTGAAAGGTTCATATTTCACGCTTTCAGTAACAATACTGTTGTGAGTCTTGACTAACCATAGCTAATGGTTTATGCAATTTATGGAATGATCAAACGTTCATTCCATAGATATCTTGATACAGTTTTAGCAGACGCCTTAATAAAAGTAGGCAATTGTATGGTTATTTTGTTCCATTTCCAATCCATAAAACGTTGGAACAGGCTGCATGTTAAGTACGAATTTAAACACATTTCACAGTCGCAAAGTTGAGAGAACATGGTAATGAGCTGACACTTAAAAAGTTAGCAAGTAGGCGACAGATTAGAAATTTAGGGCAAAGCAAAGGCACTTTCGGTCCAAAAATGTGTCACATCTTTACCATTCTGTAGTCTCGGGTCAAAAGTACTTGGGCTTGATATTTACGTGAGAAGAGGGTGTCAGTAGCAACATGTGCAACAGTAGCCATGGCAACCGGCTTCATGCTTTTGGAGAAAATGCTGTTGTATTAACCATCCCGTGTATCAACTAGACCCGGTCTCCATACTCCTATTTTTCACGGCTATTTAATGTGTTTGCATGGCAACCTCGCAAGCTGTTACCTGGACTGTGCCATTTGGATCCTCTGACATCAGTGCGTACATAATCATAGGCATCATATTTGCTCCCAAAACGCTGCATAAAGGACATTGCAAAATATTGTGATAAAAGATAAAACCGGCTGGGTGTAGGGCTCGGTGTTGCGGAGACTGGGACGGTATCTTGTAGTTAGATTGAGTGAGCCATTCATCTCAAAACAAAGCCGCTGGATATAACTTAAAAAATATCGCCAAACACTACAACGGCGATAGTGCTCAAACAAACCTTGCTGGGCTCCATACCAATCGCGCCGCGGCCTAAGAAAATCGTATCAGAGTCCAAAAAATCGCTGGACTCCATCCTCCCGAGAAAAAAAATCGAGATGGATCTTGAAAAAGTGCACCGTGGCCTGAAAGCTTCCACATGGTTCCGGAATGGTTCAGTTTACATAAAAAACAAGGGACCTTCAAAATATCGAATAGAGTTTAAAACAAATTGCATTGAGGCTTACAAATCGATGCACCTCACCAAAAATCGCGCCGACTGAGGGCTTAAGGCTCAAGGCCCTCCAATGTTGGTTTCATTGCTGAACGTGTGGCGTAACATCTGCTGGTGTACGTCTACCAACGCAAACATGACCCGTGTTCAACTGAGGAACTAGGAGTCATTGAAGCAAAGTTTAGGGCAGATCACTTTAGGTTTCATAGACGTTTATAAGCTACGTTCTTGTCGATTAGCGGTCCTGTGGTGCATATTTTGGGAAAGGGATGACATGTACTATCACCCCGCAAGGTACTAATGTCCTCCTCGTCCTCTATCTTTTGGGACAATACATTCAAAAGTTATATTGTTTCACTACATTACCGACGTTTTGTGCTTCGGAGTTGATCACCATATTTCAGCAATTGAGTATCAAATCCGAAATGTTGGTAATTTCTTGAAATAATAATCATTCATTTTAAGAACCTTTTCATGGCTATGAAGACATTGCAAGTTGTATATTCCTCCCATGTATGCTTAGATTGTACTCCGCTACGAATGCAAGTGTTTACACACTTTGGTGCCTCACAATTTGATTCCTTGTCTATGATGACATTTTGTTTGTAATTGCCCCCCCCCCCTGCTTCGGAATCAGGGATGAACTATTGGTGTGCTGCATGGATGTAACCATTGAAGGGGGCTGGAGAGGGGACATGTCCCTCAATTTCTGAGAAGTGACGATTTGCCCCCTCAATTTTGCCGTGTCCCCCAGCCTCAGCTACTTGAGTATCATCTCTGCCAGATTCTTCTTAGTCATTTATGAAGTGAAAATATGTATGTCAGAGAATCACCAACAATACTAAAAGCCGACCTAGGCAATCAACGAGCTTCACAAACTATCTGTAGTTGCAAAATATCCGAATTATAAATCAGGAAACGTTTTTTTGCTTCCAGCCAATTCTTGAAGAACATGAACCTTGACCATCTTCTGTTTTCACTTGGGTAGAAAATTGTGCTCTGCTAGGCAAGAAATTTGCATTATCGCAGGGCTTTATACGTCTTAGGTTGCATTCACCTGCTCATATATTGATATATTTTGAACAAATGTGACTCTAGGTGTTCTTGGGTACTTTCGAGACTATTGAGGGAAGTCATGGGGAGCCGTAAGCACGTATGTCTAGTTAATGTCGTATTCGTATTCGAATTCAATGACGAGTTCGCCAGAGGCGTATTTGTAATGGCATCCGCATTCCGCGACGGTTTTAAGATCGTTCGAATCAATTGCCACGAATGCTTCTGCCTGTACTGAACACACCGGAAGGAACTACATAGGTCTCACAATACAACTTTAACGGTCAAGGTGCAACGCAAACCGGTTTCTTCGGTCGTCTCCAATTTGTTTCACCCACACCTGCCCACATCTGGTATCAAGCAATAGCCTGTGGTGAACCGTCGTGCAACATTTGAAATCGGCACATGTCAAGGTCAAACTTCTAGGTCAAATGTTAGCTTGATTTATTAGATGGTGACATTAGAGTCATATTGACCGAACGGGAGAATCGGTTGCATTCGCCTCAATTTGCATCAAATGAGGATCATTCAATGTGGCTTGCTATGCAGTATCAGAAAGCTAAGCTATCTATTTTTCAAGAGCAAAGGCCAAGCTGATCCTTCGATCGCCTATTTTCTTCTTTTTATCTCAAACCTATCCAAATCTGACATCAGGCAATAATCAGTGGTGAACACTCGAGCAACATTTCAAACCGGGACAGGTCAAGGTCAAAGGTTTGATTCAGTTCATCGATGTCCTCGCGTTTCGTCGTTATTGCTTCAATTTGCAGAAAATGGATGTCATTCGTATTGTGTCACTCGTGTTGTCTTGTTGTGCATTTTCAGAAAGTTTAAACTTAGAAATAGTCTTGACGGCTCAAAATTCAAGCTGATTTCTTCGGTTGCCTCATATTTTTTGTGGTTTTCGCCCAAGCCTACCCAGATCCACTATCAATCGACAGCCCATGGTGAACCCTCGAGTAACATTTTTAAACCAGGATGTGGCAAGATCAATCCTAAAGCTCAAAGGCTAGTTTTAATTTTTCCAGGTCCTCGCGATTCGTCGCTATGGGCTCAATTTGCACCAAGTGGGTGTCACTCGACGTGGCTTGTGGCGTATCATAATGCTACCAAATATAACTAATTTCTAAGGTCAAAGGTCAAACCGATTTCCTTAGTCGCCTCGCATTTTCTTCTTCGCCTTACCTACTCGCATCTGATACCAAGCAATAGCCCGTGGTGCACCTCAAGCAATATTTCAAACCGGATCAATGTCAATGTCAAAGCACAAGACCGAAGGTTAGTTTAAATGGTTCGACGTCCTCGCGCCTCGTCGCTATGTCTTCAATTCTTATGCAGTAGAGTGACTCAACGTGTCGTGTCGTACTCCATCAAACTGTTCAGAAATCACTCTAATTTTCAAAGTCAAAGGTCGAACTCATTTCTTCTGTCGCCCAACGTTCCTTCGTTTTCTCCAAAAGCTACCCATGCTTGGTATCAAGAGATAGCCTGTGGGAAACTCTGGAGTAGCATTTCAATCTGGGGAATGTCAGATCAAACCCCAAGGTCAAAATTAATTTAACATGCGCCCTGGAGAGCGTCTGAAAATTACACGCACTGGAGGGGGGCGGATTCCGCCCTTAAGTTCACGGTTCCTATTAAAGCTGGTGAAACGAAATTCGCAGGGTAGATGGGTACGATAGTGAACTCTATTGTGTGGAAAATTCATGGCCAATATCTTCAAGGACACACTAGGTCAAAATATGTCAAAATGTTCTGGTTTTGCGTGGCTTGGCTTGTCATTGTTATGGATCGCTGTGATTGTGTTTGAACGCTCCAAAATGGGCATCAATGTGTTTTGGACATTACTACTGATGCAGTACAGATGCTAGACCCGACATTTTACCTCAGGTCATCCATATAGCAGCAATTTATCGGGCCATTACCTGCTGCGGTTACTGTAACCGGGCCGCCCCCTGACATCTCCGTTGGGCGGTTCGTCGCAATCGGCTTCGCAAAGAATGGAGTGAAGTACATGAATACAGTATGGAAGCGCTTAGGTACACAATGACAAACAGTAGTTTTCAAGATGTGTAGGGAATAACACACAAAGTGACATCAACCGCATGACAGTCATTTGCATTTATGACAGCATTCCAGTTGACCAAGTTTGGTTCCATTAACCTGTCATGAACTGGACCTAACTTGACCTCGGTGACCTAACATAACTTTGAAAATATATGGCATAATAATATACATGAAAGAAGTCGCTAGTGTTGCCAAGAACATTTCCCTTTTGCCAATCTATGGGAAGCGCATCAGCGCCGATTTTTGTGGATTGGCGCTGCGAGATTTTTGGACTTCAACGGCCCCTAACTCGAAATGTGTTGTCCAATTTCCGTTTTTCATGCTTTAAGCAACGCGCCTGTCAATTCTAAGCAGGTACGCAAACAATAGTGTTTATCTGCCAGTAACTATCTGGAGTGATGTACGAAAAACGGGAGGGGTAGGCGGATTTCGCCACCCCCCTCCAGGGCGTGTGTTAATTTTCAGAGTCCTTGCGTTTCGTGGTTATGGCTTCAATTTGCATCATGTGGGTATCACTTGACGTGGCTTGCCGTACGGTATCAGAATGTTGAGATATCGAAGTAATTTCAAAAATGTCGAAGGTCCGGCGTGTTTACAATTATTGAGTGTAGTAGGAATAGGACGGTCAGATCTATGTTTGTTTGCAGCCTTTGTGATAGCAGTCAGTCGCATCCTATATGACAAGGGCTCCCCAAGAAATCCATCGTAACCTGTTCGGACGGTGCTCTCATCGCCGGTTTTTAATTTATGCTGCCACATTGCTGTTACGGACATACAAAACATATAACTTTCTTTTCAGTTTGACCGCTTTCCTCTTGATGACTCAACTGTTGTTGTCAAATTTGCAAGAGAAGCCACACGTGAATGCACACAATTTTATAACTCGCCCGAGTTCATAACCGCGAGAGAGCAATGTTGTAATCAGGTGTAGAACCCAGGAATTATCATGTGGGCACCTGTCTGGAGAGGCGCCATTTATTTGGATCGGCTCCACTGTGAAAGCGCCTGAAGTGGCGCCTCTTGCTGCAAAATTCGAGGGGGAGGGATGTACTGGGCTCTTCCGCAAGGGGCGCCTTTCCTTCCAAGGGGAGCCTTTTTATTTAATAGAGGCGCCTGAAGCTGAAAAATGCGAGCGGGAACACTGAAACCTTTTCAGAGGGACGCATTTCCCGGCCTGGGGGAATGTGTACCCATAAAACAGGATAGCATGGGAAATGAAATTGCATGTTCATCTTTGCTACCATAAAACCATCGTCCGATAATTTATGTTTTTCCTGCTACAAGAGGGCAACGTTAAACATACTTAAAACATTGCTCGAACATTGTTGGACCTGATTCACTATGGTGATGGTGAATCAGGTCCAACACAAGTCACCAAAATTTCATTTTTAGCAATGGTAAATCTGAAAAATTGAAATACACTGGAATTGAAATGCATTGAAGTGTCTGAAAATGGCATTGAAAAGGAAGTGGCTGAAATCCAAAGTTTTGTTATGTCCAGCCGGCCACGTGTACGCCGTCATGTGCGTGTCAGTGTGTTGGCTGACCACGTCGGCAGCTAGGTCCAGCCGGCCACGTGTGCGCCGTCATGTGCGTGTCAGTATATTGGCTGACCACGTCTACAACTAGGTGCCGCCGCCACGGAACGGCTAGCTCCAGACGGCACGGAGCCTTGGGGTAGGCTGGTGCCGTGACTTTAGCGACTCGTGGTCGACCGCAAGTTGTGGGATTCTATTGCAATCGCTAGTCATCAGCTACTTCGCCGGGTCACACTGAACCCGACCGGCGGGGTTGGTGCCATAATATACATGCCATATCGATCCCCGATAATACAAAGCCATGTATATTTGCTGATGAATATTTGCTATGTGTTCACAACCGAATGTCAGTACACACTGACGCTGTCAGCCGCCTCCACGATACTGCTGCTCCCCGCATGGCTCTCGTTCGATATCTTTTGTATGGCCATTTTATGAGCCATCTTCCATATTGACTGAAGCGATTGTATCTGAATACGCTGGGTTTCGACAAGAGACTTTGTTCGAAAACAATGATCTCGTCTAGGTTTACATTTGGGTTTATTTATGTTTTGATTTCATTGTTTTTTTGTGCGAGTATGAGAAGTCCAACTGTTTGCCAACTGGCCAGAAGCATGGATCACGAATACAATTGCTTATAAAAGGAATAGTTTCGATGTCAGGGATGTGTTGCTGATTCAATAATTGTTCCCTATTCATGTTCCCATAACTAATTGTAGATAATCATAGATGTGTGGGAGGGATTCGAGCGTCCCAATCTACCTCCTTCCCCACCACTTGTGTACATCGTAGACATCTCAAAGGGCCCGTTATGATTTGCAAGGAGTTGGAGGCATTCTTATGCTCCAAACAACACCTAAAAAAGTTATGTTGACTTTTCTGTCTCCTCCAAGACAATAGCGTAGAGGAGTGCGAATGGGTCACTAGCATGTCCTCGGGCCGTGTCATGGACCCGTAGAATCCCAAGAATGGGGTGACCGATCCAGTCACCCTCTTAGCTACGTCCAAGTTTGTGGCACTGACTGTGAAGATCAGCAGCAAGGAACGAATGATGCCTTCCCTTCCTCAGGCTTCTGGCTGCACCATTAGATGTTTTGCATGTGCATGTACGGACATCTAGTGCTTTACACCATTAAAAATCAATTGTTCCGAGCTAGGACAATTTTGTCGACGTAAAATTTAAACGCAAGCCCAAATAGCCTTTATCAATCCACCAATCGTTTTACCTCCTGAGCTCTCCACTGGGAAGGTTGACATTTCGACATTCTTAAAGTGTATATTAGAGGAACCTGAGCTGTCCAGTTTCGATATGTGTCCAATAGATTTCGAGATGGAGGGGATAGATGGGGGGGGGATCCACCCCATAGATTCAGGCCTAAACGAGCCCCACTTTAGTAAATGTAATAAATCCACCGACACATCTGGTCTTCTTAATACTACATTTTAAAAATATTCTGAGCATGCCTGTGCTCTAACATATGATTGCTTACGTGGAGCTACTCCGAAGTACGCTTGTGCATGCAAACATGGGTAAGTTCCCTTGCATCTGTGTATGTACATTTCCGCATATTCACGTACATTTGCGCTGACCTATATTCATATACGCAACTTTGGCCTCCATACATTTGCACTCACTTACGTTTGCGCATGTGTGCTTTCGTGCTTACGTAGACTTGAGTGTGCGCACAATTGGCATGCGTATACGTCAAAGTAGGCAAAGCCAATGAAATACAGCACATTCACAAAAACTGATTCGGCCGGGCACACTTTCCGGGATCATCAGGTGACTCGCAGTGCTTGTACAACCCTCGGTGCTTGGGAACATGAGTGTCGAAATAACAACAAAAACAAACACTCAGCAGGGAAGAGGTGACAAATCCCTACCAATACGGGGTCAGACACAATCATTCCTGCGCCATACACATGATATCGGCCTGCCACCTTCATAATATGACGCTTTATTGGCCCTCACAACCTGGGGTGGGGGGCGAATGTCTCATCTTTTTCTTTTCCTAGGCCTGTCTATGATTGGGAAGTCGAAAGTTGTTTTGGGAGAAGAGGGACGATAGATTTCCTAGGCATGTTCTTTACAGTTAACAACATAAAATCCTGGCTTGCATAACACAGCCTATCTCGCGCCCAGCAAACAGTTTTCGAATCCCTCGCATAAAAGACGTTCTATGACAGTGGAGTTAGCATAGAACTGCTAAAGTAGTCGATATTATCCCATCTCTGTTGCTGAACCCAGAGACGTCTACAGAGTGGCTTTCTCCTGTTCTTGCCCCGTCCCCCCCCCGAGTGTTCCGTACATTCATCAGTATACAATGTGCCGTTCAGTGCACTGCCGGAGATCCCAGGAGTGGTGGGAAGGTTGGAAATAAATGCTGTCTGCCGGGTCCGTGATCTCTGTTTCTGGGTGTGAAAACATGAAGCTGAAAACATTCAGCTTTCCAAAAAAGAGAATCTGGTCATGCACTGTTGCACGTCATGGAGTTTTTAGCTCGATTGGCCGATCCAGAGGGCCCGATTGTATTACGTTTGCAAGATATCACAATCTAAAGCTTAGCGGACATTTCATGTCACACGCCGGGGATGGATACTACATGAGGGCGCATTGGGCCTAGACAGACCCGTTTCATAGTATGCTGGGAGATCATGTTAACCAATGGTACGGCATATCACGATTATGCACACCGTCATCTTTTTTGGGGGAGTGAGATCTATTTCAATGATTTAGTGAATATGTATTTTCTTATCATTACATTCGGGAGAATTCTATGGCCATTCGGAAGTCGTTGGAATTCATGGACACAAATTCGAAGTAACAGATTTAGGAAGTCTGCATTTTTCGCATAATTGACTGCGCATCGGACGCTGTGATGTTTTATTTCTTGAACGGGAATAGAATCGCCAGAGGTCGGTTGAAACAAAATGAAGGCTGCGAACACATGCCAGCTGCTGCAAAACTTGCACACACTTTGCGATACAACGCATACCGACCAATTATGTGATGGTTGGAATCTTCCATTCTGCTTCTAAACGGAACAGTAGCTGTTTGGAAGAGCTAGAAAACACAGAAGGAATTAGCCAAATTCTTACCGAATCACACACGTATGTTCCGATAACATAACTATAAGACAAGATTAAGAGAGGAGAAATCTTAAATTCAGCTGAAATTTCCAACCGCAAAATCAAATGATGCTATACAAAAATAGCCCGGAGCTTTTCACTTCATCGCATAAATTTTAACAAGATATACAGTGTCGGTGCATTCTGTAGAACTTTACCACCGTTTAACTGATTAAGCCGAGGTGCTTTAGATGTACGCAAATACATTCGTACATGATGAGTAATACATGAGTAATTCTTTCCTTGAGGATTTGGAACGGTGGTCTAGCCTGGTGGTCGCTTACCTACAAAAAGCAGTTGCTTCATCCAGGAAGTGCTGTCGCGACATAAAAATTCCAACACCGTGGAAGTAAAAGAGAGCCAACTCGTAATGCACCTCGAGTGCACAAGAGGCAGGAGGCTATAATGAACTATGGGTAACCCGTTCTCGCAGGTTAATGCACAATTTCACCAGCGACACCGTGACGGTTTCGCGATGCGAATAATCATCGGATTTTAATCGAAAGAAAAAATGCTTTATCGGAGGAAATTCTGGTCCAACAAACATTCGGCTGCCAGCGGATTTTAAAGCAAAACACCCACAGAAACATACAATTATAGCGGAAACACTACAGCGGATAGGTTTGTACTCAAGATGAAGTTTCCACTGAGACAAAATGTGTTGCCACGGGAGCTGTGCATAAAAATGAAGAAAATATGTACTTTTGAATGATCTACATTCGTCCAGTACACTCTACAATTACCTACGTTATTTTAATACAATTGTTAATCTGAAAGAAAAGTTTTCAACAAAAAGTTTCAAAAGTTACACAAAAGATGCGACATGGGGGCTTTCTCCGCCGGTATTTTTGGATATTTGAATATTAATATCAATATTTGCTATGGCAAAATGTTGTTTCCGAGAGGCGAACTCCGAATCACCGGATTGAATTACATGCTTATGGTATTATAATGGGCATCGCAACCACTCAGAAGGTAAGAAAATACCGTCAAATCACCCTACTTCACCGACTCAGCAGAAATCACAATTTTTGGAAGAAAACAAATGGGGAAAAATTCCCAAAACTGTGAGAATTTCTAAGTGGCCCACGACCCCTGATCCCATATTCAGGGAAAAAAAATCGGTCAGCCATTTTCCAAACCAAACTCCGAATTACCCACTCCGGGCAAAAGCGCCAAGTCGACTCCTAATCACCCACTTAGGCTTCCCTAACTTTTCATCAGCGACACCGTGACTGGTTCGCGACGCGAACCGTCCACTTTCGCGCCACAGACGCTGGGCTTTCTCCGTTCCATCCCAGGACAGCTGATCAATGGCGTCACCAGGGTACGACTAGTCGGCATATTCAGGGCGGACAATGCAAATATTGCGCGAGAATCACAATGTATTCAACATTAGGTAGCCATCAAATCTGATACAAACAGGTCTGAGCAGGGTGTTCGTACTCTGCATCCGCCACTGCGCCGCATATCAGCTTCCCACGAGGTGACGGCCGGTTCCCGACGTCTGAAAAGTTATCAATGTGCGCACACAGAAAAAGCGTATTCAACGACACATCCTGCCATCTAGTGAGAAATATTGTTATCTATGCTTCAACGTTCAATCGCATGACATTCATTCAATATCCGTTGCTATAATACCTAGACCGTGCTGCTACCTAGCGATAGCTATCCGAAATGATGCTTCTATAAAATTATGTAGTTCTTGAATCTGTGGAGGTTACGACCGCTTCGGAGTTGTGGAGGTTATGACCTGTGGAGGTTATGACCGCTCCGTACTTGTGGAGGTTGCAACCTGTGGGGATTACGACCTGTGGAGGTTATGACCTGTGGAGGTTATGACCGCTTCGGAGTTGTGGAGGTTACGACCTGTGGAGGTTACGACCGGTGGAGGTTACGACCTGTGGAGGTTATGACCGCTGCGGACTTGTGGAGGTTATGACCTGTGGAGGTTACGACCGCTGCGATGTGTTGAATTTGTGGAGGTTGTGACCTGTGGAGGTTACGACCTGTGGAGGTTATGATACGTCTCCGACAAAATGTGCCAATCGAATACCCTCGCTTGATACCAAAGGCGACATGTGATAACATGTCGCCCTGTAGTAACTCGTGCTCTGACGACACATGCGGTAGAGCCAACGCGGCGAACATTGGCATGCACCAGCGCAGAGACGCAATGACCTTGCTCAGGTCATTGCGCACTTGGACGCGTCGTCCGTTACTGTGTATAATGTGGCATGCACACTGTACTCGATCTCTCTCGCACTCTCCTCGCTCGATACACATCTCGTCAAGTTACAGATCTCTGAAACTCACCATACGGACACGTCATAACACGCGCACGTCCAGGGGGCAGATATCTGTCCCCCTCCGGTTTTTCCTCATTTTCCGCCAAACTAATCATATTAGCAAGGCCAAACCTCGCATAGCTGTTCATTGGTCTTTTCCGCATACCCTCATACATTTTTAACTCTGGGTCATCTCAGGTTAGGCGAAGTGACCCAACTATACTCGGAGTTTTAGGTGGCCTAACTTCCACAATAATTGGGCGATTTATTTCAAACTTATAATACTTAATGATCTCATCAGGGACCATAATATGTACATCGGTTGTTTCGTAGCATTTACCTTAGGTCAGGTCGCGGCCATGGCTTCCCCATTATAGGGCCATGGTAAAATATATAAATGTTTCCTGGCTACATATTTGCGCTCGGAATGATCTCACAGCTGTTGTGGCATGTAGATGGAAGCTATACTCAATGTTAGCGCTGACATTTTTGCTCAGTGACTTCACCAAGGTCTCTGAGGTCACCTGAGATCACTACACATTTCTGCGCATTATATCGCACTGCATTGAGCTAGAAGGCTGAAATTGCCGTCATTGTGCTTGTATCGCCAAGACGTGTCGAATGATACATTACATGATCTCCCTAGGTGACTTCATGACCTTTATCTGTGGTGATGACTTCATGACCTTGACCTGAGTTTCGGTTGACCTGACCTTAAATTGCACCGCCTATTGTTGGTAGCACATTTCAAGGAATGTCGAATAGCGTTCGCTGTTTGTTTCTATCTGTTACAGGTCCTGAGATATGTGTCACTATCTGAGTCCCACCTAATCTGGTCGAATTCGACCTATGATGTCGCAGTGACCTGAATGTTGACCTGAGCGAAAAAAAAATACCGAAACACTTTCGATAGAGTCCGTCGCCAGCTATCCAACGCCGTTTTCTGTTCGTCCGTTCGTCGCTAGCTAGTATAGTTCTAGAGATCTTAGGGGGGCAGACTTCTGCCCCCCGGACATGCGAAGTTGGCGTGGACCTCCGGACGTACGAATGTTAAGAAACTTAGCTACCTAAGCCGCTACAGGCATACCTAGCATAATTATCTCTTCAAGCGCACATCATAGTGTGTAGTGCGGCGCCACCGAGGCGTGTGCAGGGGAAGCACTGGGGCATGTATCCACTCTCCATGGGAAGGTGGTACCCCTCCAGGAAGACTTGACTGCCCCATCCATCCTTCGTTCTAGGTATTTCTGAGTTAAAGGCTCCCTTCACAGATGAAAAGGCGGTCCCTGAGAGCAACATGCGCCCATTTTTTTTTATAAAGAAATACTTCCGAAAATTTATGTATTTACCCCTGTGCGACGTTTCCAAGTTAATGCATGGAAGTTTGGTAAGCATCTTCATTTGCATGAAGCATCCATTTTAGCGCATTGGGCCAATGACCTGATTGTGCTACCGATGGGTTGCATCAGGTCGATCTGCTACCATCCATAGAGGGTACTGTTTACACACCTGGTTTGCACCAAGTTTGCGGTATTCTAGTGGTATGCTAGCCATTACCGGGGCATGTATACAGAGGCGACCTCAGTCCATGCTCAACGCGTTGATGATGTGCCGGGAGACGCCAGGGCAGGATCAATTCGCTGCGGCGAGTGGCGGGACCTCAGCCTATGCACGACGCGCCAATGGGGGAAGCTCATAAGATCTACTTTCAGAAGACCTACGTTCAGTAGATCTACTTTTGGAGGACTTATTTTCACAGGATCTACTTTCAGAACATCTATTTTCACAAGATCTACTCTCGGGACTGGATTGTTCAGAGGATCTACTCGAAGACGAAAGTGTTCACAGGATCTACTTTCAGGATATTCTTTTTTCACAAGACCTACTCTCGGGACTGCATTGTTCAGAGGATCTACAAATAGGCCTTAGCTGTTCAGAAGATCTACTGCTGGAAATGTTCAGAAGATCTACTACTGGAAATGTTCAGAGGATTTACTCGGAGGATGGAAGTGTTCACAGCATCTACTCTCGGGGCTGAATTTTCAGAAGACCTACTGTTGGCCCGCAATGTTCAGAAGATCTACTGTTGGTCCGGTATGTTCAGAGGATCTACTTCGGGACTGCATTGTTCAGAAGATCTACTCTCAATTCTGATATCCAAGAAGCATAAGTTCAGCTTTCTCTAGCTAGGTAAGAGCACGGTCTTGGCATTACCGCATTGAATTAGGAATGAATGTCATCAGATTGAACGCTGAAGCATAGGTAACAATATTTATCGCTAGATGGTAGGATGATGCCATTGAATCCGAGCTCGTTGTGTGTCTGTATTGTTAGCGTTTCATATCGTGGCAATCGGTTGCCGTCTTGTGAGAAACTGATATGCAGAGTAGTGGCGGATGGAGAGGACGCACACATTGTTCGGACCTATTTGTATCTGAACTTACGATTGGCTTAAAATGTTACATACACTGTGATACCCTCGCAATATTTACATTGCATCCACCTGCAATATGGCGGCCGGCCATTCCCTGGTGACGCCATTGACTAGCAGCCTGGAAAGGACTGAGAAAACGCAGCGTCTGTGGCGCTCCAAATTTGCTCCCGTCACGCCGGCAATGATTCTGCAGCGGGAGCGCTTTCTCAGCGCCCTGCGGCACTGCCGTAGCTAACGCCTATGCTGAGACGGACGGGATCGTCATGTGCCGATATCATTGTGCGGCGGTGCCGATATCATTGTGTGGCGGTGCCCACATCATTTTAATCACCATGCGTAAGGTGATTTGCCGTTGTTGGACCTACTGCATGTTATTGATAGTAGCATTGTGAACTGGAAAATCATTACAATAGTGCCTATAAATAAAGGCGACGATGCTAAGCGGTGCAACTATCGACCAATATCGATATTGCTCGTCGTGACTAGGCTTTGTGCGCTTACAGTATGTACAAAACTGACGCAATATGTACTTAATCTGCATATTATATCCCGGCAACAATATGGCTTCCGCCCTGACCTATCGACGAAGGCGGCAGTGCTTGCTTGAGCTGTAGTATATGCGACTAGCAATGTTGACAAAGACATGATGATTTCACTAGTCACGGCAGACACCTCAAAAGCATTCGACAGCGTTGAGCACTGCCTCGTGGAGAAGCTAGGGTGGTACGGCATCGACAACCAGTGGTTCTCCGCATGGTTTAGCAATGGCACGCAGTATGTCGATCATTCTTAGGCCCCATGGGTGACACATCCACGTTCAAATGATTCACGTTCATCCACGTTCAAATGAACCCCAGGCAAGGTTCGAATTCTGAACTCACACAGTGTCGAGAATGACCCCTTTGATCTTGGCATGACGCTTTTGTCTTACAACACAGCATTACGCATTTCATTGAGTGGCAATTTATGGAGGTGTCCAGACGTGTGAAAATGCTATGTAGCTTGACAATAAGTATGAAACAAATAGATGAAACGAAAGTGTTTCTGAATATGGACAATAAAAAAGCTATTCAAATTTACCAACAATGTTGGTACGATCTAGCACACATGTTAAATACTGTATTTCTAGCAAATACTGCCTTTTTAGCTTTAATTCATTACCGACAAGTAATGAGTACATGATACGTGATGGTTATCTGAAGAACTGGATATATGACTATATGAGAGATATTGGCTAATAAAACACCTCTCGAAGCCAAAACTGCATACAGATCAGTGGTCACCCCTGAATTGTCTCCGTTTTCATTCACACCGATGTCTTGTCGATCCAGCGAATTCGACCAGTGGGTATTTGGTCACTGTCATACGCGTCGTAGATAATTCGCGATGCAACGCATGTACCATACGTAGGCTTCTGTTGTGAACAATATCGGTTACAAAAATATAACTGATATGCCTCGTGAAGGAAATGTGGATTTCAGCACACTATAATCAGATTGGACACGTCGAAATCCAAGTTATCTTTACACACGAAATGCATTATTTTCGGACGAAGAACAGAGCATGGGACATGGCACAGAGAATGGAGTCGGAAAGTAGAACGCGAGTGACGGCTTTCGAGTGTCCAGATCTGCGACAAGTGACTTCGGTGGAATGTGGAAGGGTTCTGTATGCATTAAGCTGACTTCGGAATCCAACACCAATCCAGCACCTGCGAATTAGACAGCACAAGTCAGACTGTTGTAAGCAGCTTACCACTGCTTAATCCATGATTCCGACGGAGGGAGGGTGGGCAGGTCAAAACGAAGTGTCATAGATTATGAATCAAATTGTGAGACACTGAAAATTAGCACTAAAAATTGGCACTAAAAATTTGTAGTGGAGTGCAATCTAAGCATACATGGGAGGAAAATATAACTTGCAATGTCTTCATAACCGTGGAAGGGTTCTTGAAATGAATCACTAATATTTCAAGAAATTCCCAACGTTTCGGATTTCGTAATCAATTGCTGAGATACGGTGATCATGTCGGAAGCACGAGGCGTCGGCAATCTAGTGGAGCAATATAACTTTTGAATATACAGTCCCAAACGATTGGGGACGAGAAGGACATTAATGCCTTGCTGGGTGATAGTAAGTGTCATCCCTTTCCCAAGATATGCACCACACACCTGTTAACACGCGCCTTGGAGGGTCTCTGAAAATAACGCGCACTGGAGGATCTAAGTATTCCGTATTCCGTATTCCGAGTATTCCGCCCCCCCCCCCTAAGATCTCAGCTCCTATGAAGGCTATAGCAACGAAATTCGCAGGATGGATGGACACGATAATGAACTCTATTGTGTGCAAAGTCCATGACCTTAGATCAATATCTTCAAGGTCAAATGAGGTCAAAATAGCAAATTTTCCGGTTTTGCGTGGCTTTCCTTGTCATTGTTATGGGTCGCTGTGATTATGTTAAAATGCTCCAAAATTGGCATTAATGTTGCTTTGGACATTACTAATGATGCAATACAGGTGACCTGATCTGCCATTTGACCTCAGGTCACCTATATAGGAGCACTTTATTAGGTCATTGCCTACTTAAGTTACTGGAACCGGGATCCGAACCCGACTGCACCGTTGGGCGGCACGGCACAATCGACTTCGCAAAGAAAGGAGTGAAGTACCTGAATAAAGTACGGAAACACTTAGGCACACAATGACAAACAGTAGATTTCAGGATGTGTAGGGAGCAACATGTAAAGTGACATCAATCGCATGACAGTCATTTGCATTTATAACACATTCCAGTTTACCAAGTTTGATTCCATTAGCCTGTCATGAACTTGACCTGACTTGGCCTCGGTGACCTAACATGACCTTTAAATTATATATCATAACAATATGCATCAAACAAGTCGCTAGTGTTGTCAAGAACACTTCCCTTTTTCCAATAGAGGGGAAGCGCATCAGCGCCGATTTTTGTGGTCTGGCGCTGCGAATTGTTTTTACTTTAACTGCCCCTAACTTTAAACTTTTCGGCAGATTTTCATTTTTCTTGCTTTAAGCAATGCGCCTGTCATTTCTAAGCAGGTACGCAAACATTTGGCGTATATCGGCCGATAAAATATGGAGTTATGTACGAAGAATCGGAAGGGTTGGCAGATTTTGCCATCCCCCTCCAGGGCGTGTGCAAGCTTGTCATGAACTTGAACTGACTTGACCTCGGTGACTTGACATGACTTTGAAACAATGGAGTATGGCAATGTATATCAAATAAGTCGCTAGTTTTGCCAAGAACACCCGCTTTTTGCTAATATACGGGAAGCGCATCAGCGCCGATATTTGTGGTCTGGCGCTGATAACATTTTTTGGCTTTAGCGACCCCTAACTCCAAAATGTTTAGATCAATTTCCATTTTTCTTACTTTAAACTACGCGCCGGTCATTTATTAGCAGGTACATAAACAATGGCGTATATCGGCCGGTAAAATCAGGAGTTATATACGAAAACCCGGAGGGGTGGTCGGATTTCGCCCCCCCCCCCTTCAGGGCGCGTGTTAATCGACAAGAACGTAGCTTACAATCGTATATGAAACCTAAACTGATCCACCTTAAACTTTACTTCAATTACTCATAGTTCCTCAGTTGGACATGGGTCATGTCGTGTGCGTTGATAGACGCACACCGGCAGATGTTACGCCAGACGTTCAGCAATGACACCAACATTGGAGGGCCCCTGAGCACTGAGGCCTCAGTTGGCGCGATTTTTGATCCGGTGCATCCATTGTAAGCCTCAATGCATATTTTTTATATTTGTTATCTGCTCGATATTTCAAGGGTCTCCTTGGTTTTTATTGATATAAACTGAACCATTCCGGGACCCTGTGCAAACTTTGAGGCCATGGTGCAATTTTTCCGCTTCCATCGCGATTTTTCTGGAGAATGGGTCCGACGATTTTAGGGTTCTGGTACGAGATTGTCTTAGGCTGCGGCGCGATTTGTTTGCAGCCCAGCAAGGTTTGTGTGAGCACTCACTATCGCAGTCGTGTTGTCAGGCGATATTTTTTAGGGGGATTCCCAGCGTCTTTGTTTTGAGGTGGGGGCTTAGGGGCGCATCGACTGCAGTGGTCATGCAGCTTTGTTTTGAGGTGAATGGCTCACTTAACCTAACCACAAGATACTGTCTCAGTCTCCGTAACACCCAGCCCTTCATCTTGTATTGCAATGTTTTGCAATTTCCTTTTCGCAGCGTTTTAGAAACAAATGGTGATGCCTATGATTATGAAAGTACTGAAGCCAATGTATTACGAGTCGCTACACGCCATGGCCTAAGAGGATCCAAATGGCACAGTCCAGGTGGCAGCTTGCGAGGTTCCCATGTAAACGCATGAAATAAACGTGACAACAGTAGTAGGGGAGACCGGGTCTAGTTGATGCACGGGATTGTTGATACAACGCTATTCTCTCCCAAAGCATGAAGCCGGTTTTCATTGCTACTGTTGCACATGTTGTTACTGACACCCTCATCTCGCGGCAAAAAACAAACCAAAGTCCTTTCGACTTCTGACTGCGGAATGGTGACAATGTGACACATTTGTCGACCGAAAGTAAAATTGAAATCCCTTTGCTTCACCCTTAATTTCTAATTCGTCGCCCACTTGTTAATTGTTAAAGTGTCGGCTATCATTACTATGTTCTCTCAAATTTGCGACTGTGAAATGCGTTTAAATTCATGTTTAAAATGGACTGAAAGTAAACATTAAATCCCTGATATATTATTCAAATTGTATTCCATTATATAAATTTAATCCAAGTTCTTGCTGGGGTTGCTTTATGACGCAGGGCTCTGTTGCTAAGCAGAGCTCGTTGTGTGAGTCATGACCTCAACACCCGATCAATGAATTCTAGTTCAACGGCAGAATTTGGACCGAAGGTTTGAAGTGCCGTCAATGCACCGACACGGCCGCCCGGTAGCTCGTCCCAGGCCTTATCGGGCCGGCTGCCAACTAACATCTCGCTACGTCTCCAAAGTGATGAATTATGTTGAGTTTCGCCAAAATTGTGTCAACTTCATCCGGTTTCCCCTGCCCAATGATTGCAACAATGACGTCTTTACAGTTTGCTTCACCTCAAACGCAACAATTGTCGCGCTTGAGGTGAGAAGTCTGTAGCGAGAGAGAAGAACATGAGCTTATCACGCGACGTCAACAGATAAGTAGAGTAAATGCTATCCTAAAGTACGCCCACACATCCGAAAAATTAACCTGACTTCGGCCGCTTTGCTTTAGACATGGGGTATTTTTAAAACATTTTTTCCCAACTGTAAAATCAAGCATGTATTTGAAAGTTGAGAGGGCCCTGCCTTCCCAACTTTCAAGTTGTAGTGGCAGTTTCCCATACTGGCATCACGGTACCTACACCAATGATGTTGTATTTCACCTCATTAAACTTAAAAATTCAATAAGTGGTACTGATATCAGAGTACTTCCTGAACGATCACCACAGCTTCAGTGAGCTAATTCTTGCTTTATTTGTGGTTAATAAGATGGATTTCAATGTATAAATATACATAATTATTATTCCAATTTTTATGAATATGGAATGCCCACAAGAAAGTGAAAGCGGCACGGAGATGAGTTTTTTCGAATGACGCGCCACGGAAATGATTCGCGTTTTTTGTTTTCACCGTAAATGTACACGAAATCCGTTCCCATTGCGGAAATCCCTGTTGGGGGACAGGATTTCAGCCCACACTGAATTCGAAGTTACTATCGTCTGGCAAACGTTTTCAGGGGACGGCAAATGCGATTCTGCGCTATTTAAGGTAGAAATTATAATTATCACGGCCCACACAAAATGGGTAACTCATTGCATGAGTTGGCTTAGATGTTCTACTAGCTGCAGGATGCATGCGAGCAGTATGATTTCAAGCTTAATAATCCATACATTTTACATATCGTTCAGCATCTTGCCAATAGACATTTGTGTATCGACCTTAAACCAGTCAACCACGTCAGCCATTGAATAAGCCGACCATCCGCTGGCGTCAGTTCCCAGAAGCCCAGTCCCATGCTGGCGTGGGAAGACAACGCATCAACTACCCCTCCCCTCCCCGACGACCGCAAGATACAGTGCCTCACCTTCGCCGTACCCAGTGACATGTGCACGTTGCCAGTGGCGTCTTCAGCCTGATCTCTAAGGACACTTACACATGACAGTGGCAGGGAAAAGATAATGTACCAACGGCGCAGCAACATACAGATCTGAAGATACTGGACACGTTGACAAAATGGTGAACAGTTCAACAGCTGTGTCCGCCACTGCAGTCGTCCGTTTCCCAGCCTGCATGGCTAAGCGCCCGACGTCGCAGCCCGGTTCATATTTCCCAGAGGAGGCGAGCTGGCCGCGATCTGAACGACCAGCCTGCGCCTTAAGCAGAGCTGATCTAGAAATGGCTAACTAATGGCGATCTTGCAATTTCTAATGGACCACTGAATCGATACAAAGTGAATGAGTGTTTCATATCAGTGATAAAAAGGCGTAAAATAACCTTATGCTCATAATAAAACAAAGACATAGATCAAAATTCCCACTGTATCTATTTATGTCGCAGGCCTTCCTCAACAGCAAACATTTTGTTCCAAGAATCACAAAAGCACACACGCCTAATGCACCTCACCTCGTGCCACCGCACAGTGAATCGCCTTCATTTTATATGTAACAATATCTACCTACTCATAAAATACATACAATGTACCTACTCGATCCGTGTGTGTATTATGCATGTGTCAACTGCGGCCGCGGTTGTATTGCATGTGTGCTTTCCTCAGGTGGTGTTAGGAACCGGGTTTTCTCAGGGTCCAGGATGCTGTCATTGTGTTTAATGGAGGCTTTTTGGTCCTAATTTCTATTGAACGTCCACACGGGCGATGCATTGGTCGGGCACTTTAACTGCGAAGCGCGGCACACCGGAGCGACTATCGCCTAGCAGCTGCTGCGCTTTCTGGTTGAGCGCGGCATGCAGAGCCACTGCCATCTATGCGGTGGGAAGCGATGGGACTAACGAGGTGGTGGGATGGGAAGGCGGCTGGATAGCCAAATTCGAAAAGCTGCTAGGCCGGCCGCTGACCCGAGGGGCTGGTCTACTCCATCAGGCCAAGTTGCCCTACATGACCCTCTCCATCAAAAGATGTGAGAAATTTGCATTTCTGATACTTCCATCGTGTTCAGCAGCCCAAAATGCATAAAATGAGGGGAGCTGCCATCGATTTTGGCAAAAAGTGTGCAAACCGGACCAACCTACTGCCCAGCCATGATGCAATGGGCAAGCAATGACCAAATTGTGCACAAGTTGGTGAATGGAACAGTATGGCATGAGTACATATAGCACACAGGAATAATATGATAACTGACAGGGGACCAACGCACATGCTAACATTGATCACCAGATTGCATCAATGACATGCTGACCAAGTTGACATTGTGGGTATAAGGCCTTAATTTGCATAAATTGTCTGAGGTGTGTGTGTTCTGAATATCAACCACGCCATGGATAAATTAATTCTGGGGATGGTGTCTTTCGGTTCAAAGCCACCGGCACGCTAGCAAAATCAGATAGAACATTGAAGCTTCAATGAATGCCTAATATACTTTACAACCAGCGCGGAAACTAATCGTGGGAAAAGCGTCATAATAGTGCTAAAATGAAAGAGCGATATTTAGTAGTTTGGTGATATAGCCAAAACTAGAATATACTTTCAACAGTATTCTAGAATACAAAAGCGCTTCTGGTATATGACGTCACTTGGCGTAGGTGTTGTCTAGTTTAAACTAACTATACTAGAACAGCGAACTTTGGAGTACCTGTTGTTTCTAGTTATCTTGGACAAACCATTCTGTCAATGGCCAACAGTTATTGCATGGCCTTAAGGGTGACCATACCAACATAGTAAAACGCTCCAACCAGTGCAATGGTTTTGTTATCCTGCCTCGAACAACATATATCGAGAACGTATCAACAATAACGGAGCAATATCAACACTTAGACAAGAATCCAACGCGGCATCTGGAAGCAAAAGGATAATTACCCAAACGTTGACAAGAAAGGTTTCTGACAAATTTATTAAAGCCATAACATCCTCATCTTCCCGGACAGCGGAGCTGTATGGCCTACCAAAAAGCCTTAAGCTGGACATACCCTTGCGTCCGATAGTTTCGGCATGCGGTGATTCCTTGGACAAATTCATTTGGTTCCTTCACCGCGTCGTCTCCCAACTTTTAGCTTTTGTACCATCACATCTTCGGAACACTTATGATTATCTGGACCGCTTACAGAGCCAGCTTCCCGCATGGCTACCGCCAGGAGCTATCGCATTCACTGTCGATGTAGTTAACTTAACGGCAGTATACCTACGGATGAAGCGATATTGGCCACAACACGCATCTATGCTTGCATAGCGATGAGATAAACATGTTTGGACTAGGTCTAACAGACATCGGAAATCTCCTGAAACACTTTGCATAATAACTCTGTGAGATTCGAGGACAGATACTACCGTCAGCAAAACGGCATAGCTATGGGGAGTCCAACTGCTTCACCACTGGCAACCATATTCATGAACGCGATTGAGACACTCCTGACATCCATTCGACACCAGTCCATAACGTATATGCGCTACATTGATAATGTCCTGGGTATTTGGACACACGGATCAAAATCACTCCACGAATATATTAACTTCCTCAACAACTTCCATCACTCCATATAATTATCTATCGAGCGCGGTGACCATTCCAGTAAACAAGTACCTTTCCTGGACACACTTCTGACCATCAACAAGGACGATACTTACACAATCGAGCTATACATAAAACCGATCGCGTCGTCCATAAACCTTCCATTTTTCTCGGCACACCCCATCCAGACAAAAAGAACAGTTTTGTATGCACTGACATTGAGAGCCAAGCGTAACGGATCAAATGCTGATGTCCGAAATCGAGGCATGCAAAAAAAAACTTTGTTTTTGGCAAACAACTATATACTCCGCATAATCAAAAGAGCAATGTTTCAGGTAACACACCCCATGAAAAGTAAACATACACAAACGTGACGTTCGGACCTCAAAGACAACGCAGCTTTCGTCAACTTCCCCTACATAGATAAGCACCCATGGCTTGGGCGATACTCTATGCTTAAGCAAACAGTGCACAGTTGCCAGGAAGCGTTGAATCATAACTGGAAAGTCTATGTAAATGTGCTCTATCTCGCTAAGGACTTCTTCGCATGACATCCCCAAATATCGCTGCAAATTGGCGCAGCACGTACTCGCCGAGTAAACGAGAATGGCAAAGCATCAATCAGTAAAGTGGTACCACACTACGACAGATCAACATGGGGACAGGGCATTGAGTATTTTTCCTGACAGTTTTGTTCTTCATTATGATGCGAAAGAACCGTGAGGTTAACCAAATGACAAATGATGTAGATAAGCACACACTTTACTTATTGGTATAGAATACCAATAGAAATTGGTGATTTTACTATTCTGTATTGGAATAATTATCGAAATGACTAAGGCACTTCCTTTATTATCCCGAAGTTAGTATGATGTATACCTTATCATTCCTACAGTAGTCTGATGGATAATGATGGCTAATGTACCTATTTCCCTCATCATTCCAACAGTAGGCTAATGAGCATTGGCTTATGCAATCCCCTCAACATCCCTACAGTAGTCTGATAGATATTGGCTAATGTATACGTCCCTTATGATCTCTACAGTAATCTGGTGGATAATGCCTAATGCACTTCCCCCATGGCCCCTAAAGTAGTATGATAGATAATGACCAATATGCTTCCCTGATCATCCCTACAGTAATCTGATGAAAATTCTACGGTATAGTATGTGCGAAATTGTAGGTGCTGAAGACGGGGGCTGGGTTTGGGACATCTCCTTGATATCTAAATGGCTTTAATCTTACTTTACTCCTCCACAAAACAACCTGAAGTTTGGGTGGGGCTGGGGTGATTTGAGTGGCAATAATTTTATTTTGCCAGGGTGCAGGGTGCCTACTCCTATCGAAGAGCACCGAGGAACTTTTACCGTGCGAACAAGGAGGTAATTGTCCACACCGCCTTTCATGCCGGCCGCCGCGTGTTAGTTATCAGCACCGGGTTAGTCTAAGCATGCCATAAAGGGATGTCAGTCGGATTAGTACGGTGTTTTGCAATTCGGCTCTTCTACGTCCGCTGTACCTCTGGGTAGCTGTCTACGTTATGAGTTGGAAGACAAATCTGCTCATTTACGTCCGATGGCTCCTCTGGGTATTCGTTTTACATTACGCTAGATTTTACTTTAGTTTTTCGTTTTTGTTTTCCTAAAGCAAGTCGGCTCATCTACTTCCGACGGCACCGCTATGTAGCCATTTATGTCTCATTGGTAAGCAAATCGGCCCATGAACGTCCGACGCCATGCGGAGATGGCTATTTACGTGTTTCCTATGAGTGTTTCGCGATCATGCATTGCGAGTTGATGTGAGTGTTGGTGGTATCGTGGCTACAGTGTTTCTGATAATTATGTGACCTGCAGATATTCAAATAGCAATTGAAGGAGTTATGTGTGCTTGTCACCGAGAAGCAATCAAAGCGATAGGGCGATGCCATCTCATTGGCAGAATGCCTTAGGCGGTTGCCTTTGAGGGCTAACGCTACTACAGTCTAACAGTATGTGACCCATGCTTAACGTGGTATTGCAGGTGCGGCAGTGGAGTGTTGTACATTGGTCACCCTCCAATCGAGGCTGTTAGTTTTCTGCATCAGTTCTAAGTTTAGTGAGGATGACCTCTTTTGTCGGTGAGATTGACTTGATGTGTTCCATGTGCCTACTGTTGGTTTGATTGCGTGGGTGTAGTTGGATTTGTGTTGTGTTGAGGTGTGTTGTGTCCATGTGTTCTGTTGATGTTGGCGAATGTGGCGTTGTAGGAGTGCTTTGCAATCGTCTACCGAATGTTCCACTCTGAGGTAAGTGTTCGATGTTAAGGCTTGCTTTGTGAGGCAGTCTGCTTCTTCATTACCTGGGATATTGGCGTGGCCCAGTTTTCAAAGGAAGGAAAAGTTCGTGTTTGCGTTATGGGCCACGATTTGTTTGATTCTGTCAAGACGTAATGTCCACAGTCGTGGGTGTTACTAATTGACTGGAGGACGGATTTGGTGTCTGAGCAACTTACTATGTTTCATTCTGTTATTTTACGCCTCATAAGGATGGAGATAGCGACCAGAATGGTCATTGCTTCAGCGGAGTATATGGGGAAGTTATCCGGTAGACGTTTGGAAAGTCTGAAACCTGGTCCAGTGATGCCGATGCCTACCTTAGCTTCGTGTTTCGACCCATCCGTGAATACGAGTGATTTGCGATTGTTGTCATCGGCGAACTTGTAGAAGTACTCCACCTTTGGTTGACTGAAAGTCCAGAATGGCTCAGTGGGCGGTCGAGCTGCAGTGGATGGCATTGTGAGGTTAAGGTCTGAGAGAGCCATGGCATTTTAATGCTATATGGCGGATGTTTGCGCCCAAATTGTCTTTTGTCGTATCTGTCAGGCGTAAATCAGCGATGAACCAGATTATTTTTAAATTATTTTATTTTGATGGGGTAGCGGCACATCTGTTGTCAAGTGGCGTATTTGAGTCCACTAGAAGACTTGCTGTCGGTGTGGTGCTGAGGGCACCTGTGGCTCCTCTGATGCAGCTGTTTTGGATGATTTCTAACTTTTGGCTTTGACTTCATGAAATTGTGGCAAACATGATGCTGTTGTATTCTAGGATGGCTCGTACGATTGATGTGCACAGTCCCAGTAGTGTTTTTCTGTCTCCGCCCCAGTTTGTGCCTACAAGTGCACGGAATATGTTGACGCGCTTCGCGCATGGCTTCGAGATTGAGGGGTGTGGGTGTTGAAGCTGAGTTTTTCGTCTAAATACACTGCTAAGAAATTGAAGCTTTTCACCTGCTCGATGATATTGCCATCGAATTCAAGTACAGTTATGGATGTGGGGCAGACGACTATATGTAACGGTGGCAGATTTTTCTGCGGACAGGGTGACGCCCCAAGTTTTGCACCACTTGGCGATGTGGCTTAGTCCTTCTTGCGTTTTTCAACCTTATGGAAGCATTGTGATGTTGTCCAGATGGCTATGTCGTCCGCGAAAAGTGAGTATTGAAGTGAAGTATCCGTGTGGTCGGAAAGAATGTCGTTCATCATGATGACGAAGAGGCTTGGTGAGAGCATGCTCCCTTGAGCCAGGCCCTGCTCTTGAGTTGTGGTGTTTGATGTGACACTACCGCATCGGACCTTAATTAAGGAAGTGAGTCTTTGAGGAAGTTGAGAATGAAACATGCAATTTATCACATATCACATCTTTTAAGTTGTTTGTGGGCACGGCGCCGTGTGGCGATTGCTCTGTGACAGTCCGGGGTCCACCATGGCATAGATGCATTTTTCCTATGTTTGTTCGTTTTGGGGACTGAGTATTGTGATGTTGAGCTGATGGTCCTTCGGATTGTTTCGATTTTGCTGGTTTCTGAAGTTGCTAGGTTGAGGTCCACCTGATCCTCGAATTTAGCCCAATCCGCTCTTCTCAAGTTCAAGATGGTCTAGATAGCCTAGTGTGGTGAATAGCGTTCGTGCTGAGCCTAATTGTGATTGGGTAGTGGTCGCTCAGCCCGGGAACGTCAGAAACTCACCAGTCAGATAATTAGCTAAGTCGTTGGGAGCAGCACGTTAAGTGAATGCAACTGTCCGATCCTCCGAGTGGCAGCGGGACTTGCGCTTGAGAGGCGCGGTGGGTTTTGGGCGGGATTAGTTGGTCTGGAGTTGTGGGTTCGATAGGATTGGCAAGAGTGGTAGGTTTAGTCTGCTTGCTGGCCTCAGACGAGTTATTGCAATGAGTTTGGGTGGATGTGCAAGAGGTGGTGGGGGTTCGGTTTGGCAGGAGATAGTGGCCGTGGACTCGCGGTGATCTGGGTGGATATTGTGGTGGCCTTGGTTCTAGGCCTTGGCTTGGGCCGGCCGGATGGGTGTGGTAGGGGCCGAGGCTCTGGAGGAGGTAGTGGACGGGTGTGGTAGGGGCCGAGGCTCTGGAGGAGGTAGTGGATGGGTGTGGTAGGGGCCGAGGCTCTGGAGGAGGTAGTGGATGGGTGTGGTAGGGGCCGAGGCTCTGGAGGAGGCAGTGGACGGGTGTGGTAGGGGCCGAGGCTCTGGAGGAGGCAGTGGATGGGTGTGGTAGGGGCCGAGGCTCTGGAGGAGGTAGTGGATGGGTGTGGTAGGGGCCGAGGCTCTGGAGGAGGCAGTGGATGGAAGGCTTCAGGGTGGCGAGGTGGGCCAGTTTGTTTTGGCAACAACCATGTATGCTTGCCATGTAAGCAGAGGGACGTGACCGCCAGAAGATGTACAAAGCACGCAATAAAAGACAGTGCAGCGGAAACATTCTGGTGAGTTAACTCTCGTTCCAAATAACGTGAATTTTTCGTTGTTTTTATACGGCCCCTTAATATCTACTCGCAAATTAGCATGCTCACTAATAATTACTCGCCATGGTATAGGGCGCTTTCGGGTTCTCCTGAAACGAACCTTACCAATATTATAGGAATGGTAGGATTCGTATTCATGATTGAAAACGGTGGTATGTACCTCACGCCCAGTGCATGTTTCCATCATGTACCACAATGTTCTGTCAGAGCATTGCCGAAAATATAGTAGATGTTGTCGCCCCTTTATCGTCAGCATGACACAATACTTAATGAGCCGTCCAGTTAGTACTTTCTGGCCGTCGTATTATTGTTAGAAAAAGACTTCGTTAGTTATTTGGATTTAAAGGGTTCACCCACTGCAATGGTGATATAACGCCCAAAGCGAGCTAAGTCGTGGAAACTCAATGATAAGACCGTGGAAAAACAGTGTCACACTATGGTGGATCTTATCGCATTATATCCCAGCTAACGTGTGTATTCGCATTCAGCTGTGCATAAGTATGACTTGACAAGTATTCCGGCCAGGGCGGTCGTGTGTCCCACACGTATCTGTGCACAGGTGGGCACCTCATCAAGGGCGACCCAGCGTGGAAGACCGCAAGAAGAAGACTGAACACTGGACACTCCCTTCAGCCAGTGGCGAAACAGGCATCTGCTCACAGTTTACAGTCGGTTAAGTGGTGGGCCTACCAATGGAACTGGAGGAAGAAATGACTTCATTATTTGTGTCGAAAGGCCAGGCTGAGTGTGCGGTCTCCATGGACCCCGCAGCCGTACGCAGTGCTTTCCACCGGCCTTTTGCACCGATGTTAGGCGCCACACTAGCGATTCGCTCGACTCGACCTCAGGCTCGACCAAGTACACCAAGAGTGGGACAACCAGAGCACACGACACGTGTCTGTGTAACATGGAGGGCGTGATCAATGTCACGCTGAGGCATCAAATGACATGTAGTGCACATCACATGCTGCACTGAGTGCACTGTGCAATGTGAGTCGGTGGTCGGCAGCTTACCCTACAACGACTGTATTCTGGAGACCTCTTGACGCCCTGCTCTTCTACCTGGGGCAGGCGGCGACCTCCGCGAGCTCGCTGCAGTACCTGACTGACCAGTCCGCCCCAGGGCATGGCTGGCACTGGAGACAGGTCACGCACCTGGCACAGGGGCAGATTACGGTACCAAACACTGTATACGGGTCACAGCGCTCCACTCACCAGATCGCTAACACTGCACTCAGAGCACTGCCCCCGACTCACCAGACCGCTGACACTGTATACCGGCCGCAATACCTGACCCGCTAGATAGACCAGCATCTGACCCATCATACCGCTGGCACTGTGGACAAGGTACAGCACCTGGTACTGCAGACGTGTCACAGACCTGACCGCTGATACCTACAGTAGACAAGGCACAACATCTGACCCATCATACCGCTGATGCCTACTGTAGACAGGGCACATCACTTGACATTGCGGACTCGTTACAACATCTGACCCACCAGACCGATGACCAGATGCGCAGCGAAGGGGATGACCGCCTCCCTCCCCCCAACAACCAAAATGCACTAGATGAAGCAAAGCATTTTGATATTATCACCACTGGAAAACAAAAATTGTCGGCGCACTTCGCGCGCAAAAAAAAAACTATCTATGCCTAATGGCATGCTTGTGGTCGGGCTTTCCTGAAAAATATTCTGGCTGTGCTACCGGTTGACACTGTATGCCAGCTGTAGCGCGTGGTTCACCAGAACGCTGACACCGCAGGCAGCTGCGACAACAGAATGCAGTCGAGAAATTGAGGAGTGTGATGATCTTGCCCAGATGCCGTATGACGCTCGGCCTTACGCCTTTCGCGGCAAGTGCGCATGGGTATTGTTTTGTATGCATTTGAGAGGTCATTTGCCCCTTAGTACTTGCCATGCCCCCAATCATTATAACTTCTAACATGGGTCCTTATAGTTATACATTATATAGCATAGACCTTGTGTGATCTGATCTTATCTGGCATGATCTAAATTTCTGTCCATTAAATTAGACCCAAGCAGTGTACACATAGACGAAGGTTAGTGATCTTTTTATGGACCTATATATTGTCCCAGCGTGGCCTATTGTCAGGTCACGAGGTCGGGTGGGAATTTGACAAAGATGCGTCAACATCCGCTTGAATCCCACAGCTTTAACTGAACTCCAGCGTACAAAACGATGCACTCAAGTGAACAGAATCTTCTCTTCACCCTCACTCTACCATACCCAACAACCGGAGGTGGGAATGTGAGAAACGAAAATAGATGCCGCCGTGGTGTCATCGGCTGGTTTCTGAACACCTGTCCAGTGTCCAGACAGCCGATTTCAAAACGTTTTTTTGCATGATCTCAGGGAAGTGCCGAAAATTTGGGGACGATGGAGAGAGCAGTCGGATATCCTGCCATTCTTTGAAACGCCATAAGCCGAATGGCAACAGTTAATCGCAAAACGGTGCGAAAAGAGTATGTGTGGGGAAGGCTCATTGTCCCTTCCCTCAACGTAGCATTACGCTGGCCTGCTGAATAAAACACTCACACTGCGTAGCCATGACAAGCTTCAAAACGTTGCGAATATTACAGGATCGAGTTGGCCCGTGCACTGGTGCTCGTGTTCAGTCCCTACATACCACACCTGCTTGGTCAAGGTGACAGGCAGGTGAAGCCGCATGGCCTCGGATGGTACGTGGTAAAGCCACACGAACAGACAAACGAAGCACCTACCTGGGGACAGTGGCGGCAGAAGAGCCAAGGTGGCCATGAAGAGTCAGGTCCCCGAGTGCCGGGGAAGAGTGCCGGAGAAGAGTGTCTGCCGCTGATGAGTTCCGGACCAAGCAGGTACGACCGTGATGGTGTCGCATCCCGTAATGGCGTCGTTGGCGTCGTCGGCAGTCTAACTCGGGCCGCCGACGACCCGCTGCCCGTGTAGCGCCCACAGAGCGACTCTTGTTGCCCGTGTAGCGCCCACAGAGCGACTCCGGTTGCCCGTGTAGCGCCAACAGAGCGACTCCTGCTGTCCGTGAAGCGTCCACAGAGCAACTGCTGCTGTCCGTATAGCGCCCACAGAGCGACTCCCGCTGTCTGTGTAGCGCCCCGAGCGACCCCTGCTGCCTGTGTAGCGCCCACAGAGCGACTCCGGTTGCCCGTGTAGCGCCAACAGAGCGACTCCTGCTGTCCGTGAAGCGTCCACAGAGCAACTGCTGCTGTCCGTATAGCGCCCACAGAGCGACTCCCGCTGTCTGTGTAGCGCCCCCAGCGACCCCTGCTGCCTGTGTAGCGCCCACAGAGCGACTGCTGCTGTCTGTGTAGCGACTGCAGAGCGACGACCCGCTGCCCGTCTATCTGTTGAAGTATCCCTTGAAAGGTCGTACCTACCAAGACAGATGAGCCTGAACCTGAGCCTGAATCATTGACCAATTGTTCTGGATTCAGGTTCAGGTGTATGTAAATGCTGGAGTTCATGGAGTATGTAACTAGCGAAGTACATAATCAAGTAGCGCCCACAGAGCGACTGCTGCTGTCTGTGTAGCGACTGCAGAGCGACGACCCGCTGCCCATCTCCCGTCTATAGATGACAGAGCGACAACCCACCACCATCTGTAGATTACAGAGCGACGACCTGCCACCCGTCTGTAGATCCCAGAGCGACGACCCGCCACTGTCTATAGATCACAGAGCAACGACCCGCCGCCCGTGCTTCGCGCATATATCAATGATCAATCAACCCGTGTATCGTCCATAGACCGATGACCTGTTGTCCATGTGTCGCCCATAGATCGATAACCTGGTGAACGTAACCTGATAGCAGAGCGAGGTTGAACTCATTCACGATAGTTCAGTGCTGTCGCAATGAGTATTTTACCAGCAACACGGTGCTTTCGTACTTCATTGAAACGACTCTCCCGGAATAAGGATGTGTTTATCCTGCTTTAGTTCTCGCACTCAAACCAGAAGCTATGTACCTTTTAAGACCATTTTGCATTGGCTGGTCATTGGAGTTTAGGGGCGCATCGACTGCGCCGGTCATGCAGCGCCCGCAACATCGTCAGTGAAACAGTGAGATGCAAGCAACATCATCAATCAAACAGTGCAAGGTAAACAAAATCATCAGTGAAATAGTAAAATGGAAGCAACATAATTAGTCAAACAATGAAAGCAAGCGAAATCAGTGAGAATGACATGTCACAGGGTCAAATACAACTGTGATATGCAGTGCATCCAAATTTTCCGATATAAAATCGGGTTAATGAGGAGCATAAATCACATAAAAATTGATATCCGACAGGAAGTGGAAGAGCCGTCCCGATTGAACAACCGATGGCTCGTCACCTAATACTTCCATATAGGAGAGAGAGAGGTACGTACAAAATGACGTCTTCGCTCGTCAGTAAGTCGGTTGCAGGCAATCAGCACGTGCCGCACTGATAGCGCATCACGGCACCCCGGGTACAGCAGACTGTCACCGCCGGTCAGAAGGTAGAGGCGAGTCTCATGTGTGGCCAATTCACAGGCGACATAGTGCCACCTCATGCCGTCTGACTTCATGCAATGATGATAACCATTCACCGATACAGGGTTTAATTGTTCTGTCTGTTGTCCACGGTGGTATCCCAACTGGCCTGTCAGCTAGTGAAGAGGTGCCTTTTTATTTCTGGATAGAAGTCAGTGGCAGGGAGGGTCACGCTTTCGACACAAAAATCGAAGTAACATCCATAAAACAAACTAAAGTGTGGCAAATAAACAACTTTCGACTTGCTTCTCCAGCGAGAACGCAAACCCAAGCTAGCAACACGAGCACCCACTGCTGAGAGGCCAAACTCCCCCCACCGGCCAGCCTTGAAGACTGCGACAGTTCGGTATGCCGGCAGGACGGCGCTTCCGCTGCCACAGCCTGATGAACCTCGTGGCCGCCCGAGCCGAGCCGACGGAACACGAAACAACACACCATAGAACTACCGCACGCTGACTGTGCATTTAGCGCATCGGTAGCTCAGTGGTTGAGCTGAGCGTCTGGCACGCCAGAGGTACAGGGTTCGATTTCCCGCCATGTCTGCCTTTCCCGCTAGGGTGAGAGGCAGGCGATGCCATGTGGTTGGTTGGTTATTGGCTTTACGACACGTCGACCGTTGAGTCAATAGTAGCGACAGGTGAGACCCGAACCCACAATTTGTCGATTGTGAGACGGGCAATCTACCCCTAGACTACCCATCACCTACGACGCCATATAATTTCAGCTGCTGAGTGTATCGTAAAGCCACAATCCATCCATCCATCCATGACTGTATATTGACATCAACATGAACAAGGTGTGCGGTTGTTGAGGCACCGATGGTTACTATCTCACTGTACACTACTTTGGCACATATGATATAGGTGTTTTCGTTCTAGTTACAATAATTCGCAGGGTCTCTGCTCTCTGACACATCATCTAGACACTTTTTGATGGCCAAACAGCGCGAACACAGGAGGGGCTGGGTAATCAACAGTCTTGGACGACAGTGAACGTCAAGCCTGTGACTAAGAACGACGGCGCCCAACGCCCAGTAGCTCATCTTCCGTGTCTTCCTACGCCTTCACGCCTTCACAATTGTGAGGAAAATTCCGCAGAGCTCAACAGTTAGCCGATGTGTCATGTGCATAACTTAGCTTTACAGTTGAGCGCAGCAAAGACGTGAAGCCTAAATAACTTCGCTAGCATGGTTCGCTACCATTTAATAGGATTGTACATTTTCCAAATCATTGCCACCAAGGTAACGCACAATGTAACAATGCAGATAATCTTTCAAACGACGTCTCGGCTGGTGCTTGCAAATAGTGGCAGAAACTACCAGCCACGGGACACTCACTACAACCGTCGGATTAAGAACAGCATTACTGCTAAAGCTAGTATGTCTGTGTCAAATTGTATTACTATGAAAGCCTACTGCTGAATATTTCCGAATCGAATCCTCACATTCATTTTCCACACCCTCACCCTCAATTCCCATTTTTGATTATGTATTCAAACTCATGACGAACACCACTGAATTTCCAAACCTTTCCTGTCGCGGGGTCAGACGCTCGCTTCCAATAAGCGATCCAATTACAACAGGAAAACCAAAACATCTCTGGGGCGTACATGTGCATAGTTACACTGCGATGCCAGAAATGCCCGGCCCCCACTCCATAACAGACGACGCAGTGTTCCAGGAGCCACAAATATAATGCCACCCGTCCACCAATCACATGCTTACTGGAAACACCGCTCATCCTGCCACCGACAGCTGTCAACGTCACCAACCGTACACGCCACACACAGCAGCCACACTACAGCACACCGCTCACCCTGCCACCGACAGCTGTCAACGTCACCAACCGCACACGCTACACACAGCAGCCACACTACAGCACACCGCTCACCCTGCCACCGACAGCTGTCAACGTCACCAACCGTACACGCCACACACAGCAGCCACACTACAGCACACCGCTCACCCTGCCACCAACAGCCGTCAACGTCACCAACCGTACACGCTACACACAGCAGCCACACTACAGCACACCACTCACCCTGCCACCGACAGCTGACAACGTCACCAACCGTACACGCTACACACAGCAGCCACACTACAGCACACCGCTCACCCTGCCACCGACAGCTGTCAACGTCACCAACCGCACACGCTACACACAGCAGCCACACTACAGCACACCGCTCACCCTGCCACCGACAGCTGACAACGTCACCAACCGTACACGCCACACACAGCAGCCACACTACAGCACACCGCTCACCCTGCCACCGACAGCTGACAACGTCACCAACCGTACACGCCACACACAGCAGCCACACTACAGCACACCGCTCACCCTGCCACCAACAGCTGTCAACGTCACCAACCGCACACGCTACACACAGCAGCCTTAATACAGCACACCGCTCACCCTGCCACCGACAGCTGACAACGTCACCAACCGTACACGCCACACACAGCAGCCACACTACAGCACACCGCTCACCCTGCCACCGACAGCTGTCAACGTCACAAACCGCACACGCTACACACAGCAGCCACACTACAGCACACCGCTCACCCTGCCACCGACAGCTGACAACGTCACCAACCGTACACGCTACACACAGCAGCCACACTACAGCACACCGCTCACCCTGCCACCGACAGCTGTCAACGTCACAAACCGCACACGCTACACACAGCAGCCACACTACAGCACACCGCTCACCCTGCCACCGACAGCTGTCAACGTCACCAACCGTACACGCCACACACAGCAGCCACACTACAGCACACCGCTCACCCTGCCACCGACAGCTGACAACGTCACCAACCGTACACGCTACACACAGCAGCCTCAATACAGCACACCGCTCACCCTGCCACCAACAGCCGTCAACGTCACCAACCGTACACGCCACACACAGCAGCCACACTACAGCACACCGCTCACCCTGCCACCGACAGCTGACAACGTCACCAACCGTACACGCTACACACAGCAGCCTCAATACAGCACACCGCTCACCCTGCCACCAACAGCCGTCAACGTCACCAACCGTACACGCCACACACAGCAGCCACACTACAGCACACCGCTCACCCTGCCACCGACAGCTGTCAACGTCACCAACCGCACACGCCACACACAGCAGCCACACTACAGCACACCGCTCACCCTGCCACCGACAGCTGACAACGTCACCAACCGTACACGCCACACACAGCAGCCACACTACAGCACACCGCTCACCCTGCCACCAACAGCCGTCAACGTCACCAACCGTACACGCCACACACAGCAGCCACACTACAGCACACCGCTCACCCTGCCACCGACAGCTGACAACGTCACCAACCGTACACGCTACACACAGCAGCCTCAATACAGCACACCGCTCACCCTGCCACCAACAGCCGTCAACGTCACCAACCGTACACGCCACACACAGCAGCCACACTACAGCACACCGCTCACCCTGCCACCGACAGCTGACAACGTCACCAACCGTACACGCTACACACAGCAGCCTCAATACAGCACACCGCTCACCCTGCCACCGACAGCTGACAACGTCACCAACCGTACACGCTACACACAGCAGCCTCAATACAGCACACCGCTCACCCTGCCACCGACAGCTGACAACGTCACCAACCGTACACGCCACACACAGCAGCCACACTACAGCACACCGCTCATCCTGCCACCGACAGCTGTCAACGTCACCAACCGCACACGCTACACACAGCAACCTCGCACATCGGTCGCCACGCTGAGCCGAATGTCATCGCAGTCAAGGGGTTTAATTTATTTTCCAATGTCTATTCCACCAATCCGACAAAATGCTATGCTAGAAACGGTACCATGCCGATTACATACAACTATCCAAGACAAAACGCATCGAGTACAACTATTTCGCACGTGTCTTCACCGCACGCCAATGACACTGGACATCTGCGGCAAAAAAACTCATACCACATACAATTTTGATGTGTTCCTCACTCTTGTCGGATCGGCAGGGAAATCCATCGCCGCCGGGACGGCGGTCTCTTGAAACCCCCTTAATAACTTCCGGACCACGCAAACAACAACAAAATGCGGAACATCGCTAGATAACCCTGGTCATGTATAGCCCGATACGAATCATATAACTGCCGTTTGACCGATAATGACGTCATTATAAATCATATGATGGCAATATACGGGCCTGAAATGAAGTGCATGGTAATGAAACCAAAGACAGAGTGCTTGACGTTGATTCTCAGGAACTAACGCACATTAATGTATTCAAATTGATCATAGTAGTCAAGAAAGAACAATCAAAACAAAATTCCTGCATCCACTTGATACCAAAAGTTTAAGGTCACACCAAATCGTCCGGTCACGTAAGTTCAAGCCTGGATATTCCAAATAAAACTGTTTTCAAACGTAACAGTCTTGCGTCCAAGGACAACTGACATGATACTGAAATATATTTGCAAACTATCCAGCTTTTGACCTGTTATGTGCTCTGACCGCAGTCTCTTAAGTGTACGTTGTTTACAAAGCAATTTCATAGAAAGGTAAAAGCAGGTTAGTTAGTTTATGGGCGCATCAAATAAAGTTAAATCACATGAGGTCAGGTCATTTCAGGTGAGGGTCTGCCCACCCAACGTGATGCTGGACGACTTAGGCGGCAATGAATATAAATCACATTGACTTTACGAAGAACAGCCATATCCGGTATTGGATGGCATAATGCAAAATATATCCTAATTGGCCTGATCATACAATCGTAATGGTGTGGCATCAATCTTGGAAAAACATTAGACCACAGGGTTTGCATGCTCTTTATATTTCCTGCATACCAATTTCTCCTAATTCAATATTTTACCCTCAATACAGTAAACAAAATACAGAAATTGACCTGACTTTCATATGAGTAGCTTGGACCATACTTAAAGTACCAGTAGCAAAGTTGTTAGTCTTGATAAAAGAGCACACGAATTTAGTGTTGCTTTTTTAAATTACCTCGAATGGTGACACTTCTAAGAATTTGGAACATTACTCCCCTTAATCTACCCCTCTTTAACCTTGGACGACCTTCACCTGAAATTTACGCGAGATATGTAAAAGACGAGCGAGAAGGTGTCGACAATTCGAGTCTCTCTGTCTGTCATTTGGCCGCCATAGCGGGAAACAAACTTGAGGGAAGCCTTCGAGAGTCTCCGCATTTCAGCGCGGCGACGGTGAATGCATGAAGCTCTGTTGTAACAGTACACATTCCACATCACCACAGACACCGCGAAACAAGTGTGCACCCAATATTTGATTAAGTACGTGGTCGCTGGATGCCCGCATTCTTTTAAATTCAATGGTTATAATGTCAGTAGTTATAACGTAGAAAATAATGTCAAGAGCTATAGCCTACACAGCGGCACCAAAACCACAAACTACAGGTTTCAAGGGAGCTATCATCACAGAGCCAACATCCCCGCCCCTGTTATTGCGACTCTTCTAACTGTAACCAATACTGGTACATGTTGTCACGCACAAAGCCATCAAACACCTCCTCCAATTCCTTCAGATACTTGTGCGGGACACATCCCTTCTGAAAAAAAAAACGTAAATCCAATTTTAGCGGGTCGCTTGCAAGCAGTAAGTATACATACCATGCTCAGACCGTTCAACTGAGATCTATGAATGAGCCATGAAGGAAGTGCAGGTAAAACTAAATTAATTACGCTCATTACCGAAGCAGATTATCCGTCGTCACAAAAAGAACCGAACTGAAATTGTTTTTTTTTTTAATTAACTGAATTCGAATTGTTGTTGGGGTGGCTTGAGGAACCAGGGTTCTATTGCTAAGCAGAGCTTGTTGCGGGAACCCTGGCCCCACTACCCGATCCATGAACTCCAGTTCAAAGGCAGAATTTAGACCGAAAGTTTAACGTGCCGCCAATGCACCGACACGGCCGCCCAGTAGCTAGTCCCCGGCCTTATTGGGCCATCTGCCAACTGACACTCCCGGCCGGGGGCTAAATGCGAGCGCGCGAAGCGACTCGAACCCTGTGTTGCTAGTGCAGGGGAGACCAGTGCAGGCCAGCGCTCTAACAAACTGAGCTACCGGGGCGGCAAATTTCGATCATCTATTTCCTCGGTGCTAATGACTTTAGATGACTTTAGCACGCTTGCCACGTTTTAGCACGCTTATCAGCCGACATACCTGGAGTACATCGATCATGTCCATCAAGTGCTTCAACTCCTCGACCACTTGCATCAGAGAAGTGAACAAGTCATTTACAACGCCATCTCTGATCTCGTCAAGGCACTTCGGATTCTCCAGCCGCTCAAATTCCGGCAACTTCTGCAAAAAGCGGCAAGCATAGTGTAGGCAATGCATCACACCTGACACTTCCTTAAATCAGCGTAATATGGAATCTCCAAATGGAAGGCAAATACATAGGATTTTGACACACAAAGGGCACAACATGGACGAAGGGATCACTCCAGCAGCAAGTACGTCCACAACGAAGGTGCGATTGGAACAAATGGAAAGAGCATGCCATTCAAGAAAGAAATACATACATACATACACATATTCATGCAAAATAAAAAGCTGGCCAGAAATGGTAGGTGTCTTTCAGCCATGGTAAGTGTAAGGATGCGCATCCGGAATTTGGATGCGAGACATGAATATGTACAATTCAAAATAGTGAACTGAATGTGATTGATGAGAAATTATGTAGGCGCATTAGTTTCATGTTACCTCAAAGCAGAAAAAAAGATAATTTGGCTACAAACAAGGCAATTAGAATGCATTAAAAGAATTAACAAGAATGTCAAATATAAAAGCAAGGAAGTGATGAAACAAATTGCATTCTCCATGTGGTGCGACCCCACTAGAAACATAATGCGCAAGGATCGATCCCTCACATAGAAAGTATATATATATATATATATATATATATATATATATATATATATGCTAGAAATATGTATGCTAGAAAGACCGCATTGCAAAGTTGCTAGGCTGATCAGTAGACCAGGAAATTGGGAATATGGAAAGGTTTATGGCATTCGATATACACTCACTGAACAATACGAGATTAAGGGGTGATATGATTGAGATGCTTAGAACAGAATAAAGGTTAGATAATGCTAATCTAAATGACCCTATACTCAGGCTATCATATAGGGGTCATCGTCGATTCAGGTTAGACAAACCAATGTGTGGGACAGCTAAACGCTAGCAAGGTTTCACTCATTGAGTGATTGATCGCTGAAATCAGCTGTGCAGTAAGGTGGTGGAGAGTCCCGGATTGAAGGCGCTTAAATGCGGGGTGCATACATTTTGTATACATTCAAAAGCCTCATTTTAAAATCCTAAGACGTTTCGTGCCAAAATGAGAAATTTCGTGGGTGGATTCGGTATTGTCCTCCGAGTGTAATTCTGACGAGGTTGATCATGATAGCGGAGTGGAAGAAATGGTTTTCTTGAAATTTGGGATGTGGCATTGATTGGGATGCTTCAGTATCTTCTTTTCGTCTTCTTCTCATCTTTGTCAGTGTCTTGCCTGTGTGAGCATTAGACCAGACAGGCCCCTGCGGCTCTGGCTGAACCTACAGCACAACGATGCCGTCGTCACTAATACTATCGCACACGTTGATGTTCCTGCCACACAGTGAGCTGGCTGCCGCCAGTCCGCCTATGTGAGGCTGGGACGGCGGGCCGCCTCTGCGTCAGTCCGTCAGTGTCGTGGCCCCTCACCTTCAGCGTGTTCCAGTCCGCCTATGTGAGGCTGGGACGGCGGGCCGCCTCTGCGTCAGTCCGTCAGTGTCGTGGCCCCTCACCTTCAGCGTGTTCCAGTCCGCCTATGTGAGGCTGGGACGGCGGGCCGCCTCTGCGTCAGTCCGTCAGTGTCGTGGCCCCTCACCTTCAGCGTGTTCCAGTCCGCCTATGTGAGGCTGGGACGGCGGGCCGCCTCTGCGTCAGTCCGTCAGTGTCGTGGCCCCTCACCTTCAGCGTGTTCCAGTCCGCCTATGTGAGGCTGGGACGGCGGGCCGCCTCTGCGTCAGTCCGTCAGTGTCGTGGCCCCTCACCTTCAGCGTGTTCCAGTCCGCCTATGTGAGGCTGGGACGGCGGGCCGCCTCTGCGTCAGTCCGTCAGTGTCGTGGCCCCTCACCTTCAGCGTGTTCCAGTCCGCCTATGTGAGGCTGGGACGGCGGGCCGCCTCTGCGTCAGTCCGTCAGTGTCGTGGCCCCTCACCTTCAGCGTGTTCCAGTCCGCCTATGTGAGGCTGGGACGGCGGGCCGCCTCTGCGTCAGTCCGTCAGTGTCGTGGCCCCTCACCTTCAGCGTGTTCCAGTCGCGGAAGTACAGCGACGGATAGTAGGCGGCGTACAATTCCATCAGCAGACGGCTGGCCATGTGTCTGTCGGCGCGGTCCATGCGTCCGCCGGTGCGCACCATGCCCGGCTCCAGCAGATCCGGTAGCTCGGCACACAGCAGGCAGTGCCACTTACCGCTGCCACACACATCATGTCAGGGGCTTCGGTAGCTCGGTGGCTAAGCTGAGCGTCTGGCAAGCCCAGGTTACGGGGTTCGATTCCCCGCGATGCCCGCCCTTTCTGCCAGGGTGAGAGGCAGGCGACGCCATATGGCCTCAGCTGCTGAGTGGGTCGTAAAGCCACAAACCAATCCACGCGAGGTCAGACGGGGGCACGCAGGCTGCCCTCCTCCATACACACACACACATGCCTCATATGGGTGCTGTATGACCAACGCAGTAGATGCGCCCAGGAGGCCACGCACGCACGCACGCACGCACGCACGCACGCGCGCGCGCACACGCACACGCACACGCGGCACCGTTGCTTACACAGAGAAACAGAACCGTCACAAAGACCTCCATACCGTGGTCAATGGCAATACCAGACAAAAACACCGACAGGCATGACAAGGAAAGTTCGTTGGCGCATTGAAGTGTTCATGACCTGTCCACAAAATCCAGCAGTATGGGCGGCTCGAGTTTCGGCCAGTGAGCCGCATCACCAAACGGCACTGGTGCGTGCTGCCAACATCCAGGACCCACGTAGGGAGAATGTCCGATGTAGCAATGTAACCAATGGAAAACAAATTCCTGCTACTGGTGACAACGCTTATGTACAGTGTGCACTTACCTTACATACAGGAGGCACTAAGCGACATCAGCTTCATTGCAACGAACGGCGATATGATTGTTAAATGAAGCAGCATTAAAGAAAGCAGCTCTCAACGGAGATTCAGTACCAATGTCCGGGGTGTTCATTGACAGGAACTTGATAAGTGCCTTGTAATGGAATAATTAAGATGGGTGAAGGTTGACGGAAGTAGTTACTGTTTAGTCCCTACGCCAACCAAGTAACCGCCAGTGACACAGGACTCGACGGAAATGTCAAGTTCTGCGACAACTAAGGATCACGGAGAAGACAAGAAGCATGACTGATATGGAACTAGCAACTCACGTAATCTCTCCAGAACGACATCCAGCCACGTTCAACACTGACCAAGTACATCACCGGGGGTCACCAGCCAACACAGTCCACTCACTCATCATCGTCCTCCAGGGAGTCGAAGTAGCAGGCCTCGTGGAAGGCGCGGTCACAGTAGTCGCACAGGACGAGATCGCCGCCGTCCCAGCAGAGCACGCAGTAGCTGATGTTGGGTGAGCCGGCACGTCGCGTCGGCGGCTGGTACAGCTCGCTGTCGTCGAGGCCGATGCCGAGCGGGTCGGCGGCGCGGGATTGGGCGCGGGATCGGCCGCCGGACCTAGTCGGCCGAGGCTGCGCCCTCGGAGTTGGGCCGCGGTCGGCTGGTGGCTGTCGGCCGGCCGGCCGATCTGGAGACGCCGGAGAGCTGGACGGGACGGAGCACGCGGACGACTCAGGAGAAGCGATCGACCTGGACGGCGTGGCTGGCGCGGACGACGAAGACGTCGCCGACACAGGAGAGCCCGATCTGGACGGCGTGGAAGACGCCGACGACGAAGAGGGAGCCGACTTTGACGGTGAAGATGATGCGGACGAGTGGAACGAATCGGACGAGTCAGACACGTCCACATCGTTCGCCAGCCTGGTGCACCACTCTTTTTCATCAGCCAGACAATTTTTGAGTAACGAGGTCGACGACAGTTCGCAACCTGCCTCACCAGTGTCTGCTGTCCCAGACGTCCGCGCCGATTGCCCCGCGGCAGTCAACCTGGTCGAGAACAGCGACAAGAACGGCCCGCTCCCTCCGGCCGGCTTCTGCAGCGTTGCCGCAGCGGTTGGGGCGCAGCTGGCGGTCGGTTCGGTTCGCGACGTGCCGCTCGCGTCGAACCTGGCAGCGGCGCTCAGTCGGCGAGTATGGGCACCGGTCTCGGGCAGGGACAGGTTCTCGGCCGGCTCCTCCACGGCCAGACACACCTCGGAGTCAGCGGCGCACGGCTGCATGTTGTGGCCGCGCGGCGCGCACATCACCAGGATCAGCTTGTCGGTGGAGCGCGGCGACTGCACCTGCGACGTGACGGCTGCGGGCACACCAGACGCACTCGCTGACGCTGACTTGCAGCCAACCGACTGTCTCGGTGACTCTTCAGGGCGGACGTGGAGGAAGATAAAGGATTTGAAACCACAGCGGAGTATCGGAAAAAATAGCTAAAGTAGCATGCTACTTTTTAGGAAAATGTAGCCGGGCTAGAGCTAGGATTGGAAAACAGTCTAGTTCCAGATTGTATCATTCATAACTTAATATTTCCGAGAAAACAGCCGAACTCTTAGCTTTGCTTCCAGAGCATTGTTTTATACACGGCATATACTTTACAAAAAATATTTTCCTTTCAAAAGTTTGACGAAACGTATTATATTTCGATATAATACGAGTACAACCCATGGTAACATACATTCAAAGAAAATTCAAAGATACACAAGATAATAAATAGGCAACACACGACACTTCGAATATTCATCAGAATATATACGTTTTATATATATGCTCATCGGTTCAAGCTCGAAAATTACACACGATAAGCTGCTATAACCAACATTTTGCTTTAATCGAGAAGCTTCGAGTCACGTGGCTTAGCCTTGAACAGGAGCTAGTTGCTACCGCCGTCAATTTTTTGCGGCTTAGGTTTTAACTGGCGAATGCACATAAGTCCAGTACCTTTAAGCTCATGGCCGTCCTTACATCTTTCTAATGACCTCTAATGAGAGGTGTATGGCGACAGAATATGTATTGCTACTGCTGCGGACTTCTCAAAGTGATCTTCCACAGGCGTGCCCGACGCTGCATATATCTCGTGTTTGTTTAGCAGCAGGCGAACGAGGCGAGCTGTCTCGCCAATGTTGCTGACGTGCGATTGCTGTTGGGTAAATACTGCAACCAGTCATGTACGCCAAACCAGATGGGTGATGCTTGCCAGCCCCTCCGACTGGAAATGCAGAGCACCGCCTGGTTCCCGAGGGACATTGAGGCTGGGAGATGTCTGATCTGAATTGCAAACATTATGATTGTGGTATTGACCCAGGCAGCCCACGAGTTTAAAGTTGTCCATCCATTTGGCAGTGTTCTGAAAGTCACACAGTTTAGTGCAAATTGAGACCAAACAGTTTTTCCTCCGTCGCTTCTGATATCTCTTCGGCATCATTGTACCAAGCTACTCGCCACTTGTTCAAGCGCCAAAATGACTCACTGTTGATGATAAGCACCATAAACATCGATAAGAATTGCATACAGAAACATCTCTCAGAATTACACATCAAATACGCCCCGCGAAATACTGCCATACTACCTTCCAGTCACGTTTCAAACCAGACTGAGAGCTGTCCCGGCGCCGAAGACTGCCACAGACCACAACAAAACTCGCTGTGCCATAACCATATAACGCCCAGCACTCATATTAGCTAGCTCACTGTAAACACACAATTTAGAGAATCTTTGAGTGAGTTCCATCTGGCTAGAATGAAGTGAAACAAAAGCTAACCGGGTGTTGTGAAGAAAAAACCAGGAAGGATATGCTTTTTACACCTACTTGGCAACCAACTTCCCAGCTTATAGGTGAAAGCATTGGTGTTTTAACAATTATTTGGCTTGGGGCAAAATAGGTGAAGATGATGGACGGGCCCACATAGATTGGAGGGATACTCCATACATTCCCATGTTACAAGCAACGGATCGTTAATGTGTTGCTGTTGTTACCGGTTTTATTACCGACTTGACGGGTTCCATACAATGTTCACATGCCGTGCCTGCGCGAAATGGAGAGCAGTTGGGTATGTACACGGACGGATCAAGGAATGCTCGGCTACTTCCCCGAATAACTTACACGAAAAGACAACCCTGCTCGTTGTATGACACAGTGACACACCCTTCCATGCCGCTGGGAGCAGCTGTTCATGGCGAAAGACCAAGCGGTTTCAGTTTAGGCAACTTTCCTTAACTGTGGATAATTTTCCCTTCTCTTTCCCTTCCATGGCTGCGCTACTGGGTGAGGTGGTTGGATTACAGCCGAAGTACCATAAGATCGTCAGAGGGTTGGTGTGGAAAATTGGAATGCCTTAGCATATTATGCCGTATATACGTCAACAGCCTCAACTCAATGTTTTCAAATAATTGCTGCTTTGCCCCTCACGGCATTGGTGTAGTGATCCAAACAATCTGCGGAAGCCATGGTATCGGGAATACTCCAGAAGACTCGGGGAATTTTCACTTCTAGCATCAATGCCATGTTTTGCATGCAAATAAAGAGCTTAGCCTTGCTGTTGACCTAACCTGGGACCAACAGTGATCCTAGGAGCAGATCCAGCATGCTTCCCAAGGGAGAGCACGTGTCAATGACGGCAAAATTCACAAACTTACTATGCTGCAGTCGGGAAGTTAAACAGTAGTCGCATTTTATATCCACCGTGACTACCAGTAAACAGCTGCTGGGATGGAGCTCGGTATCTTGTTAAACGAAAATCGGGAAAAGGCAGACATGGGTCGCCAAAAAAAAAAACATTGGAACAATCCCAAATGAGATGCCGAATCGATTCCGAGAAGACTTAACAACAATAATTGGTGATAGGTAACGCTCTGTTACCGCCTTTTATCCGTACTTTAAGATCAGACTCACTGACCTCGCTTTTGTTTGTTTAATTTTTAGCTTTACCTATGGATCGTATAATTACCCTGAGGATCTATAAAGAAATTCCCACCATGCTGCCCAGTGGCCGATTTGCAAGCACATATCTGAAGACTGCTCTCATGTCTTGCCAGCTTTATATGTGCTTTTTAACATGTATGCCTGGTAGGCCGCAAATGGAACTCTTTTCTCGCGATTCTATCTTGCATGATATGAGAAACGTGCATAGCAATTAGAAAATATAAGCACGGTTGTCAAGTACTTCTTGACTAGGCTAAAACACGTGTAATGGTCATGATCAAATACATGCTTTCTTACGTAATTTCCAATTGGCTTTCGCAAGCAGCACTTGAAGATTAAACATGCAACATTCGCAAGCATATTAGGTGATATCACCAGAACGAATCATGGCAGAACACATTTTAGCAAGATACTTCTTTACTGTAAGATCAGATCGATAGCGTTTAATTGAATGAACGACCTAAAATTGCTGGCTTTCTCCACAAGATAAGGCTGCTGGGGCTGCCACTAATTTCATGCAGTACAGACATGTATCGCAAGTGCTGGTCTTGTCACTGTTTTATGTTCTTGACCAAGGACGGTTGATGCATGGCTTCATGGTGGCGCATTGGCGGAATGCAGGAATCATGCTGGGTAGGGCAAATCCTGAACGCAGAATGGTCAACTTATGGTCAACAGAACATATTCTACTTGGAAGTACGGGCCATAGCAATGGATTGGATGGACGGAGGGGAAACGCGTTAGAACAACATATAACAAGAGCAAAGGTATTTTCACACACACAAAAAAACAGCATAAACTGTACAACAAAGATGTCACAAAGCCTATCACAGGTAATATAGAACACCACAAAGGGAGAAAAACACCTACCATAAATGCAACATAAAACATACAAAAACACGCTTCAGACCGTGTGTAACACTCTGTAATTTCCATATTAATTCACATGAGAAAGCATGCCTTTTTTCGAAAGGGTGAGAACCGACTTGTATGAGCATATCCTAGCATAACCAAGAGGTTAAGTATAATATTCGCTGGCATGATTTGTCTGTGACCGCCGCGTCTGGTTTGCTGGAAGGAGCCATACGAAGACATTTCCGTCATTGACTAATGTGTTTGCCAGGTCACATATACATTGTGTCTGCACTTTATGGGGGAGGGGGAGGGAGCTAACACCAAGCGATTCTTCAAAATTAGCTTAATTGTTTGTTTGTAGTGAACTTCCAGACAGACATGGTCGGGAGCTGCTCAACCACACCACGTTGTGTTGGGCAACTGTTTTCTGCACTGAATTGAGTATCCTGCCCAATGTATGTTAGAGGATATGATCATGCAGGATGTATCCAATTTTTCTCATCTGTATACATTGCACCCAAGAATTGCTTGCCTATATCTTTCTTTATTCGCACATAAAAACAGTAACTTTCTGGAACAAAATGCATCAACTGCGACTCGGATTCAATAGTTTGTGTTCCAAAATGCGTATCTAAGTACCAGCATTTGAGGATAAGGCATGCCCTATCCTCAATCGACAAAGCGTTACTTCCTCTCGTCGCGAGGTCCGGCGTGAGGACTGCCACATTTCTAGTTCTGGTTATGACTTCCAGCTTGGAGTTCCAGGCTCGTTGCCATTCAGATCGTGCATATGATAAATGGAGGGACATATCTCTTGGTGGAAGGGGCAGGTTAATTTCACGGCCATCATTGGTAGCATGCTTGGCGGCTATCTTGGCAGCTTCATTTTCCAGCAAGTCCAACATGGCTAGGGATTCAGCAGAATACGATATTTTTGTTGAGAACAGTTAGAGATTTGACGATGCGAAAAAATCCATTGGACAAGCCTGTTATCGGGGTTGCAAGACTTCATTGCCAAAAGACTGCTTAAAGAATCAGCAAAAAACACGTGATTTGTGTACTAGGCATGCTGTATATGGTAAAGAGCATGCAGAAAGGCATATATAGTTCAGCAGTAAAAATCGACGCCTGCTTCGGTAAGCAGAAATATCCAGTACCGTATCGACCGACGCACGCACATTCCACTCCCGACGAGGACTTGGAGCCGTCTGTGTATATGCGAGATAATTTACGGTACTGATGTATTTTCTTCAACGCCAACATGCGGAATTCTTCGGAGTTGATGCTCCCCTTCTTTGCGCAGGACAGAGTAACGTCTGTCTGGACTGGGACAACCTGCCAAGGGGGAGGCTAGGAGTGACAGCGCGTGCTACAGAATCTGGTTTGATGTTGCACCTACGGAAGGTCGGGGCCATGCGTCCAGAAAAAGATAGGACACGGTGATTACTGAGTGAACGGAGTGGCGGCAATGGTCTTGAAAATATCCATTGATATGGTGGGTCCTTTCGGTTCTGTGCGACCTTACATCAGTGTCCTAAAGTTACTTCACCATTAACTGTGTGGATGAAGGAAGAAGTTGCCTGGGAATAGTGAAAGATTGGAAGAAAATAAAAGATTGCCACTTAAGGATTAAAATGCAGAATGCCTTTCATTTCAGTCACACACATTTTACATTATTTAGCAGTTGTGTGCATGGCTGCACATACATCATGTGGCAAAATGGTAAAAACCAAAGACAAGGATGAAATACGGGGCATTCAACGTCAAATCGCACAAGAATTGGCTATTTTGAACCCGACCCCCTCCGATTTTTATGAAAATTGATACACCTGTAGTGCCAAGTGAACGAACCTCACACGCCAACTTTCAGCCCTGGGTGACCTCTGGGGTCAGATTTAGAGGTCATCCTAGGTCGCCTATTTTTGCCGACTTGACAACAATCAAATGCATATATATTAGATGTTAATTAACTTAGCGGAACGACATTGGTGTTAAAGTGCGCAGAAACCCTTGGCCATTCAGAAATATGGCAAAGGTTGCACGTGACCTCTCCGTGACCGTTGACCTAACGAGGTCAAATTATAAAAATGCATTTTTCTATATGTTTGCTGTCCCTAATTCGACTAAACATGGCTGATTTAATGGTCCTGATGTTATCTAAGAACGTGCAAAAAAGAAGGGCGGAGACTCTAAAACTTTTTGAGATATCGGCCTTTGAGTAGGTATTGTCATAGGACCAAATCGAAGCATGCCTCGATGCTATTTACCATATCATCGATGATAACTCTGGTTTCCTTGATCCGATTATCGTCAAATTTGGTGGGCAAATCATCGGTGGCAAGCTGAACTATTTTCCAGATTTTCAAGTTGACCTGACCTCACATGACCTGGCAGTGACCTCTCCATTACAAGCCAACAGGGAAACAAAAATATTTCAATGAACAAAAAACGCTGAATTTGGCTCGTACGGGCTATATTACCTAGTTTTAGGTTAGGCTACTCCAAACGAGCCAAGTTTTATTTTGAACAAGTGTCCTCTGCAAGGTCACGTGAGGTCACTATGAGGTCATGTCACACTTTCGTCAATAACTTTATATAGAATCAAGATATATAAATAATTTTAATGCCATCGAGATCCTCTGGTTAATCATGATGTATAATATGATCAAGCTAGGTCATCACTTGATCTCGGTTTAGGGTGACCTGGAGGTCAACTGGGGTCAGGATCAAATGTTCAGCTAGCTAAGTCATGTGATACATCAATCAACGCGGCCTGACGAGGAAAATAGGATTGTAACAAAATTATATTTCTATCTTTATTTTGGCAAAAGTTATTCGCCAAAAAATATGTTTCCTCGGATTTTATAGCCTGAATATATTGTTTCAGCTCGCGTGCGTTTCGACAGCCACAGTATCATGCGTCAGGCAGTCGGAAATGGCAGAGTAAGAAAAATGTTTGAGGTCCCCTGCGTTGTTTCGCCAATAAGCCACAAACGGATGGATTGTCACCTGCAGTTTGTTCCAGTGATGGGACTGTACCTCATCCTGTGTAACCATAGCGTAGTTTTCGGAAAAATCTCCAATAACAATTACCTATGCAGGAGCTAGTGTTTCCTTTAGGCCTTTCAGATAATTGCCTTGGGCACGGGCGACAAAATCATGCTTTACAAGTATTTCCAGCTGCTCGCAAAATGATCGCACAAAATCTTCAGAAGTTTGCGTAACCACCTCTATCAGTATTAGTCCACTTTCGGTACTCAATGTTATCGATTTCTCGGTTATCATGAATCATATCATGGCCATGCATATTCACGTAAGTTGCAATATTGCATGTATTTAGGCAATACAAACTTCCCAAGGTCATGTTAGTTCATGTGAGGTTATGTCAACCTGAAAATCTGGAAAATAGTTCAGTTTGCCACCGATGACTTGCGCAACAAATTTGACGATAATCGGACGAAGGTAACCAGAGTTATCATCGATAATATGGTAAATAGCCTCGGGGCATGCATCCATTTGGTCCTATTACAATACTCAAAGGCCGATATCTCAAAAAGTTTTTCAAGTCTCCGCCTTTCTTTTTTGCAAGTTCTTAGATAATATCACGACCATTAATATAGCAACGTTTCGTCGAATTAGGGGCAGGCAAACATATATAAAAATGTATTTGTATACTTTGACCTGGTTAGGTCAAAGGTCACGGGGAGGTCACGTGCAACTTTTGCCATATTTCTGAATGGCCCAGGGCTTCTGCGCACTTTGACACCAATTTCATTCCGCTAAGTTAAATAACACATGCGATATTTGCAATTTATTGATGTCAAGTCGGTAAAAAATCGTGACCTAGGATGACCTCTAGATCTGACCCCAGAGGACACTCTGGGCTAAAAGTTGGCGTGATGTGTTCTTTTACGTGGTACTACAGGTGTACCAATTTTCATCAAAATCGGAGGGGGTCGGGGAATTTCTTGTGCGATTTGACGTGGAATGACCCATACCACAACTCCATTAACTGTGCATTTCCAGGCCACATGGTGAATTATTTTACACTGCCTTACATGAGTATCTCGCCCCAAGTAGTGTACGACGTAACGCAACCTCAGCCATTAAGCTATCGATATAAGCTATCATCTACAAATAGCGCTTTGCCTACGGAAGTCGGCAGTGATGTAGCCACATTATTGATAGCAACAGCAAACAATGCTACACTTAGTACGCTTCCCTGCGGGACTCCGTTAAGTCGTGAAAAAGTACCAGAGAGTGAGCCGTTTCTAACACAAAACGTTCTGGAAGCTAAACAGTTGGTTAAGAAGAACCCCATGGAGCCTCTCACACCCATACTATGTAACTTCATCAGTATACCGTGACGCCATGTCGTGTCATATGCGCCATCAATGTCCCAAAAAATTGTAGCTGTATGTTGGCGCTTCACAAACCCAGAGCGCACGACGGAGTCAAGTGTTAAAATATGGTCAAGTGTGCTACGGTGTGTTCGGAAGACACTCTGTATCATGGTAAGACAATTGTTACGTTCTAAAAACCACATCAATCGGACATGAACCATTTTCTCAACCAGTTTGCATAGCGAGCAGGTAAGCGAGATGGTGCGGTAGTGCAGTTGATCCTTCCCATATTTAGTTTATTTCCGTATAGGCACAATAATTTCCTCCCGCCACGAAGATGGAAATGTGGCTGATGTCCATATTTCATGTATGGCTTCCAAGAGTATTTCTATAAGAGTCGCTGGTACATGTTTGATTATATCACTGTGCAGTGTGTCCGGACCCTCTGCCACACTCTTGAGTGTGCTAATTGCTAAAGTTAATTCAGAGACCGAGTATGGTACGTTGTACTCGAGGATATCTGCAGTGGAAAAAATCAAGGGGGCGTCCTCGCAACGAGCCTTAGAAATTAGAAATCGTTCGTTAACAACACTTTCCGAGCGTGCGGACAACGCACATCCTATTTTGTCAACCACTTCTTCTGGGTCGATGATGATATCTTGACCGGCCATGTGTAAGACGGGGAGAGGAACTGGGGCGTTTTCCAGAGAAGCGCTTAATTCGAGACCATACAGCTGACAAAGATGTGGATTGAATTAACGTCTTGACGTACGCCTTCCATGAGTCTCGTTTCGTATCGGCAATAGTTCGTCAAGCGAGCGCTCGTGCTTTGCGAAAAGCTATTAGATTGTACGTGAATCTAGTATTATTAAATATTCGAAAAGCCCTCTTCCTAGCACGGACTGCCTCTAGACACTTGTCAGACCACCATGGGACTGGTGCTCTAATCGACGTTCCCGATGATCGTGGAATGTGCCGCCGAGCCCTCTCCAGAGTCGCCGTAGTGAATTCCTCTAAGGACATAACTGATTCAACCGAGTGGTCATCGAGTGTTATTTCAAGGTACGATTGGAAGTCCTCCCAGTCGGCTCGGAGAAGTAGCTACTTTGAAGGTCGTCGACCTACCGTAACACGACTAATGAAATGGGAGTAAGCAGGGAAATGGTCGCTGATATGTGGATCATCGTCTATATACCATCCCAATAAAGGTGCAAGTTCTGGACTGTAGAGGATAAGGTCCAATACTGAGGCTTGTCCAGTCGGCAATGTAAAGTGCGTTGGCGTTTCCGTGTTAAGCATGCAGAGAGGAAACTTGCTTATGAAACGCTCCATTGCACGCCCACGGCTAGAAGTCACGATTGAGTCCCAAAGAGTGGTGAACATTAAAATCGCCACACACCATCACTGGTGGGGTGAGTTGAGCCCCAGTTTCAGATTCAGAAGTGGAAATAGTCCGGTAGGCGGTAGGTATATGCTGCATATAGTAATGACACGGTGATTTATTATCACACAGCGTATGGATGGAAGGACAAGTGAGGCACTCTTAGTCTCACCGCTAACCGGTATGATGGTCGCCGGGTCATTGGAGCACTCAATCTCCCCTCGACGAAAGGTGGTGCCTCGTCGGGAGGACGGTCGCCTACCGATATTGAGATCGAATAAGTAATGTTTTGATGGCCATAAGATGCGCAAATGAGGGATGAAAGATGATGCGACTGATTAGGTTCCATGCAAAGTTCAGTTGTATAGTTGTTTTTACCTGTCACAGTAATCAGGGTGTCCAGAAAAGGGATAGCTGTCTTGCTGTGTGTCATTCAAGGCGAACTGTGATAGTGTTGCGTAGGCTGTCGAAATGAGTGACGAAGACCGGAAGGTATGCGTGGTCCATATCATCTGGATGGTCTGACGGCAAGTGTGTGACAGATCCAATGAATCGCATCAGTGATATCTTGCCGCATACATTTACTACGTTAATGATTAATATTGTCGCTACATCGATGATTCATTGGGGGACAAGGCTTCCACCTCAAGATCAATCGAAAAGATCAAGCGACTTTTCGAACAGAACGAATATCCTCGCGCGTTCTAAATCAATTGAAAGGAAACCGACCAACCAATCGACCGTACGATCACCGCAAGCCGAAGAGATTCCCAAGCATGGTCAGAACATCTGAAGACATCCATCAATTTCTAACATTACCATCGTGAACGAAAATTTCACAGGAAAAAAATCAACTCAGTTACTAGAAGTGCTAATATATCCGTAGGTGGTGCCTGTGTTGACACCACAACCATGAAAGTTTGCAATTCAAACCAGATATCTCTCAGCTTCAATGTCCCTCGGGAACCAGGCGGTGCTGCCGATGTGCAGTCGGAATGGCTGGCAAGCAGCACCTGCCCGGGTTGGTGTACTGGACTAGCTGCAATGTTTGCACAACCGCGGCCAGCAGGCTGGTTACATTGTCGAGACAGTTCGGCCCGTTCGTCTACAGGTGAATGAACCCTTGCGAGATACAAGAGGTACAACGTCAGGCAACGTCACGCACACATGTGATGCCATTTTAGGTAGGCAGCAGCATCAGTATAACTTCTGCCACCATACCCTTCTCTTCATGTTATTGAATGACACCAAAATAAAGGTATGGCGGTCACTTCTCTTGATGGAAACCACTTTGAGTGTAAATTACCGAGTCCATACACATTCGCCAGTTCAGACCAAAATTGAATAGCAACTTCTGGTGTTGCTAAGCCATCCTGGCGTGAGTACCACTCTTGCTATGAGTGGTAATGCCCGTGTGTAGCCTTCACATGTGTGCACCTACATACAGGTATAACCTGGCGATTTTTCAAAGTGACGTATGATGTCATTCCTTTGAATGTATGTGACGGTGGGCTGCACTTTGAAATAGAATACAATAGATCAAACTTTTGCCCTATTGTAAAGAAGTTGATTTTAAAATGAACCTCTAGTGCATGGGAAAAATGCCTCAGATGCAGCAAGCTCGAAACGATATAAGCCTAATTTAAAACAAGACTACTATCTCTGGGAATTGTTTATGGGTGGCTGGATCACGTGGCCTCGCAATCACCCAACGCAAACCGTAAGTTATTTCGAATGAGGTTCTGTTATGAAGGAAAAGATGACAAAAGCTGAAAGAGGACAAAAGTTATGACAAGCAAAATAATGAGGGGATTCGCTCGATTATGATTCAGTTTTAATCATCAACACAATGGCACAAATGCGCCCTGCAGCCTATAACTTAAAAATTATGGTCTTCAGTTTAACCCGCGCCGTCTCTCCGGTCAGATCCTCACACCACGTTTCGGGGGGGGGCGGATAGTAACCCCCCTTTAAAATCCAAACTAAGCGTCGCACGAAAACGAAAGAGGTGTCATCTGAAAGCGCTCGACGAGTAGGGTCCGGATCTACCCCCAAAACAATCTCCCCCAAAGGTGACGTCACCAGGGGGATAGATTTTCACGACTGTCTTTTCGGGGACATATTTAACAAAATTATTCGAAATGAGAAAAGGTCAACGAAATCGACCAGGGCCATAAAAGTTTTTGGCCCGCCCCCCAACATGTTTTCTTCAAATTTCAAAATTTTGAGTTTACAAGTTTTCTTTAATTTTCCTTTTCCAATGAGTAGAGCACACCGAGAAACGTTGTTGGAAGTCAACTTGCATGCTTACATTAGCCAGAATCTTCTATTTGAACTGTAAGTGGCAAACTGCAAAATTTATATGTAGTCAAAAAAGAAAAAAGAAACGAAAAAGTCCACTCGTACGTTTTGTTCAATCCCTGAAGATGAGCAAACGCTGAAAGTTTCATTACGATATCGTTATCCGTTAAAGCGTGACGACTGGTTGAACTTTTTTGGAGGTGACCTCACTTGACCCTGACTAACTCGTTGACCCTAGATGACCTGACTTAAAAAATTGAAACAGCACGTCAAATTGATGTTGGAAAATGTATGCCAAATTATGGCGCGCTGCCGCGCGCCGTTCGTCCACTATCCGCGATAAATCTGAGGGGATGGGGGGCGGTTGAAGACCCCCAAGATGGGCTAAATGATTTTAAAAAAAACACATCACCTCGAACTGTTAGTTAGTTAGTTAGTTATTGGGGTTTAGGGGCGCATCGACTGCAGAGGTCATGCAGCGCCCATCACCTCGAACTGAAAAGAAACTCCAACTCCAGGACATAGAAGCATCAAAACAACTCTGGCCAGAGCCTAATAGGATAGCAGGAAAGGCCAACGAGTAATAGTACAAAAATCAGGGCGAAGGTGCCTTATAGGGCACATATTGACATACCGACTGCTGCAGTTTCTAAAACGAAAGATCAAGAAAGAATTCGACGCTTGATCACTGATCTGTACAGGAAAAATAGGCCGGCCCAGTCGGTCAGCTCACCACCAGGCTCCCACAGCCACGGCAGCTCACCTACAGACCAGCTCCCACAGCCACAGCAGCTCACCTACAGACCAGCTCCCACAGCCACGGCAGCTCACCTACAGACCAGCTCCCACAGCCACGGCAGCTCACCTACAGACCAGCTCCCACAGCTATGGCAGCTCACCTACAGACCAGCTCCCACAGCCACGGCAACTCACCTACAGACCAGCTCCCACAGCCATGGCAGCTCACCTACAAACCAGCTCCCACAGCCACGGCAGCTCACCTACAGACCAGCTCCCACAGCCATGGCAGCTCACCTACAGACCAGCTCCCACGGCCATGGCAGCCCACCTGCAGACCAGGTCCCACAGCCATGGCAGCTCACTTGCAGACCAGCTCACCTACAGACCAGCTCCCACAGCCATGGCAGCCCACCCACAGACCAGCTCTCACTCCACATCAGGACGACCGTCCCTACAGACCAGCTCCCTCCCCACCTCAGGACGGCTCTCACTACAGACCAGCTCCCACTCCACCCCAGGGTAGCCATCTCTACAGACCAGCTCCCACCCCACCTCAGGACAGCTCTCACCCACAGACCAGCTCCCACTCCACCCCAGGATGGTCCTACCTGCGGGGACATTGCCAAACAGCATACTGTCCAGCAGGTCGGTGAGCGGCGTGTCCACGCCGACGCCGGCTCGGCTCACTTTCCTGCCGGCCGGGTCCACCATCAGGCAGCGTTGCCGCTGCAGGGACTCGGTCCTCTGGAGCCGCCTGCTCAGCTTGTCACGCGCCGCGGCGGCTGCCGATTCGGACAGGGTCGACCTTGGACCAGGCTGCTGCGGCACAGTGTCGACACGGAGTCGGGCCACACTCGCGGCCACGCTCGCGGAGAGCGCTTGCCGCCCGCACTGTGTTTCCAGCACGCGGCCGTCCCGCCGCGGCGGCATCGGGCCGGCCGCTCGCTCGCCCGCCGCCAGCGCCGCCAGCCGAGCCTTGCGCCGCCGCTCGTCGACGGACGGCGCGCTGCAGCCGCCGCGTGACCGCTTCGCGGCTGACTCTGGCCGGCACCCGGCGAACAGCGCGGCACCGCCGCGGCGCAGCCACTTCAGCGAGCGCAGGATGCTGGCGCGACGCTCGCACCTGTCCGGCAGCTGGCCTTGCCGCTGGCCGGTGGGCTCCTCGACCGTCGGCCGCCGGCACGGTCTGCCACCTGGCGCGCCTCGGCCGCGCCATCGGCTGCTGGCATAAGGCCGCTCGGACTGAGATGCGGCGGGGCGTAGTGTTGAGCGCCTGGCGGTGAGCGATGCTCGCTGGCTGGGAGCGCTAGCAGCGCGCCGATCGACTGGGCCACGCTCAGGCTCGGCATCCACATCGTTCTCCATCACCTCCACCTTGCTCTCGACGAAAACGTCGTCATGAGAGTCTGGGACTGGTTCCCGGTCCGGATCCGGGTCCGGGTCTTGATCAAAGTCCGGCTCCGAGCAGTCGCTCAGCGTCAGCGGCGGCTGCCGGTCGTCGGGGGCAGGAAGCACCGGCATGTGTACGCTGGTGCTTCCCTGGCTGCCAGCAATATCGGCAGTCTCGGCAGACGTCTGCAGCGGCAGCAGCGGAGCAGCCGCCGACACGGCGACACCAGCAGCTACAGCTGTGACGGCGTCACCGACGGCCCCCGACGGCGTCTCCTCGCCGACGAGATCCACCAACGGCGGACCATCTCCAGACGCAGGCAGGCAGCAGGGAGTTGCAGCAGGCTGGTGCTGCTGTCGTTCTTGCAGCTGCTGCTGTTCTTGCTGCTGCTGTTTCTCTTTCTGATGCTGTTGCTCTTGCTGCTGCTGTTGTTGCTGTTGCTGCTGGTTTTGCTGCTGCTTTTGCTGCTTCTTCTGCTGCCGCCATCGCTGCTTTCGCTCCTGCCATTGCTGCAGCTGCTCTTGCTTTTGTTGTTGCTGCTGTTGCTCCAGCTGTTGCTCCTGCTGTTGCTGCTTTTTCTGGTGCTTCTGCTGTTGCTGTTGTTGCTGTTGCTGCTTTTGCTGCTGCTTTTGCTTCCGCCGTCGCTGCTTTTGCTGCTGCTGCACGCCAACCGCAGCTGCCGACGATGGAGTCGACCCAGTCACCAGTGCCGGCTGCTGCCAACAAAATATGGAAAACTCTCAGCCATTGTCGCAGCTGATCTCGCTTGTGCACTCGGCGATCGTACCATGAACGTCATCCACGTTCACTTGAACCAGCTGACAGCAACAATATAAATAGAATAGCCAGTGCCAGTGGACACTCAGAAACAGTGCTAAGATACCTGACGCAAAACTAAACAGAGCAGGGTCCGCTGTGTCTTGTCGGGGACACTGACGGGGCGACAATGACTAGACATGGCTCCTCACCAAGTGGGGCTGCGCTGGATAAGGACACTCATGGGTGACAATGCCTAGACAGGGTTCCTCACCAAGTGGGGCTGTGCTGGATAAGGACACTCACGGGGTGACAGTGACTGGAAAGGGCTCCTCACCAGGTGGGGCTGTGTTGGATAAATAGTCTCAGAGCAGGGGTACGACTGCAATACAACACCTGGGAAAATAACTCTCAGCGATAAGGCTGCACAGACGGCTATTCAGCGCAGCGAGATTACTCACGAGACGGGGTTGTAGCTGGACCAGGTTACTTCCAAGTTGGGGTTGCACGTGAATCAGATTACTCCCAAGTTGGGGTTGCACCTGAATCAGGTTCTTCGACGGGCGCGGCCGTATCGAGGCAGCTCCGGATCGGCCCAGCGATGATGGGTTGGTACCAGCCTGAGGTGAAGTCGTCGGAGCCGCGTCAGAACACACCACGAAAATTGGTTGCGGCTGCGGCTGCTGCACCACCTGCACCAGCCGCTGAGGCGGGAAGTGCACGAACTGCTGCTGCTGGATGGGCGGCTGCACGATGTCCACCAGCTGCTGCTGCTGCTGCGATGTCTGGCTTTCAGCCGCCAGCGGTTGCCGTTGTTGACGCCTCTGCTGTAGCCACTGCTTCCGCTGTTGTCGGTTCTGTTGTGTTTGCCGTTGTTGACATTCGACTGGAATCGCCTGACGTGTGGCTTGTGAAGCTTGTGGTTGCTGTACTTGCGCTTGGTCTGGTGTGCGAAGCTGGGTTGGTGGCTGCTGTTCGGGTGCTGCTCCTTGTTCCTGCGTCCACTGTTGGTGCTGCTGAGTCATCTGCAGTGGCTGCCGCACCAACTGTGACTGTGGCTGTTGCTGTGGCTGTTCCACCGCTTGCTGTGGTTCCTGCATGACGTGCTGTGGCCGTTGCACCACCTGCTGTGGCTTTCGCCTCGCCTGCGGCTGTTGCAATTGTTGCGCCGGCTGCACCACCTGCGGCTGCTGTTGTAGCCGCCACGTTACTTGCTGTGGCTGCTGCTGTGGCCGCCCCGCCACTTGCTGTGGCTGCTGCACCACCTGCGGCTGCTGTTGTAGCCGCTCCGCCACTTGTTGTGGCTGCTGCACCACTTTCTGCGGAGGAGCAGACTGCACTGCTGGCCAGGCAGACGTCTGACCACGGCGTCGTCTTTCGTCCCGACGCAGATGGTTCTGCTGTCGAAGTCCGTCCACGGAGTGCACGTACTGCTGCAGCCACTGTACGTCAGCCCCCGACTGCACTGCTGCCAGCGCGGCCGCCAGCGCTTCCCTGGCCGCCACCGTGGAGCGCGACGCCGGCACCGCCGCCGAAACGGCACCACCAGCCGCCGTCGGCGTCACGGCGTCGTTCCTACTGACCGCCGCCGCCTCCTCCGGCCCGCGCGCGCCGTGTGCCCGGCCGTGCCTGCCCACCACCGCCGTGTGGAACTCGTCCACCGCGGCCAGCAGTTCGCCAGACGGACGTCGCACCGTATTCACCATGCCGAAGATGATGTGCAAGTGCATCTTGGCGACGGCATCGTTGGCCCGCATGCCGTCGCCAACAACGTCACGGTAAGAAGTGAGAAACTTCTGCAATATGCTCCCCTTGTCCAAGAACTGAATGCAGTACCTGCCGTCGTACAGCAGAAGAGTCATCTGGCCTGCAACACCTGGAAGGGTGCCGAAAAGACGCACCAATTAGTGGCATTAGTGTCACGAGTGTGATACATGGTGTAACGGGAGAATGGCATCATCAGAGATCGTGAAGAGCCCTATGGTTCGCACCAATTGCCAGATGACTGACAACTGCCAAGAAACACGATGTCGGTACTTCTTTGAAAGGGGTGTCGATACAGTAGTCAACAAGCGGTATACTTCGCCACATTTCACGAATCATTTATTGTTGCGCACCTGCTTCGTGTCTACACAAAGCAGGACTAGCCCAGGCTTCGTACTCTCCCGCACCTACGTCGACACACGGCACACTCGCACAGCCATGCAAAGCAGGCTTAATGGTCAAGAGGCCCAAAAACCCAAATAACTAACAGAGCAGGCTTACAGTCTATGCCGAGCACACGCCGCATCGATATGTGTGGAACCCGAGCTTCTTCTTCATCCAAGTTCATCCCTAGCAGTCGCCCAGACAGCCCAGAAACAGGTCTGCAAACAGGCGGCCAACTGGTGCATCAGGCGTGTATGCAGACAACAGACAACCAGCTGGTGCACCAGGCGTGTATGCAGACAACAGACAACCAGCTGGTGCACCAGGCGTGTCTGCAGACATCCAGATGGTGCATCAGGCGTCTCTGCAGATAACAGACGGCTAGCTGGCTTACCAGGCGTGTCTGCAACAGACGTATGCCTGCAGAGGAATGGCAGATGGCTTATTGTGTGCCCAGCAGCACACAACGGTCACGCTGCACAAACTTAGCCACTTGTTTGTATTATGCAAGTGGGGCGGGGTGGGGACGGAGTGGAAGTGGGGGTGCCGATGTCTGACGGATACCAGACGGACGCAATTTACAAATCACTCGGTCGCTTTTCAAAGTATAAAGTACATCAAACTTTGCTCATCAGACAGTTCAAACAATCCTACCATCTGCGAGACTGCTCTCACATGGTGTCTCGTATATACCTGGCACGACTAAATCACCGAAAACGGCAAGACCCCCAACTGGATATCAGTAGTTTCCGGGGATCCGGAACGATCATTGCTGACTCCTCTCCCACGTTCAATTATTAGGAACGATTTGTGAAAAGATCTTCACTAGGAGCGTTTCCTCTATGCAGATGATGCAAATATATGCCGCAAAATTATGTATCATGCACATTGCTGATTCCTAGCACAAGATGCTGATTGTCAAGCAACATAGCTCGTCGTTGGGGATTAAACATAAATTCTGACGAATGAAAAACGTCCACGATGACTCTCAAGCGGATGCGTGCCTAAACGACTATAAACTTGATAACATCGAATTATAAAAATTGAGCGAAACTAGCGATCTGTGTGTAATACTGGACACAAAATTAACAGTTGGAGCTCATTTTACTGCATTGCAGCTAATGGGAGTATCAACTGCATTTGGAGCCCATTAATGATAGTACGAAAAATACGCAAAGCTCTGGGTGTGGTTATAAGATCCCACCGTGCTAGAACAAAACAGAAAACTCTGGGTGTGCTTAAAGGATCCTTATGTGCTGCAACAAAACACTGCAAATTGAAGCGCAGTACTGTAATGGGCGCATACTTTCACAATGTACGTTCTATTCCAGAATACACCTGTGTCATTTGGACGAGCACCAGCGCCGTCCACACTGTGCGGGTGAGTAGAGTATAACAAGTTCTTTATCTGGTTCCTGATCCATACGCCATCTGGCTCCACATCGCACAACAACCTACAACATTTCAAAACGCGTTCCCTAACTCCCACCCATAAACGAATTGGCTCAGTTTTTTTTTAAACATCCTCACAGACAATATAAACTCGGGTGATCTTCTGGCTCACTTTCCTTTGAATGAGCCAACTAGATTGACCGCGCATGAAAAACTCAAACAAACGAAACAATCCGCAACAATCCGCACATTGCACAGGAAACAACCATATGGGTCAACACAGTACAATTGAGCCTGCTTTGCAGACCTCCCAGGCTAGAATATGATTTTCTTTGGAAATGTCTGATTCTTCATCTTTCACACTCTATTCGCCTCCAGCAAGGCAACAGCAAAAACATACATTAGTGGCTTCGATAAGATCTTTCGCATGCGCAGTAATATAATAGATATTACTTATGCTCATTTTATCACGTGCAAGTGCCGAAATATTAACTGACCTTCTACTGCATATGCAATATTTGTATATACTTCAGATCATCTATTTAGTTCATGCTGCCATCGCTCCTGAACCGCACTCTGCTTTCTTGTCACAGCTCCACTGTGGTTAAGACAGCATAACCTTACCATATCAGTGAAGGCCTACTCTTTTAGTGATTGCATGTGAAGAAACAATACAAGTCACTCAGCTGCTATCTCTGACAGGAAAGTGGAGCGCTGTGGGGCTACATAACCGGCCAATTTTTAAACATAAGCCACTGCATCCAACAATGTCGGTACAAGTTCTGGCTCCAAAATTCCAGGGAAACATCGAAAACAACATTACCCGTCCGTGACAATCTGCGATGCCAACGTCGTCAAACACCAGGTTGTGACAAAATCCGATGGATTGAACTGCGAAGACAGTTGGGTTCTGACTGGCTGTAATGCAGGGCGGTGGCAGGGCGCCGGCTGGACAGCAGCTTGTCGACAAACAGGCCGAACTGGACGGCGTGCGCCTCGGCTTCGGTGACGGACCTGAGGCGCCGGTGCACCTCGGCTATGTGCTGGTCGTACTGCCGACGACTCACCGCCAGCTGGCGATTGAAGAAGGAATTCACCATGGACTGGTACCTGGTGGCACATCGTCACACAGATGAGATGAGCTGACGTGGGGAGGGGAGCGCCGTGGACTGGTACCTGGTGGCACATCGTCACACAGGTGAGATCAGCTGACGTGGGGAGGGGAGCGCCGTGGACTGGTACCTGGTGGCACATCGTCACACAGGTGAGGTCAGCTGACGTGGGGAGGGGAGCGCCGTGGGTAGGTATCTGACGCCACATCGTCACACACATGAGATCAGCTGACATTGGAGGGGAGCGCAAATATGTCACAAGGTGTGACAAAAAACGTCTCACCTAGAATACAAAGTGATTACACATTTTACAAAATATAGGGTGCTTCAAGAGGATATTCAAGTGCTTCAAGAACAAGTATGTCACAAAGCGTGACGAAAAACGTTTCACACAGAATACAAAGTGATTAAACACTTGAAAAAATAGAGGGTGCTTCAAGGGGATATTCAAGAGAAGAGCTAGACATTACCATTTTTAGGCATGTCAGCTGCATAGCGAATTGGTTACAAGGCGCCCATAACGAATTCAAGAGAAGATAAAAATAACCTTAAAATGATATTCCAGGCTCCACAAGAGAAGTCTTTACCACATGCACTTTATATATGAATTCGCTACATAAACTAGCGAATGCTGAAGATTCATTCAATATTCTCAAAACCAGAAAAATATATGTATGGATGCATCTCATAGTATACCAAAATCCATACTTTCCCAGTCCCACCTTCTCTGGGGCACAACTGGCACATGGCGGTGCACTAGGTAGAGGGCCTCCGCTACAGCTGGACACTGGCCGTACAGTGGCAGACGTGGCCAGACTGGCACATGGCGGTGCACTAGGTAGAGGGCCTCCGCTACAGCTGGACACTGGGCGTACAGTGGCAGACGTGGCCCAGACTGGCACATGGCGGTGCACTAGGTAGAGGGCCTCCGCTACAGCTGGACACTGGGCGTACAGTGGCAGACGTGGCCAGACTGGCACATGGCGGTGCACTAGGTAGAGGGCCTCGGCTACAGCTGGACACTGGGCGCACAGTGGCAGACGTGGCCAGACTGGCACATGGCGGTGCACTAGGTAGAGGGCCTCCGCTACAGCTGGACACTGGGCGCACAGTGGCAGACGTGGCCCAGACTGGCACATGGCGGTGCACTAGGTAGAGGGCCTTCGCTACAGCTGGACACTGGGCGTACAGTGGCAGACGTGGCCCAGACTGGCACATGGCGGTGCACTAGGTAGAGGGCCTTCGCTACAGCTGGACACTGGGCGTACAGTGGCAGACGTGGCCCAGACTGGCACATGGCGGTGCACTAGGTAGAGGGCCTCCGCTACAGCTGGACACTGGGCGTACAGTGGCAGACGTGGGCAGGGTTGGGCAAATAGGCTGTTCCTGGATCTTTTGCATCAAGAGCGTTATCTTCACCAAGAAAATTATCCTCCCAATTATCTCATTCGGAGGTAGAATTATTTGACAATGAACTGCTCTGTGATAAAGTGCTCAAGATCGCTGGAACGTGCAACCTGGGACTCTAATGCCACATATTTCGAGAGGAATATCCGTATTAAATTAGCCAAACATTATTCTCCCCACATCCATGACTACCAAGTGCAAGTGCCAGTCTGGATGTGGTCCAGCGGTGCAGTGTATGGTGTCGACCCACCAGTACTGGTGTGAGTGGCCTCCCGGACTCCTAATCCACCGATTTTCCTCGACACACTCCGTAACACAGTGGCAACACTTGCTGTTTACAACTTTAGCGAGGGCCATCGCTTCTCTGGCTTGACGATGCTTAGTGCTAAGCAACTCTAGCGAAACTCACTGTTCATACTGGTCTTGGATGCTTGAAAGACACGCCTCCCTGCTCGAGTAGTATTCTGTCCATTTTCTCTTGAGCTCAGTCAGGTGAAGATGTGTTGTGTTTTTGACGACTCTGCACATACAACGTGATATTAGCTTGGGAACAAACGTCATCCACCAAACACGCTGGCATTCCTGGAAACAGAAAGAGAGACATGTTTCGCCAAACAATCTCAAACGATGAACCCTTCATTTAAATCGCACTCACCACATCATTCGACATGTCACGAGGACTTAACGACTTAACAGATATCTATGCATATCACAGAAATACATATCTGTTTTGATATTTAATTTCAGTTAAGCACATTCTAATTTCTGAAGGCGGGTGAAGACAGTACTTCACACATGACTTAAAATGTGGCATTTCAAAACCAAAGCATACATTTTTAGACAGCATAATTGGTACATAAATGACATGATATATATGTATATCAATGGACATATATATATATATATATGCGACAATTCCATGTAACGAAGCTAACCTGAGCAACTTTTTCATAAGGCAAACAAAAGCAAGCTGTTTTACGCGAACAGAAATTTCATGAGCCCGACAGATTCTTCTTTGGACACTTACCTCTATGATTTTGGCATCAACATATTACTGCACAAAGCGTGTTCTCCAAGCAGTCAAAGAAAAAAATTACGATATGCCTAACCTCATGTCGATTCCTTTCTACACTGGCCACCACCACCAAACTGATCATCTGCCTTCCCGTTGATCACCCAGTCCCCCCCCACCCCTCCCGGACCGTCTCCCCCCCCCTGTTGATCCCCGCTCACACCCAGAGCACTGTCACCTGCGCCACACCATCTGACCCGCTGCGGATTCCCTTCTCACTCAGACTGCTGGCACCCACCGGAGGCCGTCCAGCTTCCTGTTGATCTCCTGCAGCACGTGGGCCACCTTCACCCCCAGCATGAACGACATGTGGGAGCGGTGGTCGGAGAGGATGCAGTCGCCACAGCCCAGCTCCGCGCACGTGTCGCAGTAGTTGTCATACGGCTGTCGTACGGTCACACAGTGTCAGCAGCTGACATGTCCCCACTCACCCACACCACACCCAGGTGACATCATATACGGCTGTCGTACAGCCACACAGTGTCAGCAGCTGACATGTCCACACTCACCCACACCACACCCAGGTGACGTAATATGCGGCTGTCGTACAGCCACATAGTGTCAACAGCTGACATGTTCCCACTCACCCACACCACACCCAGGTGACGTCATATACGGCTGTCGTACAGCCACACAGTGTCAACAGCTGACATGTCCCCACTCACCCACACCACACCCAGGCGACATCATATACGGCTGTCGTACAGCCACATAGTGTCAGCAGCTGACATGTCCACACTCACCCACACCACACCCAGGTGACGTAATATGCGGCTGTCGTACAACCACATAGTGTCAACAGCTGACATGTTCCCAATCACCCACACCACACCCAGGTGACGTCATATACGGCTGTCGTACAGCCACACAGTGTCAACAGCTGACATGTTCCCACTCACCCACACCACACCCAGGTGACGTAATATACGGCTGTCGTACAGCCACATAGTGTCAACAGCTGACATGTTCCCACTCACCCACACCACACCCAGGTGACGTCATATACGGCTGTCGTACAGCCACATAGTGTCAGCAGCTGACATGTCCACTCACCCACACCACACCCAGGTGACGTAATATGCGGCTGTCGTACAACCACATAGTGTCAGCAGCTGACATGTCCCCACTCACCCACACCACACCCAGGTGACGTAATATGCGGCTGTCGTACAGCCACATAGTGTCAACAGCTGACATGTCCCCACTCACCCACACCACACCCAGGCGACATCATATACGGCTGTCGTACAGCCACATAGTGTCAGCAGCTGACATGTCCACACTCACCCACACCACACCCAGGTGACGTAATATGCGGCTGTCGTACAACCACATAGTGTCAACAGCTGACATGTTCCCACTCACCCACACCACACCCAGGTGACGTAATATACGGCTGTCGTACAGCCACATAGTGTCAACAGCTGACATGTTCCCACTCACCCACACCACACCCAGGTGACGTCATATACGGCTGTCGTACAGCCACACAGTGTCAACAGCTGACATGTCCCCACTCACCCACACCACACCCAGGTGACGTCATATACGGCTGTCGTACAGCCACACAGTGTCAGCAGCTGACATGTCCACACTCACCCACACCACACCCAGGTGACGTCATATACGGCTGTCGTACAACCACATAGTGTCAACAGCTGACATGTTCCCACTCACCTACACCACGCCCAGGCGACGTCATATACGGCTGTCGCACAGCCACAACAGCTGATATGTTCTTACAGAGTGTCAGCAGCTGGAATCTCACCACACTAGGTAACGCTGTCCGAAACAGACTCAAGTAGGTTGTACACAACAGTTCACTTCTAAAGACCGGCTCGCGAAGGACCTGTGGCGCCGGTCAGTCGCTAAGTTGGCTTTTGAGGTGGTGTAAGTTGAAAGCATTTAACGTTATAGCATTTAACTATACTTCGGCCTGATCGGTAAGCAATCGGCCGGATAGTCAGGGCAGCCGAAACCGGCATGGAGAAGAAACAGTTACTTTTGGTGGTTTTAAGGCGCATCGACTACATTGAACATGCAGTGTCCAAAATGGATAAAATTGTTCACCTTGCCATGCGCGGTACAGCGCAGCTCCGAGTCGGCTTCGGGAAACATCTTCACCTTGTGGTTCCAGGTGGCCTTGGTCATCTTGTGAGCCTGTCGGCAGGAAAGCAAACGCTAACGCGACTTGCGGTTGTCGCACAGAACACTTAATGTGTAAGAAAACAATAGCGGCAATTGCAATTAAGCACATGCACCATTGCGTTAGAATCCATTCCGAGCGGAGACATATATATGTATGTATGTATATATATATATATATATATATATATATATATATATATATATATATATATATATATATATATACATATATAGAAACTTCACTTTCGACTAACATGGACGGGAACGAAATAGAAATGTCAATCATGCCCTACCTCAGGTATGGGAACGAAACCTAGCTGTTGGTTTCGAAGCCGGAAGGCACAATAAGACCACGAAGTTGAGGCCGAAACCGAAAGCGGCGGCTTAAAATGCCGCAAACCCGAAGGCGAAGCCGAAAGTGAAACAAAACCACGAAGTCGTAGCCGGTAGCTGGGGAATGAAAAGACACCGCAGCCAATGTCAAAATCGCGTGGCTTCGCGAAGCCAAATAAATGCCAAAAACACGTTGATTCACGAAGGTAAAGCCGCTGACCTCTAACGGACGTTCCCAGCGATTTGGATGGCGAGGAGAAATAACGAGGACTTATTTTCGAGCCACATACTACCTCCAAAAACATTAAGTCAATGAGAGACGGTTGTTGAACGGGAATGATGAAACAGCTTGGCTTTACGCGATTTGGTGTGGGTATAATCAAATCAGTTTCGCACCTCTACTACCACCTGCAGGTTTGTGTTTGGCAACCCGGCCCAGGTCTCAAATTTGATCCAGAGACAGTACATGAATCCAGGTTCATGGCTCCGAAGTCCAAGCAACAATAAGCTCACAAAGCTGAATCCGAAGCCAGCAGCTGAAAACTTTCGAATCCGAAGCCGAAGGATGCAGCGAAAAATAACACGAAGCCTTGTGCAATGCCAAAAAACATCGTGGCTTCACGAAGTCAAAACGGGTTTGGACACATTGTCTGGGCTACACCAACAACATTAACCAAACACACCATATCAACGCTGACAACATGTCAGTGCGAACAGACAGCAGTGAGGTAATTGTAAATGATAGCACTCAATACATGTACAGATAATATAAAAATGGCTTGTACAAACTTGAGAACCACTGATCACTACAAAATCCTAGGTCCAGGATGACTACAGGATACGTCCTAAACCAGTTACGGTCACCCCAAAATTGTTCACAAAGTCAATTATACTCAATCAGCATCTACCAGGTCTGAATGCAGAGCAAACACATACCGTTTTTCTTCGGTGGGGTGGGGGTGGGGCTTGAGGCTCATCAGCTGCATACATTATTCAGCGCTCAATCACACATTCAACTGATCTTGACACAGTCCAGCCAGAGGCACCATGGACCTAGACACGGTCTTCTTAGGGATCCACTGACTTCGGCATAGCCCTGCTACGGATCTACTGACCTACATGCAATCCTGTCTTGGTACCGTTTGCTGGGTTACAATACGCAGTATTCGCATTCTCTGGTGACCACTATTTATTATAAACATATCAATCACGCATCATACATAAAACATATACCTATAACATTTCCCCAGCTCTCTCCAATCTCTCACGTTCAAAATCAAATCGCAATGAATCAGTCGGCGCCAGGCCCACAGCGTAATGAACACGTGACATTTTCCCTTTCATGCGAGCGTGCGGCCAGGGGGACTGGCGGTCCACGAGTGTGGGAGGATCGTCGCACGGCGGGGAGTGCTTCACGTGGCATGGTCGGTAAGCACGCCGTGGCATACACACGGGGTGCTTACCGACGGCGCGCTAGCACTGTGTGGATATACCAGGGGCGTCGCCACCGGGGAGGGGCAATTGCCCCCTGCCGTGAGACTGGGGGCGCCCCTCCCCCCCGAAATTTGTGGAGGCCCCCAGGACGAAAAGGAGTCGCCCAGGACGAAAAGGAGGCCCCCATGACGAAATGAAGGCCCCCAGGACGAAAAGGAACCCCCCCCCCCACCCCCAGGACGAAAAGGAGGCCCCCAGGACGAAATGAAGGCCCCCAGGACGAAAATGGAGGCCCCCAGGACGAAAAAGGAGGCCCCCAGGACGAAAAGGAGGACCCCACGACGAAAAGGAGGCCCCCATGACGAAAAGGAGGCCTACAGGACGAAAAGGAGGTCCACAGGACGAAATGGAGGAACCCAGGACGAAAATAGGCCCCCAGGACGAAAAGGAGGCCCCCAAGACGAAAAGGAGGCCCTCCAGGATGAAAAGAATGCCCTCTAGGATGAAAAGGACGCTCTCCAAGATGAAAAGGAGGTCCCCAGGACGAAAAGGAGGTACCACGACGAAACGGAGGACCCCAGGACGAAAAGGAGCCCCCCCCAGGACGAAAAGGAGGCCCCCAGGACGAAAAGGAGGCCCCCATGACGAAATGGAGGCCCCCAGGACGAAAAAGGAGGCCCCGAGGACGAAAAGGAGGACCCCACGACGAAAAGGAGGCCCCCATGACGAAAAGGAGGCCTACAGGACGAAAAGGAGGCCCCCAGCACGAAATGGAGGAACCCAGGACGAAAATAGGCCCCCAGGACGAAAAGGAGGCCCCCAAGACGAAAAGGAGGCCCTCCAGGATGAAAAGAAGGCCCTCTAGGATGAAAAGGACGCTCTCCAAAATGAAAAGCAGGTCCCCAGGACGAAAAGGAGGTCCCACGACGAAACGGAGGCCCCTAGGACGAAAAGGAGGCCCCCAAGACGATAAGAAGGCCCCCAAGGCGAAAAGAAGGCCCCCAGGGCGAAAAGGAAGCCCCCAGGGCGAAAAGGAGGCCCCCAGGGCGAAAAGGAGGCCCCGGGACGAAAATGAGGCTTCCAGGACGAAAAGGAGGCCCCTAGGACGAAAAGGAGACCCCCAGGAAGAAAAGGAGATTCTACAAATTAGGGGCCTCCAGGAGGAGGTCCATAATTTTAAAAAGAAGTCATCTAGGGGAGGGTAGGAGGACCCATAAATCAAGAAAGAGCCAAAAATTGGCACGGAGGCCCCCAACATTGCAAATGAGTCTCAATACGGGAAGGGAGACCCAAGGAAATGAGAGGAGGCCCTAAGCCGGAAAAGAAAGCCAGTGGCTATGATATATATGATATATATATATATATATATATATATATATATATATATATATATATATATATATATATATATATATATGAGGTTTCGGAGCAGGGACGTCGCCACCGGGGTGGGGGCAGCGGGGACAATCGTCTTCACCCCTTGCCTTGAGACTTGGGGGACGCCCCCTGTAATTTGAGGAGACCACTATCCGGAAATGCATAGGACAAACAGGTGAGCAAGGAGCCCGACGGGACAGAAGATGATGCTGTGAAGGAGGATCCAAGACTGACAACGAGGCCTCCAGGAAATATAATCACGTTCCTGTAAGAGACATAGAACAGATATTGTGGAGGCCCCCAGGACGAAAAGGAGACCCCCCCCCCCAGGACGAAAAAGGGATCTCCAGGACGAACAGAATGCCACCGAGACGGGCAAAAAGCCACCCAGGGTTACACGAGAAGGCTTCCGATGGGTGGCAAGATATTCTTAATTTGGAAAACGAGGCCCAAAGGATGGAAGAAAAGGAACCTACCATAGAAAATAATGAGAAGTGATATTTATCCGGACCCAAGATGGGTAAGAAGGTTCCCTAGGAATGAGAGAGGGCCACTGGGACCAGCCAGATGAGGCTCACATTTTAGAAGACTAGTACCCTAGAAGAGGAGATTTAGGACTAGGACGCAGAAGCAGCCTGCTAAGAGGATAATGAGCTTCAAACACAGACAATGAGGCTCCAAACATGAGGATGTCTCCAAGACGTGAAATGAGTCCCATAATTCTAAAAATGAGTCACCTAGGGGAGGGTAAGAGGCCCCAGAAATCAAAAGATTGCCAAAAATTGGCACGGAGGCACCCAGAATTACAAAGTAAGCCTCAATACGGAAAGGGAGGCCACAGAAAATGAGAGAAGGCCCTAAGACGGAAAAGAAACACAGTGAATATGAGATGAGGTTTCGGAGACGCAAAAATAGGCACCAAAACGAGTAAGGTTCCACCAAGATAGAAAAGAATGATACAGAGATATAGCAGGAGGCACCTAATTCCGAAGAGGACGACACAAGATTGGAAATAAGACCCCATGATGGACGATGAGGCCCTAAAATTGGAGAAAAAGGCCATTGGATAAGAGAGATAGCTCCCAGGCGGAAAAGAAGGCTCGCAGATGGCCAAAAAGGTCCCCGAGAAATAACAAGACCACTGAGATAGGAAAGGTTGTGTATAATTTGGAAGAGGAGGAACCTGGGAGAGAAGAGGAGTCCGCCAGGAGTTAAGATACCACCCTTAAGATGGGCGAAGTTCGAGCCAAAACGCAGAGCAAGAGGTCCCCAATACGTAAGAGGAGACGCCAAATTTGACAGAAAGGACTCTAGAAGAGAAATAAGGGCCCTGCCGGACTCGAGGAGTCCCCCAAAAGGAGTAGGTCTCCTAATTTAGCAGATAATGCCCCTGGGACGTGAGAGGAAGCCCCATGCCATGGTAAAGGGCCCAGGATGTAAGAGAGGGCCTTCAATACGAGAAAGGAGGACATTGAATATGGAGGAGGGTAGGGCATAAGACGTTGAAAACCGGTAGAGGCTCCAGGAAATTGGGCGAGATACTTATGGCGCGAGGTGAGGCCTGTAATTTGCAAGAAACCCCTAAGAAATGGAAGAAGTCGTCCCGGGGTGTTTCAAGATTACGATATGGACCCAAAAAATTCGGCCGGGCCCTAAAAATCACACTGAGCCTGGGACCATGAAAATTTACGACCGGACCATGAAAATCAACCTAGTGGCACGACAAGTCGTACCATTCCACAACAATCTCATTGGGACCAAAACAAGTGACGCCGGAGCAACGAAAAACACTCCGGACATGGGTCCAACTCTTAATAACACGCACAAAATCGCACAAAAAAACACACAAAAACACTCCAGCTCTGGGGCCCAACAATCACACCAAAAAACCTTTAAAAAAAACAAAAAAGTGTCGAGGCAGCTAAAGCTCGCGCTAGGGATCCAAGCACATGACGTCGGGGCCCAAAAGATCACATTGAACTAAAAAAAAAATTTAATCGCGTCGCACCCATTGAAAATCACCCTAGAGGCCCAGAAGGGCGCATCGGGCCCCAAAAGTTGCAGCTGCTCCAAAAACCAATTCTTCACCGGAATGTCACTCTGGGACAAAAACATACTGCTTCAGTGGCCGCAGTAGCATATCAAAGGGAAAATGCCCCCTCTATCCTGAGAGGCATAAGCTCCCAAAAATCGTGCCTGGGTTCCAAAACTCGCGCTGGGGCCACCAAAATTCGGGTCGGTCCACCAGAATTCGCGCAGGGGTCTCCAAATAAGTACCTCGGGCCCCTGAAAACTCGTTCCGAGGCTCGAAAACTTGCAATAGGAACCGCCAAAATGGCGTTGAGTAACAGCTAGGTACAACGCCTCCCACAAACTCGAATCTGTCCCCAAAAATATCGAGCTCGGGACCCATAATTATCATCGGTAGTCCCGTCGAAGCTCACAAAATTTGACTCTAGCCCCACACGTAAGAACAGCGTGACCAGAAAAACCGAATCGGTATCCGAAAAAAAAACAAGCTGGAGCCTTCCAAAATAAGAATGGATTCAACAAAATAAATGTCCGGTTCAAGAAAATGGCTCTGGAAGACCGAACATGCTACTAAGTTCCTTCACAAATTGCGTATGGGATTGAAAAACTTACCGTATTTTGAAAAATCGAGGTGAGATGAGATAACGTGGCGCCAGGGAGCCGAAAAATCAGGCCGGGATTCGGACTTTACAAAAAAAAGAGAAAAAAAACACAAAAATCTCGCACCGAAGCCACAAAATCGTACTGGAGCACCACAAATGTGCGTCCGAAGCCCGAAATAAACACAACAGGAACCTAAGAGCACAATGGGGGCCGACAATACAACTGGCCCTCCAAAACGCACATAGTCTCCCAAAAAGCGACTGGGCCTTAACACATGCGTTGCAGCCATAGATAAACATACCTGGATCTCTAAAAACAATACCCAAGAAGCTCTTAAGGCACACAGAGGTCATAAGGACGCACCAAAGCCTGAAAAAGAGACTGGGGCCGCAAACAGCAACACGGGTCCACAACGAGCAAAAGCACTGGGCGTTAAATGAAGACATCGGGATCTTCGAAAACGCAGACACGTGAAAAAAAAATCATCGGTGTCAAAAAGCTAACACTACACTAAAACGAGGTGTTTCAAAAATGCATTAGGCCGCAGCGCAGAAAGACGCAGAGGGTCTAACAAAGAACAATGAGGAAGGGCCTCGGTTCGACAGCCATTCTGGGAGGATAGCAGCAAAGATATCAGGTGCATCAAAGCTGAGCGGAATCTGGATTTCATTACTACCAGAAAACGTGGGAGGTAGGGAATGAATGGTCGGAATTAATTACTCGACTTTTTGCAGCGAACGTCCATACTAAGCATTCCAGCACGTAAAATATAGCGCAAGTCTATCATGTAGCAGTAATGATCAAAAGGCAGAAAGCCTAGCAGAAACCGTAGCACCGCACGAAGTGTGGCGAATGCGCCGAATTTGCAGGATGAGTGGGCACGTGCACGGACGTTGGCGTCGTGGCGGCCGGGTGATATGAACTGGAATGCCTGAAATTTGGAAATTTTATATTTCAAAGTGACGGGCAATATATTTTAAATTCAAGTTAAGGGTTTACTACATTATCTCCCGCTCGTTTTATGGTTTTGTTGCTTTTTATGCACCGAGGATACTTGTACGTGTCAGGGCGTTTTCGAAAGTGCATCAAGTTAGCATGGTCCATGCGTGCCTTGAGAGCTTCCAGTGTATTTTGTTAGAGCTCCATGTATGTTTATTGTGGGCTGCATCAAATGTTTTGAGGCCCTGTCGCTTTTTGGGAGATGGTGTGCTTTATAGCGTCAGTCGTAGTTTAGGCCCCCGGTGTGCTCTTGGGGTCCCGCTGTTTACTTGGGGCTTATAACGCACATTTGTGGGCGTTCGGTTTTGGGGTTTTGGTGCGATTTTTATGTGTCCCAGCCTGACTTATCGCCTCATGCGCATGGTTCCGGTTACCCAACGCCAGTTTTCTGGGCTCAATGCTATTTTTGTGAATCTTTTCTGTTTTTTATCTCAAATGTCCGAATTCCGGCCCGACAATTCGAGACCCTGGCGCCAGGTATTTGTATCCCATCTCGATATTTCGAGATTCGGTATTTTTTCGGCGTCGTACACAATTTGTGAAGGCATCTGGTAATATGTTCTGTGCTCCAGAGCCATTTTACCGACCCCGACATTGACTTTTTTTCAGAATCCCTCCTTTTTTGGAGGGCTCCAACTTGACATTTACTGATACCGATCCGGTTGTTGTGGTATGGGTGTAATTTTAGCAGTGTGAGTTGATTTATCAAGGGATACCAACATAAAGCCATATAATTGGGTGGGGGAGTTAGGGTTGAAATCCGACGAATCAGGAAAGATATTTGTAGATTAGACACCTCCACATGAGAATCTAGTTGATCACTAATCATTCTATTTCGATAGGTCCCCTTTAACAAAATTGTGGTCGAAATCCCAGGCGCATGAATTTATTCGCGAAGAATTTGTTATTTTAACTTGTTTGACAGGTGCCTTGCACCCAGCGCCAAGTGTTATAAAAATTCACAAATTCCTAAGATTCTGATCAGAAAACCAATATAACCCACTTCTTGTCACCTTCGCGAAATTATCGTCCTAGGACTCAGCAATGATCGCTTAAGCTTTGCTTAGGGCATCACGCTGGTGGTAATAAATAACAGTAGTGATGAATCTAGCTATATTCAGTTATTCTTGGAGGACATAACGGTGGGTTGATCAATGGGAGATATCTGAAAGATATGCTTAGCATCAGCCTCGCTGCAATCTAGAGGTCGGCGGGAAGATTCTTCTGTTCGAAAAGCATTGAGTCGTTGGTGAGTTTCGACACTTAGGTCCCCATATTACTTACAGTTTTCAGCGAACAAAAAAGATTATTGCTTTTGCGTGATGAGTAAATAATGCACCATGCCAAGAACAAACAGTACATTAATATGAAATCATGTTTCTCATTCCCGAACCATGCTAAGGGCCTAAAAGCAATAGGAGGCCATAACACAATGGAGGCCCCTTTTTGGGGAGCAGGAGGCCCCCTTTCGATATCGCCCCCCCGTGGAAGAATGTCGTGGCGACGCCACTAGGATATACCCGCCACGTATTGGCTGGATCAGCCGTTGTCGGCTCTCGGGTAGGTGCACGGACGCGATGCTGTGTTTGAGATCGCAGCGAAACACACCAGCCGGCGTTTCCAGTACACATAGTCTTGAGTCGTCGTCAGCAATCGCCAGCACCATTGAGCTCGTCCACTTGTTTATGATGGTCCGTTCCTATGCGGACTTGGTCGCCATACTCGGGAGGCGGCAAGGTGCCAAGGTGGTCCGTGGCGACTTCCATACTGGGGAGGCGGCAAGGTGCCTGGTCCGTGGCGACTTCCATACTGGGGAGGCGGCAAGGTGCCTGGTCCGTGGCGACTTCCATACTGGGGAGGCGGCAAGGTGCCTGGTCCGTGGCGACTTCCATATGCAGGCTGCAGGTGACCTTGCTGACTGCAGGTTCTCCATTGCCAGCCATCTCCTGTAGCAATTAGTCACTACCAGAAAAGAGTTGTTGCTAAACTCGAACCCATCGACAGCATTGGCATGCTGTCATCCACTTCAAGGCCCGCACCTGCAGTGCGAGTCGCAGGAGTGGACGCGGACCGTCCTTTATGGTCATAGCGCCACAGGCCTCCACGGACACGTGACCCACCCCTGACTGCTCGTCCCGACAGAGCCAGTCGCGTAAGAACACGGTTCTAGCCAACAGCGTATTTAGCCAGACCATGCATAGCGAATATAGAGAGACCGTTTTCGTACAGTGCATCGATACTAGACAGTATAAAGTATAAAGTATAAAAAGGTGAATCCCCACTACCTTGCTCTATATATGCTGTCACCTCCACTCAGGCAGAGGAGGTGGAAATGCTGAGTGTATGAATGTGGTCAGGTAATGAAATGCTTTGATATTTTATGAACACAAATATTCACAGCCATCACATTACAGCCAGATAACTGAGACAGGTTAATTAATCTCCCAGCTTAAGGTGGCTGAGGAAGCATGATCCAGAGCTTGTAGCTGGTGAACTGACAGCAGAATTCTGACTTGCTAGCAGATCCAGTGCTGTGGTGAGGCAAGCTACAGCCACCAAAATAAAACTGCTTATTAAAAAATCATGGTTGACGGGAGCAATAGTTTGGAGGCATGTAACTGGTGCTGGCAGCTGTCCACTATATGAGAATGGTCATGAAAATCTAGGACAGTTTTTCCTTAAATGAGAAGTACTGTTGGATTATACAAAGGCTGCTGAACAGACATTAAGTAAAATGGAATAGGTGGACAGCAGCTGAAGATACCATTATAAAGCCAAATGATTGAGGCCCTCAAGGAGTGTACTATGTATATAAATGGGCATAGTACAGGAGATGAGAATAGTTACAGGTGCTATTCCATGACCAATGCCTCTCCTTTTCTTGGTACAAAGGAATGGCACAAAAGACCCTCAGACTGCATGCAAAGAATGGAGCACTAAGGAGAATTATGTTACATGTATTCTTTTTTTCAAACATTGATATTATACACATATATTTATACAATATATTTGTAGCTTATTTTATATATTATACACTGATTATATACATTCTATACTCTACCTAAATCCCAGGAAGGCATTTGGTGTTATGTTGCTTTCCAACTGAAAAGTAAACATTTGTAGAAGAAATGAATGGTTACATCATCAAAACCATCTTTAGAAATGTGGCACTGGAAACAAATCCAAGAATACACAAGCACTTTAATGCACAAATTTATGATTGTCATCACCTGCCTAGGTATGGAAAGTCAGGTTAACAAATGTGATGTCATCAAATTGAAATGGAATCTTGAATGATTCTGGATAGAAATAAATATGCACATCTTTCTGTGGATAAGAAATTTCACATAGATCCAGCATTCGTCTTGGAGCTCAGAACACAAACTTCAATCTGATAATGAAATAATTTTAATATTCCCACTAGGTAGGTGCCTATGCACCTACCTACCTACCTAATTAACTACTTCAGGAATTCCAATTTTTTACATCTACTTATAGCTATCCAGTGTCATAATTGCTTTCACTACGAACTAAGCTTCACCATGGTCAACAATCAACGTGCAATTCAGTTTGCCTCACATTGAAGAAAGCAAGTCAGGGGTCGAGACTTGGCAATTGTCAACCTGTCTATGCCATAGAAATATAAACAGAGCAAGACTGTCTTCCAAACATTGTTTCTTTTCCACTCACCTTCAATGAAAAAGTAGTCTCTTTTTCCGACACTTCAGCACCTAACAACATGAACAACTTAAATGATCTCTTCAGCAATTCACACAGTTCACAGGCAACTTGCGCTGGTATATGGCCTTGGCCTCGCGCTTAATCAGGACGCAAAGTCCGAGGACGAGAGAGGTTGTCCCTGGACGGTCGGTGGAACAAAATTATATTGGTATATACATGCAATAAACTAATATACGTCGTATGTATTTTGTTCGAAAATACGCACGAGAACATACAAATATATGGAAATAACTTGCTAAATAGTTAGGAATCGCAACTTAAAAAAAATATGTTGTCAGTCCTGATCCCGATCAAGCCCGCTCAGCTCGAACGTATGGTGGATTAGTAACGGGATTACTAACTGGATTACCAAGAGGATTACGGGTGTTCTCATGACCGGCCTGATCGCGATTAGTGCCTAGATCGCGATCAAGAGCGATTAGGGGTGCCCATGGGAACAGGGTCATTGATGACGGAGTGTGCACTGCCACAGAACACAGATGCACAGGGGTAACCAGTCTCCCACCCTGTAGGCTGTCACTACACAAATGATGCTCCCCCCCCCAACCGCATCCTGCACGGCTCTATCACATTTTCTGTGTATTAGTAGGTGTGACACATGTCTCACTGTGTGCCGACAGCGTAGTCTCGCACGACTACCTTGGCTGGTCGGTGGCAATCAGTACCCTGTATTAGTTGGAGCTGCACGTATCTGGCTGTGTGCCGACAGCGTCGCCTTGCATGACTACCTTGGCTGGTCGGTAGTGATCAGTCATACAGCCATATATCTGGTGACTTCATTAAGTCTGGGCACCAGGCCGATCTGTACGACGGCTTCGCACGACAGCAAACTGTTGATCATGAGCACTTTACAACTATGACTCCGAACTCGTGGGCAGCTTTCTTGCGCCGTCCCCTACGAGGAACTCACCGACACACTTTGCCATACCTGGACTGGTCAAACTTATATCAGGCTCGCAAAGTGACGGTGATTTTATACCCTTCGAGACATCGTCAGAGACCACTGAGTAATCTTCGCCCATTTAAATGCTGAAGGTGATTTGTGTGCGTGTTTTCACTCTCCGACAGACATCGCACACTGCGGGATGGCTGTTCACTGTACTCTGAACGGTTCCCAGGCAGTATCGCTCAGCCTCCTAACTGTAGTGACCTGCTCTACCACTTGGTGGCTGCGCAAAATGTCCAGGCTTGCCACACTTCCGAAGGTGCTGCTGGACACTGCACACCCAGCCCCATACACTGACTGTCTTGATCATCCTATCAACACTGCTACCAAATTGTCAGGTGCACCAGTGTACGCGGTGTGGACACGTATTGGAACACAGATACACGCGGCTGTTGGGACAGGTATTGCAACACAGATACACGTGGCTGTTGGGACATGTATTGCAACACAGATACACGCGGCTGTTGGGACAGGTATTGGAACACAGATACACGCGGCTGTTGGGACATGTATTGCAACACAGATACACGTGGATGTTTGGACATGTATTGCAACACAGATACACGCGGCTGTTGGGACAGGTATTGCAATACAGATACACGTGGCTGTTGGGACATGTATTGCAACACAGATACACGCGGCTGTTGGGACACGTATTGCAACACAGATACACGCGGCTGTTGGGACATGTATTGTAGCGCGCCCATGGTTTCTGGGAGGCGTATTGCAACACAGACTGACGTCGTTGTTGGGACACGTATTGCAACACAGATACACGCAGTTGTTTGGACACGTATTGTAGCACATATTCACGTGGTTGCTGGGACATGTTTTGTAGCACAGATTCATGTGGTTCCTGTGACATGTATTGTAGCACAGATGCATGTGGTTGCTAGGATATGTATTGTAACACAGACTCCCGTTGTTGCTAGGACACGTATTGGAGCACAGACTGACATGGTTGTTGGGACATGTATTGCAATACAGATTCACGCAGTCGTTGGGACAGGTATTGTAACACAGATTCACGTAGTTGTTGGAAGACGTATTGTGGCAGATTCACGTGGTTGCTGGGAGACGTAATGCAACACAGATTCACGTAGTTGTTGGAAGACGTATTGTGGCACAGATTCACGTGGTTGTTGGAAGATGCATTTTGATACAGACTCACGTGGTTGCTGCCTTCGCTTATGAAAGCTGTTCGAGATATAATCTTGTCGATATTTTCCAATCTGACTGACCTTTCCACCGAAAATATTGACAGCACTTCGGCCCATCGAGCAGAGCACAGTTGAAGAAGAGTCGGACCTTTACTTCTTCAGGAGCTGTTCTCAAGGAGCTGGCGAACAATTGCGATCAAGATCAAATTCGATGGCTTTCAAAATGATGCCATGCCATGTCAAGTTAATGCAATTCTTCATTCTTGTTGAGCCTGTGCTCTCTTGTTGCAATATTTGCTTTTTTGCTGCAATATGTTCGTCTCTTGTTACAATATTTTAGCTTCTTGTTACAATGTTTACTTCTTGTTGCAAGTTGTTTGGTTCTTGCTGGGATATATTGGCTTCTTATTGCAGTCTGTTTCCTTCTTGTGGAGTCTGGCAGCTCTTGTTGCGATCTGATTTCCTATGATTACAATCGTGTCCAAATGCATCGAACACCATCCAAAAAAATATTATAGGTAGTTGATACCTTATGGGTTAGTGCCCCACTCCAGGGTTAAAAACAAACTGGCGGGGAATTCTTGGTACTCCAGAACTGCGACGTACCTGGATAATGATGTACTTTGTTTTCCTGGAAAGTTCAATGGTTTGCTTGACAGTGACTACAAAAATATTCCTCTGGAACAAAATATTCCAGTATAGCTGTAAGCGACATGGTACTAAAGGAAGTTCCTGATGTAGTAGACTCCGAATTACATGAATGCGATTCGATGATTATGAGATTAAACGAGATGATAATCCTCTTCGAATTATATGAATCAACCATATTCCTGTCTATACCCAGGATTAAAAACAAGCCAAACCCTATTCCAGTCACACCTCGATCGGACTCCAACCGAGGCCTTACCAACCTCGAAATAACTATGGCAGTTACACTGACCTAAGAGTATTGTGTATTGTTTGTTTATTGGGTGGTTCACGACGCACTTTATGCACATTCACGGCTAATGGCGCCGCCCACCCTGTTTCGCCAGTGGGCCGCGGGATTTGGAGATGTCCCGAGCGGTGCGAGTGTCGAACCAGGGACCTTTGGTACCCAGATCCCAACTGACCAAAGAGTAGTCAGAACTGGGTGCAACTGACCTCTATGCAGACCAGACAGAGGTCGGAGGCGCAGTCGACGCAAACGCCGGCGGCCATGTGCAGGCCTCCGCGCTCCGAGCATTGTCCACAGGGCGCGCCGGTGTGGTGGTCGTGCGCGCACTGCAGGATCTCCTCCAGCAGAGAGTGTCGCGTCACCGAGTCGGACACCGTATGGCACAGCGGGCAGTTCACATCGCCAGCTGAGACAAACAGAGAGCAGGTGATCTGTGGCACAGCGGACAGTTCACACTGTCAGCTGAGACAAACAGAGAGCAGGTGATGTGTGGCACAGCGGACAGCTCACATCGCCAGCTGAGACAAACAGAGAACAGGTGTTGTGTGGCGCAGCGGACAGTTCACATCGCCAGCTGAGACATTTCGCGAACAGGCATTACGTGACAGACGGCTGCTCATATCGTCATCTGAGACAAACAGAAAACGGACGACGTCTGGCATAGTGGACGACTCACGAATCGTGTGATGCATTTAACAAACAGATATCGTGTGTCACAGCGGACAGTTCACATGCCATAGGATACAAATAACAATCGACGTCGTATGCTAAAGGGCAGTTCACGTCACCACCTGATACATTTAACAAACAAATAGCATGCGGCAGAGCGGGCAGCTCGCTCTGTCTCTGAGGAAACAACAAACACATGTGTCGTGTAGTAGGGACGGCAGTACATGCTACCGTCTCCGACAAACTCGCAGAGGTTCCTCAGCAACCCGAGACAAACAAACAGAGCGGTAAGTCCACACCGACGTCTGACACACACAACAGACAAACGCCAAGTTGCAAACCGAAAGGTCCGAGAACCACAAAACGCTCCGTGGAAGGAGGTAGCTCGTCTCGTCATCTAGGACGCACGAGTGCCGTCCAAATCGGAGCACACATTGCAATAAAATATCCTGAACAGAAACCCAACACAACTCAGTCTTGAATCACAGAATACAATATCGCGGCAGGATAGAATCAGTTCCACCAATAGCCATGCCCACTTGGTACACATGGCTGCCATACCACTAAGCCATGCACACTTGATACACATGGCTGCCATACCACTAAGCCATGCACACTTGGTACACATGGTTGCCATACCACTAAGCCATGCACACTTGATACACATGGCTGCCTTGCCACTAAGCCATGCACACTTGGTACACATGGCTGCTTTGTCACTAAGCCATACTAAGCCAGTTTGCCGCCAGGTGTCACGGTGGAAGCACGTCCGTTTGGGGCTCCAGCTTTCCAGATAAGTCTTTGCAGAACAGGGTAGTACACTAGTCTAAGCTGTGGATAGGTGTTTAGCAATTACTTGTCTGATTATATTTAATTAGTTTTTATCTGGTAAGTACTTTCGTAGCATGCAAATTATACTATATCAACCTAGCAAGGCTGCCGAGCGCCATCTTGTTTTTAGGCACGGCCTCGTGGCTTCGATTTCCGTAGTGTAGAGGAATACGTTTTGGTCTTTTTGGCGTTAAAGTTTAGGTTAGGATTTAAATCGTTAGCTTCAATTACACTAGATATATCTCCATATACCGGGTAATTGTAAAGGTATATGGGCTTCTTCATTTTTGGAGTACTTAGTATTTGTTTTTTTTTTCAGTTGGAGATATTACAAGTGTGTAGATATCATAAGTACCTTAGAAAACTGAGTTTAATTGGTACTAAGTTGGTGGTATTCATAAGTGCTGTGTGACTTCATTTTTCTGTCTAGCCATAAGTGGTATCAAAGTGATATTCATATGGTTGTCTACTTGTCTAGAAGACAATCAGATTAGATATCTAATATATTTGATTTTTTTTTAAACATAAAAAAAACAATTGCTTAGTAGTTTCTGCTTAGTGTGTTGGTATTCTTGAGGTACTTAGATAATTAACTGGCAGTATATGAGGTAGCGATTTCTAGAGAATAATAGTTGGCTTTTTTTGTCGGTTGTTTAGCGAGTTAATTTGAATCTAAATCTAGGCATAAGCTGCAGCCTGCAGGATGGTTTCGACCAGGATGCAGGCACTAGAGGAAGAGATTAGGACCCTTCATGCAGAGCTTTCCAAGCTCAAGGCTGCCCTTGTTGCACAGGGTAGGCAAGATAGTCCGTCACTCCATAGCAGGGACATCATATGCCCAGGTGGTCGCAGGCCACCAGGTAGCTGAGGCTTCCCCTACTGTGGAAGTGGCTGGGATTTCTCGAGAGGGGAGTGTTAAAAGTGAACAGAGGAGGGGTAGTTCTGGTAGGTCACAGGAGGGGAAGTGGCATGAGGTCAGGGGGTGGAGGATTTGGAGACGCGAGCCTAAGGAAAGGGTCAGTGAGTGGCAGGTGGCAGGTGGTAGGAGCGGGAGGAAGCCTAGTCGAATGGCCCTGCGGGCAGGCATATTAATATCGAATAGTTTGATATTAATTCCAATGCCTGGAATTAATATCAAAATTCCAGGCATTAGAGGACTGCCCCCAGGATAGTATTACTAAAGAGATATTGCTGGTCGTGGGCGACTCTCGTGTGCGACATTTACATCGGGTATTCTGTAAAGGTAGGAGGGACAGGAGGTGCATCACCAGGCCTGGTGCCAAGGTGAAGGACCTGGTACCAGTGGTGACACAGGTCACTAGTGATCACCAGTTTAGTACAGTTATAGTACAGGTATGGGTAAATAGCATAGGTCCTGCTAGAGTAAGGAGCTTCTGCAGGACTACAGGGCCCTTCTGGTCACCCTGAAGGATAACAATAGAGTCATTGTGACTGCAATTTTGCCTAGGGCTGGAACTTCCCCTGAGTGGAGTTTTAGGGCACTGGCAGCCAACGCCAGGGTAGGTAAGCTCTGCCATGAGTTAGGTTTCACCTTTGCAGACGAGTGGTGCAGGTTTTATGCATCGTGGGACCTCTATCAGAGGGATGGCCTGCACTTCCCCGAGAAGGGGGTCCATGTGTTAGGCAAAGTGTAGGAGCATGTCCTTCAGGGAAACTAGGAAATGGGGTGGGGAAGGATGAAATTGCATTGCCAACTCAGGAATATTCCAATAGTGTCAGCCAAGGCAATAGAACCTCAGTCAGCAAATAGAGACAGCAGTAGTTCAAGGAGGCAGAGTGATAGTTCATCTAGTGATAAAAGAACTCCTCAGTATGACAAAGCCAAAGGTGGTTATAGAGCATTTGTCAAGTGTATGATGTTTAATGCTCAGAGTATCCGATCGAAATCTGATGAGTTCAAGTGTTATGTTGCTGAGGAGGAACCATATTTTGTTTGCATTACGGAGGCATGGGTCAGTGAAAGGTATTTTGGAGATAACTTGCAGGACTATGAGATCCAGGGATACAATATGTTTTCGTGCAATAATGGTCCAGCAATGAAAGGGGGTGGTATAATGCTCTATGTGAATAGCTTATTCAGTTCTAAAAAAATTGCAGGTGGGGATAAAAATGTGTCTGTGGAGTCCATTTGGCTTGATGTCACTGTGGGAAAAGGCAACAGCAATACTCTGAGGATAGGAGCTTTCTACCAATCAGGAACCTTGCCACATTCTCAGCAACTGGAGCTTGATAAGGTGATTTGTGAGGAAATCAGTAGAAACTTTCAGAGGAAGTGCATTATTCTTGGTGACTTTAATCTAAAAGAATATGAAGATGTTGGTGTTGGCTCCCCATCATGCAAAATGTTTAGGAAATGCCTTGAAGAGGACCTGTTCTTACACCAGTTTGTATCGGAACCTACCAGGCATGGCTCATTCTTGGACCTGGTATTCTCGTATTTAAGTGACTTGGTTCAAGACTTGACTATGAGGAACTCCAGGAAGAAGTGACCATAACGTAGTTAGATTCAAGGCACATGTAGTTGAGATTATTAAGGATAATTTGGTAAAGGTAAATTTGCGGATGATTTGAAGGTCTTTAGGGCAATAAGAGGTCAAAATGAGCATATCTCGCTGCAAAGACTTAAACGAACTTGTGAAGTGGTCCGAAGAATGGCAAATGAAATATAATTTTGATAAGTGCAAAACAATGCATGTAGGTAAGCAGCATATGAAGGTTCCATACTTGATGGGTGGCCAAGTGCTATCAGTGACTCAGCAGGAGAAGGATTTAGGTGTTATTCTAAACACAAAATTTGGGGCATCTGAACAGAACAAGGAAGCCAGGAAGAAGGCACTGCGAATGCTCGGGGAAACAAATAGGAATGTATCATACAGAAGTGAGGAAGTCATCAGGAAGCTTTACTGTGCATATGTCAGGCCACATTTGGAATACTGCGTCCAAGCTTGGTCTCCTAGCTTTGAAAAAAAGATTGCTGGCTTTTAGAGCGAGTACAAAAGAGGGCTACAAAATGGTTAATGGTATAAGCAACCTGGCATATGAGGAAAGATTAAAGAAATTGAATATGTTTTCACTTAGATATAGAAGACTGAGATGACATCTCACCGAGGTCCTTAAATTTGTCCATGGTCTGGAGAGGGGATATCTTGGGGAAATGTTTGAATTTAACAGAAATGATGCAATTAGAGGTCATAAATTCACAATTAAAGTTAACCACAGCAGAACAAGGTTAAGGCAGACTTTCTTCACCAACAGGGTAGTAGAACACTGGAACCAGCTGCCAGAAAACATTGTCAGTAGCAGCACATTGAACATCTTTAAAAACGGCATCGACAATCATTATAAGAATAGAGGGCTTGCTTTTCAGTATTACAGGGAGGGCTGATTGACAGATTTGGTGGGCAACTGGTTCAGTGTACAGAGTGCAACCAAGAAGGGCCCTTGTGGCTCATAGTTGCACTTATCCTTTATGTCGTTATGTCTTTATGCACACTTGGTACACATGGCTGTCATACCACTAAGGCATGCCCGCTTGGTACACATGGCTGCTGTACCACTAAGCCACGCACATTTGGTACACATGGCTGCCATACCACTAAGGCATGCCCGCTTGGTACACATGGCTGCTGTACCACTAAGCCATGCACATTTGGTACACATGGCTGCCATACCACTAAGGCATGCCCGCTTGGTACACATGGCTGCTGTACCACTAAGGCATGCACATTTGGTACACATGGCTGCCATACCACTAAGGCATGCCCGCTTGGTACACATGGCTGCTGTACCACTAAGGCATGCCCGCTTGGTACACATGGCTGCTGTACCACTAAGCCATGCACATTTGGTACACATGGCTGCTGTACCACTAAGCCATGCACATTTGGTACACATGGCTGCCATACCACTAAGCCATGCACACATGATACACATGGCTGCCATGCCACCAAACTCGAAAAGAAAATGAGAATGCATTATGGGGAGAGTGATTATACATTGTTGGTACTAGCATCACCCATACCCATATACAACATGGATTTTTTAATTTTTTAATAACGACTATATTTTAAAGAGGCACTGCAGTGTAATTTGCTTGCCTGCCTTCTCGAGAATTTCACCAGTGACTGAAGCTAAACAAATTGTGACTTTTCGTGAAATTATCTCCTATGTCAAGACTATACACTGAATTCAAGAAGGCAAGTCTCCACTGCAGAAGATATACTTCCTGGTCAAATGAGTCTGCTAGATACCTAGAAAAGCTCTTTCTATGTTATCATTATCTCAGTTGTAGTTATGTTAGAATTGTTATCCTTGCATTATTGTTGTGCCCCGATTTCGTTGTTCTGTCATTATGGCATTATCATCTCAACTCAGTTGCAAGAGGCCATCATGAAATTGCAGACACACGGGCTCAACAGCGTCAACGGAGTGCAAACAGCGCTAAGGAGCCGATCAGAGAGCGTCACCTTCAGTTCGAGCAGCATTGTTCAAACGAAGACAGCAGGACATTTAATTATGTACGTCTAATTGGCAGGATTTTCACTCTGAGGGGATACTACTTAACAGCACCCATCTCCGAGCACGCGGCATCGACGAGAACACACAGGCGGGGACGTCCGCCAGACAGCAATTCACCCACCTGCGTTGCCGCCGATTTGCTGAGAGCACACCAGACAGAGCGTGTGCAGACAGCCGGGCAGCAGCTGGGGCTGCTCGCCGCAGCGCTCCAGTTTCCGATGGCAACGCGCACAGGTGAGGAAGCCGCGCACGCGAGACGCCGCCAGGGTGGCCTCTTCTTCGACGATCACGTCCAGCTCGGAAGCCGTGCTGGTGCAGGCGGCGTCGGGCGCCAGCGGCGCTGACACAGACAGTCTGGCGTCCGGCTCCGACATGACGCCTGGCGGGTGTGGGCGGATCTTCAGTCCCACACCGTACAGACAGCCCAGCACGTGCTTCAGACTACTCACAAAGTCTCAAACCACACCAAGAGAACGTCCCTTGCCAAGGGGTCTTGCTAAAACACAGACTTTGGTTGCTAAAGGACATTCCGGTTGTCAGAAATGTTTGCATTGTCTATGGTACAGGCAAAAGCAAACATTTCAATAGTCGGAAGGAATTCCCCCATTGTTTTAATAGATATTATGGATAGAAAGTAAGGATGCCATATAATGGGTGCACAAATATATATATATATATATATATATATATATATATATATATATATATATATATATATATATATATGCATACATGTATAAATGTATATATGTGGTGCATATAAAATCGGCCTGTTGAAATAAACAACTGGATATGAATGCAATGTGTTCATGGCATCACAAACCCTCACTGTCAGGTATGTGTATGACCACTTTGATCATTGCATGCCAAACTTTGAATGCCAGCGGAAAGCGAGAGGGTTTACTACAGGGCAGTATGAAGCTATCATAGAACCATCTGTGTGGCTCCAGTTCATCAGTATCCCTTTCAATTGATTCTGCGACAGGGGCAGATACAAGAGGTGCTGCGGGCATGCGTCGAAAAATACCGCACCATGTCCCAATCTGCCTTCCCAACACACATACAGTCCGAAAAGGCCTCGGACTTCATCGAGCAATTAACGGCACTTCTCAGAGTCTTCGGTGTGTCACTTGCGTCGCCGGCGAGGCAGGCGCGACCCATACAAAGCGTCGCCGAAGCAACTGAAGTCACCAAAGAACAAATCACCCGCGAAAGTGTTGCTAACCCGTCTGGGGCCTCATCCCGACCAAGATATGTGGGTGAGTGGACTCAGGTCCAGCGATATAGGAGGCCTGCTCGGTCCCCTTCTTCCAAGCCAAATTCCTTACCATCTACCACCAAGCCCCCGACTCTCGCCTCTCGTCCATCCCCCAACCTCCCCTCACCTCCCCCACGTACCGCCCCCACCTCCAAATCCCTCCTCTTCACGTTCTCTCTCCCTGAACCCTCCCCCTTCCCGGGAGTCAGACTTCGCCTTCACACTCAGCCCCTACTTCCGCGCCTCCATCGCCTTCCTGTGGCACAAATCGCCGAAATTCAAACCTTCACTTACCCAGAAGCGGAATGGCGGGCCCGTGAAGCAAAGCGAGCGCGGCTTGTCGAGATGGAGAGGGCCCGAGCGAAGAGTCGCCAGGGGGCTGATAAGGCTCCATGACAAAGACCGGCCACCCCATTGCCGCGACGGCGAGTGGAAGGACCAGCCCCATGTACAATGGGCCCTCCCCCGCCCCGGCTGGGCCTCCAAAAGCGAGGTCTGCCATCGTCTGGCTCGCCGCCGGACCAAGCATCGCTGAGTTCCCGCCCTAGAACTCAGTCCCTTCGACCGAGTGGCGACGAGTCCATTAAGGAATCACTTGTTCGTCGGCTCCGATTAGTTCCTCGTGAACTGACCTGTTTTACCCCATTAAAAGTAGCCCTCTATACAGGCCATTTTACAACGGAACTGCAGGGGTTTTAGAAGCAGCTCCCATGACTTGCAGGCAATGGTTAATGTAGTGAAGGTCGTTCTTGTAGGCTCGTGATAGACTAGAGGACCCGCGCGTCGCGATAACTCCGAATGCAAAAATGATATATTCTCTGCACGATATATTGTGCAGAAAGTATAGTGAATATATAGAGACATTCGCAATAATGTTCCAGGCCGACAGCCGACAGCAATCACTTTCAGTTCTCAATTTGGAGGCCGAAATACAGTTGTTAATTTACGCACGCGACCGACAGCGACAGGTCCGCGCGGCTCGACAGTCCAGACACGTCTCTCAGCGGGGGTCTGGCCACCGCCCTGGCTCGGACACGGCCGGAAGGCCGGTAGCCAGGCGTTGTCCCGAGAACGCTGACTCGGTTCCGACGAGGGCCGGTGACCGCGTCGCCAGCGCCGGACGGAAAAGCACGGGCGTGACATGTGCAGGGCATGGTAGGTCGGCTGATTTACGGGGTCACAACACCCACAGTTATATATTACACGATTAAAACAGTACGTGTCTAGCAACACTGTTACATTAACAAGGTCTGTCCGGTGGTGTTCTGCCTACAGGAAACAAAGCTATCGCCGGACTCTGTAATCCAAGTAAAATGCTACACCCTCCACCGGGAGGAAGTAGCATCCGACATCATCACCCACGGAGGAGTGCTACTAGGCATCCACCATAGTGTTCCACCGCAGCCACTGGTCGTGAACACACGCCTACAGGTCGTCGCTGCCAGGGTGCACTTTGGTGGGTAAATAATTTCATTATGCAATAGTTACCTGCCTCCCGGGACTGCATTCCCACTTACTGAGCTGAAACTTCTTTATTTTTAGCTCCCAGGAAGTTTTAATTTTACGCGACTTTAATTCACATCACACCGTTTGGGGATGTGAAGTTGTGAACGGGCGTGGACGTCTTATGGAACAGTTTTTACACGAGAAGTTGTTATGTATTTTAAACACAGGCACCAGAACTCACTTTAGTATGCCATCTGGACAAACTTCCGCGTTAGATCTCAGCATCTCTAGCCCCCAACTCGTGCAATGTTTTAATTGGTCTGTGAACACTGATCCCTTGGGAAGTGATCACTTTCCTGTATGATTGAAGTACCGTGATGGTCCTGTCCTAGGGTGAAGTCCGCGTCGATGGAACCTTTGCAAGGCAAACTGGACCGAATATGCAACACAAACAGAGACGGCTTGCTCAGCTGATGGACAAGAAAAACCATAATTTATCGAACAATTTACATCCCTGCTTCTGAACTCTGCATCTGCATGCATACCTCGCACCTCCGGTACCCCCCCCTATACACCGCTCCCGTGGTGGACGGAGGAATGTGGAGACGGCATCCACGTAAGAAAAAGGGCGTATCGTAAACTTAGTAAAAACAGCAACATTAGAAGTATGGTCGTCTTTCTGAGGTCCAGGGCCCTGGCGCGACGCACTATTTGGGCAACAGAACAGCTGTCATGGCGAGAATATATAGGGAAAATAAACAAGCATACCCCAACTACACAGATATGGTCCAAAATAAAATGCATTGCAGACCAGTATTCGTCCGTTCCCCTACCGGTGCTACGCATGGGTCGCAGAGAAGTGACGAAATATAAACGCGTTGCGAAAGAAATTGCCCGATCTCTGTCGGAACGTAGCCGAGGTGGCAATTGGGATCCGCAATTCTTACGTCATAAGTCGCGCTGCGAAATATCTCGTATTGACTTTGTAACCAATGACAGCATATCGTATAACAGACCATTCACGATGTCCGAACTGACTTCGGCTGTGGCGAAGCTTAGGAATGCATGTGAGGACCCACACAACATTCACAATGAAATGTTGAAGCATCTTCCACCATGTGCAATCGAAACACTTCTCAACATCTTTAGCCAACTGTGGCAACAAGGCGACTTCCCAGTAGCCTGGCAAGAAGCATTGATGATACCAGTGTTGAAGCCTGGCAAAAGTGGACTAGAATCACTCCACTATCGCCCAATAGCCCTCACCTCATGTTGATGCAAGGTAACGGAACGGCTGGTAGCTACCAGATTAACGTGGTTTTTAGAAGTGCATGACCTTTTTTTAAGATGTACAGTGCGATTTTAGGAACAACTGGAGTTCTATCGACCCCATTTTAACACTGGATACGGCAGTACGTGTGGCGTTTAAGTAGAAACGGCACGTCGGCGCTGTCTTTTTCGACATGGAAGTAGCTTATGACGCGACCTGGCGCCAATGTATTATTGCAAAATACATAGATGCGGTATCAGGGGTTCAGTGGGGATATTTAGACTTAATTTTCTGACCAACCGACATTTCTGTGTTCGTGTCGGCCACGAGCTATCCAGAAGGCATGTGCAGGAGAACGGAGTGTCACAGGGGTGTTTTGAGTGTGGCACCATTCGCCATAATAAACTATATCGGCGACGTACTTCCACCCCAACTTGATCGGCCTCCTTTCGTAGCCGATTTTGTCATCTGGTGTAGCACAGCTGGGTTGTCTGCCATGTCGAGACGTCTTCAAATAGCAGTGAAGAAACTCAAAATGTGGGGTGCGGTGAATGAACTCAGTTTTTCAACACAAAAGACAACTGCAATATACTTCTGTCGTCGGCGTAACTGTATAGAACCCTGTCTCAAGATGTATGGGAGCCAAATTCTGATGCCACCTTTGGTGAAGTTTCTTGGAGTAACTTTTGATCCGCGTCTTAGCTGCAAAGAGCATTTTAAAGCACTCCGTGACAAATGTTTTAAATCGCTCAACATATTAAATTGTGTTTATCCCACTAGCTATGGAGCTGACAGAGATTCCCTTATTCTGCTTTATCGTACATTGATGCGAGCTAAGCTGGAGTATGCCTGTTTTATGTACGATGGAGCGCGCAACTGCACTAGGCCAACACTGGACACTGGGCATTTCGCACATCACCCACCGTGAGCCTCTTAGTCGAAGCACACGAGCCACTTCTCAATCTGCGTAGAGAAGGGTTGGGAATGCGATACGCCTGCAAGATTCGCCAGTTTCCTAACAATCCGGCTTTTCCGCATGTCTTTTCGCATCGACTATCGACCTTTTTTCAGAGGAACGAAATGCGAGTGTAGCCACGTTTGGTGTGCGAATTCAAATGCTTCTGCGAGAAAGTCAAGTGAAACTTCGAGGAGTTTGTAGAGTCCAAGACATGGAGACCCCTCCATGGGAGCTTATCGCACCGGAGGTGGATGTAACTCTCACGAAGATTAGAAAATCCGATGTTCCTCCAGCAGAATTTCGCGCACTGGTTTTCCAACATATTCAAGCATACCAGGAATGGGTGGCAACATATACTGACGGCTCTCGAGCAGAGGACGGTGCCGGCAGCGCTTTTGTTTGTGGTCCTGTCACCCACTCGTTTTCCCTCCCGACGTATGCATCGGTGTACTCGTCGGAACTTGTCGCTATTACGAAAGCTTTGTGTAATATCGAAGTGTCTGATGGAAATCGACATGTTATACCCACCGACTCCCTAAGCAGTCTTATAGCTCTGAACACAGTTTATCCATCAAACCCCCTTCTGCGTGATATTCTGAGCCGTCTTACCGGTCTGTAACGCCTTGGACGACGGGTGATACTATGCTGGCTCCATAGTAGTCATGTGGAAATGTATGGGAATGAGTTGGCGGATGCAGCGGCGAAGCGAGCAGCACATGCCCCGTGCACCCGATCACTGCCACTCCCTGCCACGGGCCATTACCACGGTTTATACCATCGTTACACGGTTTCCATCTTCCTTTTAGACAAAGGGCAAGGAATGTGGGACGCGACTGCGACAAACTACGAACCATCAAACAGCCGAAACCAGGGAGCTCGTCCTGCCGTAGTTATAGACAAGAAGAGGTTACACTCTGCCGCTTCCGTATAGGGCATACATACGCCACTCACATAACATGACTTATGACATCTTGAGCACAATGGTTTGTCTCCACCACCCAACAAGTAACTACTTGTTTGGTGGTGAAGACACACCATTGTGCTCAAGATGTCATGCACCACTAACAGTTCGCCATGCTATAATTTCGTGTCCTCGTTATACTGACGAGCGTAGACGTCATTTTGGGTCTGACCATGTGGCTTCCCTTCGCGATATTCTATCCGATAATTCGCATATTGTCCAGTCTAGACGATTGGTGGAATTCTTGTCTGAAGTGTCGTTCTCAGCAATGTACACCCCTCGCTGATACACACTGCATGCAGATTTTGTGGCCCAACACGACCAGGTAGACCGCTAAGCACTATGTGAATCCTGATGCCATTCTGAAACGCACTTTGATAACACCGTGAGTTACGGGCGCAAAATGACCTCAGTAGTTGAGGTGCTCTAAACCCAAATAACCAACCAACCACATCTTGAGAGTTGCTCGAAATTTGGCGGCGACGTCGGTGAATGCTCGTACAAGGTGTGATGATGTTTAGGTGAATTTGGCCAGTTTGCCACTGTGTGGTGATGTCGGCCGCGCAAGGAAGAATCCAAGGAAATCTGCCCTGGAATTGTCATACATGTCATTCTGACTGACTTTAGCTTGCATTTTACTGTATGACTGAAAAGGTATGGTCGTTACATGACAGACGCAGTTAATGCACCCCTAAACCCCAATAACTAACTGAGAATGTGGCAGGGTTCCTGATCAGCACAAAGCTCCTATCCTCAGTTTATTGCTGTCACCTTTTCCCACAGTGATATCAAGCCAAATGAACTCCACAGACACATTTTCACCCCATCTGGTACTTCTTGAGAACTGAATAAGCTATTCACATAGAGCATTACACAGGGTCTTAACATTACATTTGCATTAACTGTGAGGATGAAAAATGAAGTTGCTTTGGAATACTGAAACATGGGAATAAAACAAGGGATAGTCACTCAAGGATGAAATATCAGGGTACACCATTTACTTCAGTCACCTGCATTTCACACTTCAGGAAGGTACATCATGACTGTGATCATACTTGCTATGCAGGAACATCATGCAAATTTGGATGGAATATTATGGTTCCATTAACTGTGCATTTCCAGGTAATATAGATAATTATTTTACACTGGCATTACACCACCCCTTTCACTGCTGGACCCCTATTGCATGAAAACATATTGTATCCCTGGACCTCATAGTCCTGCAAGTTATCTCCAAAATACCCCTCACTGACCCATGCCTCCATAATGCAAACAAAATCTGGTTCCTCCTCAGCAACATAACACTTGAAATCAAATTTGGATTGAATACTCCAAGCATTAATCATCATACACTTAACATATATTCCATAACCACCTTTGGTATTTGCATGTTGAATTATTTCATCACTAGATGAACTACCACTCTCATGAACTACCACTCTCATGAACTACCACTCTGCCTCATTGAACTACTGCTATCCGTATTTGCTGACTTTGGGGTTATATTTCCCCAGCTATCACTATTGGCATATCCCTGAGATGGCAATGCCACTTCATCCCTCCCCATCACATTGTCTAGTTCCCTGAAGGACATGCTCATACACTTTATTTAACATATGCACACCATGGGCACTGCATGACCTCTACAGCCTGTGTACCACTAAACCCCAACAACCAACCAACACATGCACCCCCTTCTCAGAGAAGTGCAGGCTATCACTCTGCTAGAGGTCCCATGATCCATAAAACTTGCACCACTTGTAAGGAAAGTGAAACCTAACTCATGGCAGAGCCTACCTATCCTGGCATTGGCTGCTGGTGCCCTAGAACTCCAATCACTGGAGGCTCCAACCCTAGGCAAAATTGCAGTTACAATGAATCTCCTGTTGTTATCATTCAGGGTGGACAGAAGGGCCCTGTAGCCCTGCAGCAGCTCCTCACTCCCAGCAGGACCTACGTTATTCACCCCAACCTGGACTACAACTGTACTAAACTGGTTATCACTGGTGGCCTGTGACACCACTGGCACCAGACCTGGTGATGCACCTCCTGCCACTCCTACCTTTACAGAATACCCTATCAAAATGTTGCACACAAGAATCACCTACAACCAGTATTGTATCCTTACTACTATCCTGGGGGCAGGATAATGCCTGGAATCTGAGGGGGTCTAAAATGTCCACTTTTTCCCAATGGACAATCTCAGGAAGTTCATAAAGACATAAAAGACATAAAAGTTTTGTGCAACTATGAGCCACAAGGGCCCTTCTTGGTTGCACTCTGTACACTGAACCAGTTGCCCACCAAATCTGTCAATCAGCCCTACCTGTAATACTGAAAAGCAAGCCCTCTATTCTTATAATGATTGTCTATGCTGTTTTTAAAGATGTTCAATGTGCTGCTACTAACAATGTTTTCTGGCAGCTGGTTCCAGTGTCCTACTATCCTGTTGGTGAAGAAAGTCTGCCTTAACCTTGTTCTGCTGTGGTTAACTTTAATTTTGAATTTATGACCATTGCATCCTTTCTGTTCAATTCAAGCATTTCCCCAAGATATCCCCTCTCCAAACCATGGACAAATTTAAAGACCTCGATGAGATCTCCTCTCAGCCTTCTATATCTAAGTGAAAACATATTAAATTTCTTCAACCTTTCCTCATATACCAGGTTGCTTATGCCATTAACCATTTTTGTAGCCCTCTTCTGTACCCTCTCTAAAAGCAAACAATCTTTTTCATAGCTAGGAGACCAAGCTTGGATGCAGTATTCCAAACCTGACATATGCACAGTAAAGCTTCCTGATCACTTCCTCACTTCTGTATGATACATTCCTATTTATTTCCCCGAGCATTCACAGTGCCTTCTTCCTGGCTTCCTTGGTCTGTTCTAATGCCCCCAGTTTTGTGTTTAGAATAACACCTAAATCCTTCTCCTGTCACTGATAGCACTTGGCCACCCATCAAGTATGGAGCCTTCATATGCTGCTTACCTACATGCATGATTTTGCACTTATCAAAATCAAATTTCATTTGCCATTCTTTGGACCACTTCACAAGTTTGTCTAAGTCTTTTTGCAGCGAGATATGCTCATCTTGACCTGTTATTGCCCTAAAGACCTTCAAATCATCTGCAAATTTCAAAACTTTACTGCTTAGTCCACTTTCAATGTTATTTACATATATAATGAACAGTAGCGGCCCCAGTACTGACCCCTGGGGGACTCCACTGAGAACATTTTGCCATGATGTCTTTATACCATTTAGCATCACTCTTTGCTGTCTATCTGAAAGCCACAACTCCATCCATTTTAAGATGCTACCTGCAATACCATGGGACTGAAGCTGTATCATTAACTGTTTATGGGGTACCTTGTCAAAGGCCTTACTAAAGTCAAGATATGCTACATCAACCTGGTGTCCCCGATCAAATTGTTCTGTGGTGAAGTTAAAAAAGTCCAAGAGGTTTGTGAGACACAATCTTCCTTTTCTAAACCCATGTTGAGTATCTTGCTACCTTCCAGATAACTAACTATTCTATCCTTAATAATTGATTCAAGTACCATGCAGACGGGATGTGAGACTTACTGGCCTATTGTTTTCAACTTTCCCTCTTTCTCCTTTCTTGAAAATAGGAACTACATTTGCCCTTTTCCAATCAGTTGGAATTTAATTTTGTGAAACTGATCTACAAAATATTATACTAAGTGGAAATGCCAGTTCCTTTTCAGTTTCCCGCAACACCCTAGGGTAAATATCATCAGGTCCTGGTGCCTTGTTTGGCTTTATTTTCCTGATATGATTGGAAACAACATCACTATCAATGAAATCAACATCATTTGTCAGATCCCATGTCACTGAACTATGGTGTACGGTCGGCAGATTGGTCATATCTTCCAATGTAAACACTGATTTAAACTGCTTGCTCAGCTCCTCAACCATCTCACTATCCTCACCCAATGTAGTCCTGTTTACTTCCAGTGGGCCAATTGTGCTAGAAACTTTACTCAGCTTGTAGAAACTAAAGAACTTTTTACTGTCCCCATTACAGTTTCTAGCTAAATCCAGTTCTTTTGCTCGCTTTGGTCCTCTGGTTTTTTTGCTTCAGTGTCTCTAGCCTTTGATACGCCTTTAGATTAACGACATTTGAGGCTTATTAAAGACTCTAAATGCATTTTCTTAGCCTTAATTGCTTTTATCAAATCTGGTGTAAGCCATGCTGGCTTTCCTACCCTTCTTTTGTGTCTTTGCTTTTGGGGGACATGTCTAATCTGAATTTCCTTCAAGTAAGATTTGAACTTTTCCCACATTTCACAGGCATTTAAAGTGGAGTATTCTTCTTCCCATCTGATGGCACTTAAAGCCGCTCTCATGCAGTCAAAGTCTGCTCTGTTGAAATTTGCAACCATTACCAAATTGTCCTTGATAATTTCCAATACATGTTCCTTGAATCTAACTATGTTATGGTCACTTCTTCCCAGAGTTTCACCTAGTCAAGTCTTGAACCAAGTCACTTAAATCAGAGAATACAGGGTCCAAGAATGAACCATGCCTGGTAGGTTCTGATACAAACTGGTGTAAGAACAGGTCCTCTTCAAGGCATTTCCTAAACATTTTCCATGATGGGAGCCAACACCAACATTTTCATATTCTTTTAGATTAAAGTCACCAAGAATAATGCACTTCGTCTGAAAGTTTGTACTGATTTCCTCACAAATCACCTTATCAAGCTCCAGTTGCTGAGAATGTGGCAAGGTTCCTGATCGGTAGAAAGCTCCTATCCTCAGAGTATTGCTGTTGCCTTTTCCCACAGTGACATCAAGCCAAATGGACTCCACAGACACATTTTTATCCCCACCTGCTATTTTTTTTTAGAACTGAATAAGCTATTCACATACAGCATTATACCACCCCCTTCCATTGCTGGACCATTATTGCACGAAAACATATTGTATCCCTGGATCTCATAGTCCTGCAAGTCATCTCCAAAATACCTTTCACTGACCCATGCCTCCGTAATGCAAACAAAATCTGGTTCCTCCTCAGCAACATAACACTTGAACTCATCAGATTTCTATTGGATACTCTGAGCATTAAACATCATACAATTAACAAATGCTCCATAACAGCCTTTGGCTTTTTCATGCTGAGGAGTTCTTTTACCACTAGATGAGCTATCACTCTGTCCCCTTGAACTGCTGCTGTCCCTATTTGCAGACTTTGAGGTTCTATTGCCTTGGCTGACACTATTGGAATATTCCTGAGTTTGCAATGCAATTTCATCCCTCCCCACCCAATTTCCTAGTTTCCCAGAAGGATATGCTCATACACTTTGCCTGACACATGGACCCCCTTCTCGTAGAAGTGCAGGCCATCCCTCTGATAGAGGCCCCACAATGCATAAAACCTGCTCCACTCGTCTACAAATGTAAAACCTAGCTCATGGCAGAGCTTTCCTACCCTGGCATTATCTGCCAGTGCCCTAGAGCTCCACTCAGGGGAGGCTCTAGCCCTAGGCAAAATTTATGTTACAATGTCTCTATTGGTACCCTTCAGGGTGGTCAGAAGGGCTCTGTACTCCTGCAGAAGCTCCTCACTCCTAGCAGGACCTATGTTATTTACCCCTACATGCACTATGACTGTCCTAAACTGGTGATCACTGGTGACCTGTGCAGTGTGAAAATATTGGCTTTTTGTTAGGTGTGAGATGTTGAAACGAGCATAGTAGGATGTCGAAATTTGTCATGAAATTACTATCATTCCAAGTGCCTTTGATGTTTTTCAGACTTCAAGTTGAGCCAACGTTTGTACCCTCATTGTTTTTTTGATATTCAAATATGTTAGGAAGAGCTATATTTGGGATAGGGAGATAACAAATAATATACACCCTGGTGATGTTTCCATTATGAATAATCCATTTACCTGAAATTGCATTGCAGAATATTCATGTACCACCACCCCTTATCAAGAGCATGATCATGCTACTTAACAAACGAGGTAATGTTACATAGAAAGGAGACACTTCATAAGCAGGCATCAAGAAGCAGGATGTCTATACTTCTTGGAGCAGGATGTCGATTGAGTGTTCAGAAAGTGGTAAATTCCACCCTATTTTCTGAATAATTTAACACTGGACCTGTGCCACCACAGGTACCAGGTACTTCACCTTGGCACCAGGCCTGGTGACGCACCTCCTGTCCCTCCTACCTTTACAAAATACCCGCTCTAAATGTCGCACACAAGAGTCTCCTACGACCAGCACTGACTCCTTACTACTACTATCCTGGGGGCAGTCATCCAATGCCTGGCACATATTTGATGTTAATATGCCTGCCCGCTGGGCCATTCAGCTAGACTTCCTCCCACTCCTACCACCTGCCACTCACTGACCCTTTCCTTAGGTTCGCATCTCCAAATCCTCCACCCCTGACCAAGTTCAAAATAGATGTTGATGAAAGGTGCAATAATAGTGGCCTTTTAATTGATGCAGTGCTACTGGCCTACAACAGTAATTAATATTTTCTGTTATATGTCCTTAAATGGCCCCAAAGTGATTTTGGGTGGTTGAGTCATTTCCAGCCAATATAAATCATTAGAAAGCCACAAGAGAAGGGATTGAACTTCAAGATTTTCCCAATGGATGATCAGTATGTGCTTGGTCCAATCATGCATGTTACTTTCATAGATCATCCATGGGGTAAATCTCAAAGTTGAATCCCTGATTTCATAGCTTTCTATCCATTTATATTGGCTGGAGATGACTCAGACCCCCAAAAATCAATGTCAAAGTACATCTTAGTCATTTTAATGAAAATTGGTACAGTAGTTACTGAGATCATCCATCAAACACTTTCTATTGTTATGATTAGTGTTGCACCACCATTCAGGGGCCATTTAAAAGCATTTAACTAAAAATATTAATTACGGTTGTAGGCAAATTCCACCATATCAATTAAAAGGCAACTATTATTGCAAATACCATTGCACCTTTCATCAACATCCACTGTATAATTATTGAGGTCCTCCACTGGGCAAAAAAGTGGCATTTCAGACCCTCCCCTGGAATCTATTTGATGTTGGTTGGTTATTGGTTTTACAACACATCACTGCTGAGTCATATAGAGTCGCCAACCTCTCACAGCAATTGGCCGCGGGCAGAGTAGCGACCAGTGAGACTCAAACCCACAACCTCTTGATTGTGAGACAGGCAACTTAAATATATTCAATGTTGATATGCCTCCTATCAGATAAAGGAAGCATGAGGAGTGAGTCACCCCCACACTTGAGGTGAGTCACAATCGCATTTTTTATATTAATCTAATTATTATTCATCTATTTATTCAACAGTATATCGGTATTTCCGTGCACTTTCTTAACCAGGGCAAGGAATGTCTTCAACACAAAAGCAATTTCTTGCATAGGCCCAGATCAGTAATAAAGTAAATGCATCAATTTCACATCAAAATCAAGCATTTTAACATACAAATGGTGCAAATAGAATCAGCACGCTAAGCACACAAGCCAAGCATGTGGAGTTCACTAAAATGATGAGATGTAAATCTAACACAATCCATTGAACAGAAATGGAAGTACAGGCGCCTTCTACCAATAAACAGAACACATCTCCTTATCTACCTACTTACTTAATAATTCAACCTATACCATGGGGCGGGAATGGCCGAGTGGTAAATGTGTCGGGCTATGGGTACCAAAGGTCCCGGGTACGGGTACTCCAGCGCCACTCAGGACATTTCCCAATCCCGCGGCCCACCGGCGGAACCAAGATAACTAGAGACAACAGGTACTCCAAAGTTGGCTGTTCTAGTATAGTTAATTGAAACTAGACAAAACCTACGCCAACTGACGTCATATTCCAGAAGCGCTTTTTTATTCCAGAATACTGCTGAATTATATTCTAGTTTTGGACTATACTAATAAATCTACTAAATATGGTGCTTTCATTTTAGCACAATTATGGCGCTTTTCTCACGATTAGTTTCCCCGTTGGTTGTAAAGCATATTAGTCATTCATTGAAGCTTGAATATTTTTTCTTATTCTGCTAGCGTGCTGGTGGCTTTGAACCGAAAGGCACCATACCCAGAATTAATTTATCCATGGCGTGGTTGATATTGAGAACACACCTCAGACAATTTATGCGAATTAAGGCCTTATACCCACAATGTCAACTTGGTCAGCATGTCATTGATGCAATCTGGTGATTAATGTTAGCATGTGCGTTGGCCCCCTGTCAGTTATCATATTGTTTCTGTGTGCTGTATGTAATCATGCAATACTGTGCCATTCACCAACTTGTGGACAATTTGGTAATTGCTTGCCCATTGTATCATGGCTAGGCAGTAGTGGTAGTAGGGTAAGAGGGAGTTTCCAAACACTTAATGCATGAAACAAATTGCTCTACTGCTGCTTTTGTGTGGCCAAACCAGTAATTGTACTGTTTACTGAATTTAAAAAAAATGAAGATGGTATCCATATTCAGATGGTTCTCTCTATCTAAGTCATCTAACCACTCATACTTTCATCACACTTTAAAACATATAATTGTTTTGTAGTGTTGTGCCATATTCTGAACATGAAAGTGGTGGTGCAGGATTACTTCACTGTAGCTTTTGTGGTACCAATTATTAGTAGCCACTAAAAATACTGGTGTAATTGCAAAAAGATATCAGACCTTAAAATACATTTTCAGGGAAATATGTACTTTTTAGTTAATATTTGAATTCTTGATATGCCTTTCCAATGCAAAGTTGATTGATGTGGTTAAAATGTGACCACCCTCACCTGTACTGTGTGAGATGTGATTTAAGGGTTCATTATTGCAGTTTTGAGTGTTTACAAGTGACGTTTTGCACATTTTTTATTAGGCAAAGCTAAAATGAGGTTGGATAAGTTAGGCATTTCTTTAGCTTCCTCAATTTTCAAATCGAATTGTTCATAAATGTTTTTTTTATTGGAAGCTAATTTATGTTCTCTTCTGAAAAAAGGCATGGCTGGAGCTGTGTGAGGTTTTTACAATTGCACCTGCAGAAGAAGATTTGCATTTTAGTTCAGGTGGCATTTCAAGAAAAATTGTAAATGCATATTTCTGAAAGTCATTAAGATGATATGACCATTGTATTCCAGCGCAAATGCATGCATTTCAGTTCGTAAGTGAAGTAATGCGAAATGTGTTGCTTTGAGTGGGGTAATTGGTAATGAAGGATAATGTTAAATGTATAAACAGTGCATCCAAACCAATGTCATCCATTGAATATCTTTGATATCACATATGCAACAATGCTGGTTGAGTTATCACCACAATCCTTCCCCAGTCCAAACATAACCTACCTCTTTTTCAGGAAAAACACTGTTGTTTCTATTCTATCCTCCAAATTCCAAAAACCTTGGTATTTATATATAAGAAGCCCCAATGAAGACAACTTTTTAGACAGATGTATGGACAGAACCTCTTGAAGCTTACTAGCAACTTCTTCCCAGTTTCCTGAAAATAATTTTCCATAAACTGTGTTGAATGAAGAACAAGGCTACTTGGGAGTAGTGAAAGATGAGAAGAAAACAGGATAGGCAGTCATGCACGGAAAGCCAAAACCAGGTTTAATTATACAACAACAAAAAAATGAATACATATATTTGCATGTGGCTATTTCTAACATTTTTATCATGGTATTCCAGCAGAATAATGGGCAGCCTTTTCTACATGGAGTAATGATAACAGATTCAGCCCAGGATACAAATGTATGCTTCCATTCACTGAGTTTCTATGTCACGAGGTTAATTAATATACTACGGTGCACAATTGATGCGAGTGTGTAATTAAGGTACAATGGATCTACCATTTCCTTCGTGAATCACGTTCAACATCCAACATACAATATCAGTAGGTTTTAGATGACCGAACATGAGTATGTTTTAGAAGGTCCAACATCAGTTGTTTAGGTTAGATTCAGTTAGGATATTTTTGTAGTTTGACATCAGTGTTCTTTGTTAGTCACCAAAAATCCCATTTCCCCACACTTTCCATATTTTCCATATTATTCCATATTCTCCCCACACTTTACATAACCTCTTATATCTTATGATATTTTATGGCGTGGGGGATAGCATGTACTGTAATTGTCAACATTAGTGTTTGAAAAATCTTAGTTGAATGATATTAATATTATTTTTTAGTGAAATTACTTTTTTCTACATCAGCACATGAACTTGAACTGCCGATTTGCTGAGATTTCATTTCCCATAGAAATGAATATCAGCTTCCTTCAAATCACATCAGATAATAATGTGAATTGAAAGAATGTTAAATGCTAAGCGTGGCGGTGGGGGGGATTATGTATGGGCTGGTCCATGGCCAGAAAGAAACCAGCGGACCGATCGCTGAGCACCCATTTGCGTATCCCGAAGATGAACCACGAGAAGCGTTCTGGACTCGCCTCCTAAGCATTAGCGGCCTGGCGGTTCCCACAGAGGAATTCTTCCACAGATTCAGAGAGATGGATGCAGCGTTTTGTGTTCACCATGCCCAAGAACCCAACGATCTCAGCAGACATCCAAAGGTCATTGAAAGTTTCAAATAATTCAAATAATTCAAAAAACAAATATTACACGAGAATAAACGTGCGTGTTGCAGTCGCACCGAGTGAATGTCAAGCTCAACAACTGATATGTGCCTGTGTTTGTGAAGTCGGTAGAGCGTAGCCTGTAGGTTTACACGTACTCATCGTCCCACTACGGTGCTCGTGAGTAGTCTGTGTATGTATGCATGTCGAGTTGTTCTCAGCCACAGATGTCACGATGAGGATGTTCCATCTATTCTTGCCAGTTCGTCCGATTTTATAAGGTGCCAGATATGTACGTACTGTAATGTACGTACATATCTGGCAATCTCCTGGCAATCTGGCAGATCTGACAATCTACGTAATGTACGTAGGTATTGTAATGTATTGCCGCAATGCAATCTCATTACGTGCCGTGGCTTATCTGCACCTGCTACCGATAACCTCTTATGTCACGCGTTTGGTGGAGCCGCGGTAGCTTAGTCCGTAGGGTGTTGGGCTCTTGACCGCAAGATTATGGGTTCGAGTCCCGCAACCAGCGGAATTACCGAGTCCACCCGCGACCAATCGGTTTGAGAAGTTGGCGACGCTATATGGCCTAGCAGTTAATTGCGTCGTAAAGGAACCCAAGGTTCTTTTTCTGCTTCATGTGTTTTCTTCTCCCAATATAAGTCTTGCGTTGTGCTTCCTCAATATATCGTTTTAATACGCACTCTGTTGGGCGCCGGACTATATATATTCATGTGCGCAAAATGACGAACGCAGTCCATGCGCCAAAAATGCACATTCACTTCCACCACAGAGTACACAACCGAGAAATGGGCAGTGGGAGTGAGGGCCTTCCTCAATCTTGGCAGTCTCGTCTTCTCCAGATGCATGCTCCTCGTATTAAAGTCTGATTGATAAACAACTTTTGTTGCCGTATTTATGTCGTGCTGTACTGCAAAATGCGTGATTTTTTTTTAATTTAAAATTTAGTCCCAGTTGATGCTGGGGTGGCTTTAGGAACCAGGGTTCTATTGCTAAGCAGAGTTTGTTGCGTGAACCCTCGCCCCACCACCCGATCCACGAATTCCTTTTCAACCGGATAATTTTGATCGAAAGTTTAACGTGCCGTCAAAACACCGACACGGCCGCCCGGTAGCTTGTCCCCGGCCTTATCGGGCCAGTTGCCAACTCACACTCCCGGCCGGGGGCTAAACGCGAGAGCGCGAAGCGACTCGAACCCTGTGTTGCCAGGACAGGGGAGACCAGCACAGGCCAGCGCCCTAACCAACTGAGCTACCGGGGTGGCATTTCAGGTTGCACGACGCGAATCAAGAAATCATATTTTGAAAGGAAAATATTTTCTTTAGTTAATAATAGAACACACTTAATTAAAAAGATGTATGGTATTACATGGTAATTTTCCATTCCAACCACAAATTAAACTGTTATTAAAGTTGCTTCCGAGCTGGTCTGGCATAGAAATTGTTGTTACCCCTGCAATATTGCATGCATGACAGAAGTTTGATTCACATTGCGTCAGCGACGCAGCCAATTCATTTCGACTGAAAATGCCGAATAACGGTGTGCGAACATGGGCAAAGCCACGGTGGGGAATGAACGGGGATGCTTCCCCAATCTTGCCAAGTTCCGCGTTAAGCCCTTGACAATGCATAATAATCGAACCGAAATCCTCATGCGGGCATCTAAAATCCGTCTTAGCGCTTACGGGTTCCACAAAGTTGTTCCCGAATCTAAATCGAGCGTTCATGGTACGAAAAGCGTGATTTTTTTATTTTGCGCCGGCGCCGGAGCAGGGACTAATGTTGGTCGTCGTGTACTGGTGGGAGGGGAAATGGCAACCGTTAGTTTCTAGCTCAATATTTGCAATGCACTGCCGTAGTGCCACAAATGATTAAATTCAGGGGATCCTGTCTCCTGTCCCACCCCCGATGGTCCGCTGCCCGTGTCAGGAAGGGACTGTGGCCCTGGACACTGCCATAAGCGGTGACGTGTTCCGTATTTCCTATGCCTGGCTGATTAGAAGAAGTGCCCAACCATAAATTTAAGGTGGCAGAACCCCAGCCTTGCAGAATATCTGAATATTGAATATTGCAGAATATTTCCCTTCTCGTTATGAAAAAGATCGTCCCATGTGAACAGTCTTAACTCACTGTCGCTTATTAGAAGAACTTCCCATGACGCGCACAGAAATCTGCCGGCCTCCAGGCTCGAACCGGCTACCTCCGAGTCGGCAAACCGACGCGCTACCAACTGCGCTACCAACACCGAGTCGCTCGGCCCGCTTAAGTTAAATAGTGTCGATGGATATGACATTTGGTCTAAATAACACCATTTTACACAATAATTAACGCATTCGTGTGAAAGTCTCCCATGATTATCGAAATACCATTAAACAAGCTTCCAGATGGCGTATAATTTGCACCACTCACGTATACTTGTTAGCCAGGAACGTACGCGGAAAAGTACCATTTCTTGCTGTCGTGGTAATCTGCTGAACCCAAATCAGCGCCCAGATGACGTCGCCGGCTGCCAATGGACATTGACAGTGGCCGGGCGGAACAGTGTGGGCGGCGCGTGGGTCTACTCTGTTGCCCTGGGCTGTTGCCGTGACTATATTCAGAAACTACCGAACCAAATTCCACCAAACCTTCACCAATCGATTCAGATGGGTCGACTTATGTGGGACTTTTGGATATGGGGACTCTTACTATTACGCAAAGCTATAAAATTACCCCTCAAACTTGGAGCGGCCATTTTGAAATCATTTTGATAGTGTTGCCGTGCCCATCCTCATAAACCGCTGCACCGAATTTAACGAAACCTCCACCAATCGATGTAACATAGTCGATTTACTTGGGACTTTAAAATATGTTGACCTTGACCTAAGGTCGCTGATTAAGTACATCTTTATTTTGAATTGTTGCCGTAACCATGCTCCTAAACTACTGAACCGAATTTCGTGAAACCTTCACCAATAGACGTCACATGGTCGATATACTTGGGACTTTTGAATATGGTGACCTTGGCCTTAGGTCAAGGTCATCAAAAGTGTATAAAACTCATTGGTTTCATGGAATTTCGTTTCGTACTTTCATAGTATGGGCGGCGCAACAATATTAAAATGAGTTTTATACACTTTTGATGACCTTGACCTAAGGCCGAGGTCACCATATTGAAAAGTCCCAAGTATATCGACCACGGCACGTCGATTGGCGAAGGTGTCATGAAATTCGGTTTCGTACTTTCGGAGTATGGGCGGCGCAGCAACCATTAAAATGAGTTTTATGCATTTTTGATGACCTTGACCTAAGGCCGAGGTCACCATATTGAAAAGTCCCAAGTATATCGACCACGCCACGTCGATTGGCGACGGTTTCATGAAATTCGGTTCCCTACTTTCGGAGCATGGGCGGTGCAACAACCATTATAATGAGTTTTACGCATTTTTTATGACCTTGACCTAGGGCCCAGGTCACCATATTGAAAAGTCCCAAGTATATCGACCACGGCACGTCGATTGGCGAAAGTTTCATGAAATTCGATGCCGTATTTTCGGAGCATGGGCAGCGCAACAACCATTAAAATGAGTTTTATGCATTTTTGATGACCTTAACCGACAGCCAAGGTCACCATATTTACACTCCAGAATATATCGCCCATTCCACGTCGATTGGTGAATGTTTCATCAAATTGGGTTCGGCACTTTGGGAGCATGGGCGTGTCAAATAGGCAAGAAAACGATTTTGTGTATTTTTCTGACCTTGACCTAAGGTCAAGGTCACGATATTCAAAGCCCCACGTATATCGAACACGTTACGTCGATTTGTGAAGGTTTCATGAAATTGTATTGGATAGTTTCAGAGTATGGGCGTGGTTAAAAGTCTTAAAAATGGTTTTGTGCTTTTTTGATGACCTTGACCTAAGGCCAAGGTCACTATATTCAAAAGTCCCAAGTATATCGACCATGTCACGTCTATTGGTGAAGGTTTCATGAAATTCAGTTCAGTGGTTTAGGAGCATGGTCACGGCAACAATTCAAAATAAAGATGTACTTAATCAGCGACCTTAGGTCAAGGTCAAGGTCACCATATTTTAAAGTCCCAAGTAAATCGACTATGCTGCATCGATTGGTGAAGGTTTCGTTCAATTCGGTGCAGCGGTTTATGAGCATGGGCACGGCAACACTTTCAAAATGAATTCAAAATGGCCGCTCCAAGTTTATAGCTTTGCGTATTGGTAAGAGTCCCCATATTCAAAATTCCCACATAAATCGACCCAACTGAATCGATTGGTGAAGGTTTGGTGGAATTTGGTTCGGTAGTTTCTGAATATGGTCACGGCAACAGCCCAGGGGAATAGAGTAGACCCACCCGTGGGCGGCGCCATTAGCCGTGAATGTGCATAAAGTGTGTCGTAAACCAACCAATAAACAAACAACCTGTACCATATCAACGACGACACAAACAGCAGTGTTTGTTGTCTGCACTGCGGCATAAACGTAACTGTTCTTATCAACAAATCCTGTTCGTGAGCCGTGAGTTCTCTCTCCTGCCAGCATTTCAGAACTACGTCACACACGAGGTGAGGCAAGGCGATGTATACGAGGTGGCGTCATCCATACTGCGCAGCTTTCTGCGCAGGTCCTTATATGTCGTCATCTGGGGTACCCACTTAATATGGGCCAAGCCGCTAACGCGCTGTTGAATATACGCATCGTATGCATAGTACGGGGAATAAAATGAGGATTTAAGAGGTGCAGGTGCAAAATTTAGAGCGACGTAGTCCCGGAAGGGATCTCCAATACCTTTTATACACATATTATACCCGGAAGAACGTACAAAGCGAAGTAGGACAGGTCAAATATGGCAGAGAATTACCATCTTACCGCGGCGAAATGCAGTAAGGACGTATCTGAAGTGTCGTCGTCGCCAGGATGGAATAAGATGGGGAGGGGGTCGGGTCCCTTAATGTACATCAAATTTAGCATTGGGCTTATGGTGCTGCATGCCAAAATTAATTGACCGAAAGGCATATTGACCCCTCTATATGCGGCAGTGCCCCTGATAGAGCAGGCAAGGAGGGGAACAATTGTTTCTTTTTTAATATCGACAGGACCATAGGGAACACATGAGAGGCAGACATTCCTTTTATGGGGGCATCTGTGAACCTCCGTACCAGCTCAACAACATGGGTGGAATTTCCAGAAAACGATTTGGGAGACGCAATGCCTGGAGGTAACAGGAAGGCCGATGGATTGGCGGAGGTGGACTCACGCCAGTCGTAAGCGGGGATTGACCCATCCCAAAAGTATGTAAAATTTCACTCTAGTTCGGAGGTTACATTCGGCGGATGGACTGGAAAGCGGTCAGACATGGGGTGCTAAAAGCGGGCAGGCATGTATTCGCGGCACTCCCTAACAATGCGTTCAGAACTAGATCTAGATGATCTTAAAAAAAACTCCTACACGTCCGCGTAGTCGACCTAGTCGGCTTATGTGCCGTTTCCGATTCAGAGCATGAATGAAGGATAACAATCGAAGTTCGATAACTTTGCATATCGTTATTTCAAATCAATGATCATATTTATTTATTTATTTATTTAACAATACATGTCCTCCACGTGCAGTGGCTGTTACGGATGCGCACATGCAACCTAACTCGAGTCAGCCTCCGTCTCACACAACTAGCCACACTCCTAGCTTCGGCTGCCGGCTACTAATGACGCCCACCCCGGGTCTCACGATGCTGGTGTCGCCTGTGCAGGTTGAGTCCATGATGAAGCAGACATGGGGCGGGGATGGCCGAATGGTTAATGTGTCGGGCTACGGGTACCAAAGATCCCGGGTTCGACTCTAGCGCCACTCATGACATTTCCGAATCCCGCGGCCCACCGGTGACACAGTGTGGGCGGCGCCATTAGCCGTGAGTGTGCATAAAGTGTGTCGTGAACCAACCAATAAACAAACAAACAAACGATGAAGCAGACATCAAAATTGAACTGGTTTGGCATCGCCCTCTACCACGTATGTTGTATGCAGCGCCCCCACGACCGATGGTGATTAACCAAGGGCTGGACACAACGGCCAGGAGCGCCTCCGGTGCTTCAGACGTCGGACAGCCAAGCGATGTATTGACGCCTCATTTTGTAGGCGACGAAGCCGGTAACGACGGCAAGGCCGTCCTGCTCCAGTCCCAGTTTGCTGATGATGGTCGTGTTAATATTCATGTGAATAGAAGTGGCGTCAAACTAATTGAACTGGTTCTTTATTTAGCTATACAAAGATAAGATATGAAGATAAGGTAAGCAGCATATGAAGGCTCCATGTTTGATGGCGGTGGCCAAGTTCTATCGGTGACTCAGTAGAAGGACTTTGGTGTTGTTCTGAACACAAGATTGGGGGCATCAGAACAGACGAAAGAATCCAGTAAGAAGGCACTGAGAATGCTTGGGGCAATGTATAGGAATGTATCATACATAAGTGAGGAAGTCATCAGGAAGGTTTACTGTGCATGTCAGGCCACATTTGGAATACTGTGTCCAAGCTTTGGCTCCTAGTTATGAAAAAGATTGTTCGCTTTTAGAGAGTACAAAATATGGCTACAAAAATGGTTAATGACATAAGCAACCTGGCATATGAGGAAAGATTGAAGAAATTTGACATGTTTTCACTTAGATATAGAAAGTTGAGAGGAGTACTCATTCAGGTCTTTAAATTTGTTCATGGTCAGGAGGATGTATATACTAGGTAAATATTTTTATATAACAGAAATGATGCACCTGAAGGTCATCAATTCAAACTTAAAGTTAACTACAGCAAGACAAGGTTAAGACAGTCTTTCTTCACCAACAGGGTAATAGAACACTGGAACCAGATGCCAAAAGCCATTGTCAGTAGCAGCACATTGAACATCTTTAAAAACACCATAGGCAATTATTGGAAGAATAGAGGGTTTGTTTTTCAGTATTCCAGTGAGGGTTGATGGACGGATTTGGTGGGGAACTGGTTGAGTGTTCAGAGTGCAACAAAGAAGGGCCCTTGTGGCTCATAGTCAAACTGATCTTTTGTGTCTTGATGTCTAAGATGCTCCAAAATGTAGCTAGCATTCCAGACAAGCATGATGCAACACTCCATACCATAAAGATCTGATAGGCAGGCTAATTCATGGAAAGACACCAGAAAAGACAGGTGTTGATACTGACATTATTTTCAGCTGCATACGTGGCTACGATCATAATCATCAGAAGTAAAGTGGTTGGAACAAATGGATGGGCTGGTTGGATGAACTCCATCAGATCCTTTTCACTGTCAACCAGGTCTAATATGCATTTCCATCTATTGGAAACATAAGCATGTTGGTTGACAATCTATTCTTTCCATATCTTTCTTCCAGATGATAAAGACACACCACAACAGAACACTATACAATACAACTAAAACTAAAACGCACGTACATCGAACACAAGGTGTGACAGACAAAAACGAAGCACAAAACAACCTACGAGGGAGCTATGTAAGCAACTGCCCTATTTATGACTCAACTGCGCCATCTAAGAATTTGAGAAAATGAGTGCCCATAAAACCCTGCATTCGTGATGGTCGTCGCCTAATGGGATCTGCTACACTTTTTTGAGCCGGGTAAAGATTATGTTGGGTATATGTGCTTTAAATTATAAGTCAGTATGTGCTTGTTATTTGTGATTTATATAAGCTAGAAAGTAAAAAATTGTTAAAAACCTATTAATTACGTCATTTAATTCCAATAATCTGATTGGCTGACAAAGCACTGACGTCACTCGATAGTACGACTGCCAAGGGTATTATTTACAAGGTTATTTGCGCCTGACCAGGGTGGGGAAATAGCGTGCTGGCGAGAGTTGCGAATTTGTGCGTAAAAGTCCATGAAAATGAGCTGAACTGTGACTTATAAGTGGTGTTTTGTGCCTCAGTGCACTAATTCTACCTCTCTCACGCCTAACAAAATATTCCTACCAGTACCCCGTGCTGTTGAACCCCGACGTAAATGGGCCCAAATGGCGAGGCGTGACGATAAGGACAGTTTGGTGTCTTCTGCTCCCTGGTTCTCCTGTGAAGATCATTTTGAGGTAAGTTCAACCTCTGCCTGGAAATGGAAAAACTGGAGAAATTCAATTTGTACAATTTTTGCCCACTGCTCAGACTGTGAGGGGACTAAAACTCCTATTGTGGGTGCTGGGTCTCAGCGAGACCACTTTTCGTTTCTTGTAATGTGTGTGTATGCAATAACTGTCAATGGATTCATTTCACTACCCCTTGGATCCACCTTTGCCCCTAGTCAATGCTGTCAATGCTCATTTGTACAGTAGGGGAAGGCAGGGCAATCCCAGACAGTGGGTAATGCCAGACACCATCCTGTAGAGAAAACTATGACCACCGCTGATTAGCTGATGCTGTTTACGAAATATTTGGCCATCATCCAGATCATGTGACAATCGATCATCCAGATCAGCTGCCTTATTTGGTTTTTGTAACCAAAAGATTGTTTTCCTGCCTTTGTTTTTATAAAAGTCATAAAGTCATAAAGTATTAAGGCTTAATAAGAGCCACAGGGGCCCATCTGGGTTAAGCCTATCTAGAAAAGGTACTAGAAATGCACATACTCCCACCCCAATCAATCCTTATCCCAAGTTCCTAGGAAGCTATGTATCCCAGCCTGTCTAGCACCACTCACTTGCTCCCGCATAACACCCTCAACAATCACAAGCTCTTCCCATCACACCCATCGTGCCACCATAGACAATCTCATCAGCATCACATCCCAAAGGAAGGTGCTGAATCCACTGCTAGGCACACCCCACACAAATTCATAAAGCGTTCAGACTTAATAAGAGACTCTCTTGCTATTGCATAATACACTCAACAATTTCAAACTCCTCCCATCATAACCACTGTGACCACCTGGGCATATGATGCCCCTGCTACAGACTGCCCTTTACATTTTACCCCTTCTGGCCATCCCTGTGAAGCAAGGGAAGCTTTGAGCTTGGAAAGCTCTGCCTTAAGGGCCCTGACCTCATCCTCTAGTGCCTGCATCCTGGTAGTAACCATCCTAAAGGCTGCAGCTTATTCCTAGATTGCGATTGAAAAATAACTTGCTGCAAAATAATTTACCAAATAACAGAACAGAGCGAAATAACCGTCAAAGCTTAGGTCTATGCTAGTTCCTAACTATGCAGCACTTACAAGGTAATCACTGTGCATAAATTTGACTGTGGTTTTAAAGAAAGAGGAAATCACTTGCTGAATAACTGCCAAAAATGAAGTAAATAGCTGAAAACACTAGACAAAGACACACTAGACACACTAGACAAAGACGGACAGAATGGACAAAATGGCGCTGGGCAGCGTCTCTTGGTGTAAATATTATAATCTGCTAGCTAAAAAAGAAACTTATGAGTTAAAACTATGCAAATATATGCACAGAAGTAATTGCTAAATACCTATCCACAGTTAAGCCTAGGATACTGCCCGGTTCTGCATACTTATCTGAAAGCTGGAGCTCGACACCGACGTGCTTCCACGTTGACACCTGGCGGCAAATTTACCGCCACGACACACTAGACACCTGGCGGGAAATTTAGTTTTTTATTTACCTATATCTTTTGATTGATGCTATGGGCCCAGAAGTTGGTCTTCAATGTGACATTTTGTCCCCAAATCTAGCTTTAGCCTGTGAACTAAAGAATGAGAGCAGTTGGCATTCTCCGCACACTGCATTTGCTTGCTTCGATAACTTCAATCTGGTAATGACAGACACACATCCAGCATTGCCCTTTCATCTGTGCCTTGTGACCAGCATTGCCCGAAATTACTTTATTTTTCAGTGTTATGTTATATATTCCCCCCCCCTTGTACAAACATGGGGAAAAGTCTATGAAATTGTAGATTGCTGTGGATGTAGCCATATCCATCAGCCATAGGCAGCCAACTGATGTCATCATTCCTACTAAAATCCTTTTTGCCACCAGCATTTTCTGCCAGCCAGTTTTAATTGGTAAAACCAGTAGCATAAATAAATTATGCCAGCTGCTGCTCCCCCGCCCTCCTGTACCACAATCTCAAACCCCACTGTAACCATCATGTCTCACCTCTGATTCTTCACCGCCCGGATCTCAGCAGACACGTGGAGGTCGGACTTGGAGAAAAACTCAGCTACCATGATGTGATTTATGTCAGGGAGGTTTCTAGAATCCGCTTTTACATACCCAGGCTCCATCCTTCCAGTTAATAGTCCAATCTGACTGACTTTAATGCGAAATATATGTTTCAAAACACTAATAGATACCCTCCACAACGAACGAACTTCCCAAGGCCGTATGAACTTCCCACCTTGTATACGCGTTTATGTTGTTTGTCTCGTATGCGCCATTTGGCTTACTATCGAGTGACGTCACGCGTGAATACTGCCCAGAGGGCATTTAAAGAAAGTGGATTTTCTCCATGATTTCGGCATTTTCAACATTCAATATGAGCATTTTTGAACTCAGCGTGATTTTATACATCGGAAACCAACGTTGACCAAATTTGTGTAGCGGACCCCATTCGCAGCCTAACTGAGAATGATAAAATAACAGCTCAACACGACTCCAAAAGCAGAGATGTCATATTATAGGATTTAGAAAGTGAGTTGAATTGAAAATATTTCCATTTTAAAATGCATGAAACCATTAAAATGGCCCAAAATTTGTACCCCAGATGACGTCATTTGTACCATTCGAGCCGACACGCAGGAAGGCATGGGGATGACAGGGGCCTGAGGTGAGGTTACCATCGACGTCACTGATTCTATCCAGTTTCTAGTGGTTTGTTCCCGTGGCTCAACTAACCTCCACAAACCTCCACTGGTCGTTCCCGTGGCCAACCTGGCGGAGATTCTTCCTCTACCAACCTCCACCAGTGGAGCAAAGGCTCCACCAGCCGAGGAGCAGGGTCAAATTGTGACTTTTCGGTGGAGCTCAATCATGGCGCACTTGTTTCATATATTTGCATGTAAACAGCGTTCTTCGTCATTTGAATCTCATCTTCATGTATCAACTGAATACCAGGATCATCCTTCGCAACGCAAATATGAAATTACAACTATGAATAATAATCGAATGAACAGATGCAGACCACATAACATCCTTTTTGTGGCCTTTCATCTATGTCATTCGTCCTAAGGGGAGGATGCTACTTTACCGGCGGGATCCCCGCAATCCCCGTGCCACACCTTAGTTCTTAGTTCTAAGATTGCACTCGAGCCCGATCGACGAGGTCGAGAAAGTTGATACGGGGAAAAGCCAGCATCGGGTAGAAAAGCGTCCCGGGGCCCTGGTAGCCAGACACCAAATTATATGCTGTACATTAAGAAGGTAGGCTGTAACTAACCACAAAATTGGGAAGGCGATGACTGGTGTTCAACCGGGATGGAAGAGAGATTGCTTGGTTCATCCCATAGGCGAAAAGAGCATCATGGTTCTCATCATCATCTATCTCATCATCAGCATGGTTCTCCCCGCAGTCCTTGAGAGCACATACGTCGCTAGAAATAGATAATTTTGGGACTTCGTATTATAAGGTCATACAATATACATTGTGCGATCATCTGGACAAACATTTGACGAGCAATTTGACCAATAGCGCCAGATACAGCGCCAAACACTTCCTTTTTGTCGCAGAATTCAGACCGCTGTCAGCTGATTTCTCCACCGGTCGTCTATCCTCAACTAACCTCCACTGAGTTCCTTCTGGTGGAGCCACGGGAACAGACACTAGGGATCGTACTAGAAACTGGATAGAATCCGCGACGTCTGTGGTGATCTCACCTCGTGTGTGACGTTTAGTTGAAATGCTGGCAGGAGGGAGGGGAGGCTCACGAACAGGATTTGTTGATAAGAACAGTTGCGTTTATGCCGCAACTCAGACGACAAACACCGCTGTTTGTTGTTGTTGATATAGCATAGGTTGAATTATTAAGTAAGTAGGTAAGTAAGAAGGAATTTGCCCTGTTTATTGATAGAAGGCCGGCTGCCTATGCTTGCATTTTTGTTCAATGGATTGTGTTGGATATACATATCATAATTTTAGAGAACTCCACATGTTTGGCTGGTGTGGGCTTAGCATGCTGATTCCGTTTACATCATTTGTGTGTTAAAATGCTTGATTTTAAGTGAAATTGATACTTTTATTTTATTACTGATCTGGGTTTGTACAGGAAATTGTTTTCGTGTTGAAGATATTCCTTGCCCTGGTGAAGAAAGTGCATTGAATCATATTGTTGAATAAATAAATAATAAATACAGTAATATATATGCTGTCTGATTGCATCCCATCTACGGATCTTTTATTTTGTATGCATAATATGCTTTAAGATCCTCCTAGTATTCTTCATTTTTGGAAATGATTATTCAGAACTTGTTTTTATTACGTCATGTTCATTGTTTGCATTTGGTGGCGCATTCAATCTCCCTGGTGGATATTTTTATTCACGGCTGCCTGTGAGACATTTGTCATACTCTGCAGTATCGATGTTTAGTGGCATTACTTGGTTTGCCTCCAGCATTTCCAATTTGAATTTGGTGTTCGTATGATGATGGACGATTGTATAATGATAACGATGGGTGATTGTACAATCCAGATATTTAATCCTGCTACCCTAATACCACATATTTCTATGCAGAAACCTTCCTAAGTTGTTTGATTATGTGATTGTGTGTCATGTCAGATGGGGCAAGCTGGAGGTGTGCTAATTTTCATGGCGATACGGGTGTGCCACCAACAGACATATGCGGCCAGCCTTGTCATGGTCTAGGTCAGGGCTAAGTCCAGAGTTGGGATTCTGTGTGCATGAAATGCATACCTGTCAGCACAATTCAAAGTGTCCGGTCTGCCAGCCCAAATACAATGACCTGTATCCGTTCCGCAGAATGGGGAGCATATTTAGTAACAAAGCCTAATCATATGTTGTGCTTTCAGCATCTGTCACATCAGTACCTTGCAGCATCAGCATCTGTGGGCGTGCAAGTGGCGCCAACTGGGTGGTCGACATTAGCTGCTGCCCGACAAACACCTTCCGACCACAGTGAGACATCAAGTGGTGGTGAGACAGGGGTGTCATTTTGTGCACCACTGAAGAGAGGGCTCACTAGATGGATTATAGCTTGTGACAGTCTACTTCGTGACAAACGTATACTAGCATTTGGTTGAAAGGCCCTATTATGACATTTGATGTTCTTCATGTGCTGCGACTGCCAGGACCCAGGCCTAGCATATGTTGGAAGTTCGTCGTTCCAGCTGTAGGATCAATGATGGCTTGTGCTGCACACTTGTAATAGTTTTGGGTATAGATGTCTTTCATGGAATGCATCGTAGCTGGCGTGAAAATTTTCTCCTTTCCCTTAAGAGTCGTCCGATTTTCTCTTTTCTGAGGTTATTACAAGTTAATGCAAATAGGCACTCGTAAGAACCCAATTAATTTTGAATCCAGATAGCTGTTGGGAGACTTTTCGGCAAGTTCGCTGCTTGATCCCAATGTTTATGTTACAGATGAGGGCAAGGTAAGACGCTTCTCACCGAACATTTTATTACTTTACTTGATTTGATTCCATGCTTGTTATTATTGTCTGTCGTTGAATTGTGGATCCGGAACAGGGATGTGTAATTTGCTTTTGGGTGTGGAGAGTGGAGTATATGCAGGAACATCTTAACACGTGCACGTCTGATCTGCCCCCTCCCGTTTTTCCGCATTTACCGCCAAACGTATAGGGTTAGCATGGCCAAATCTCGCATAGCTGTTCCGCATATCCTCACATATTTTTAATCCTGGGTCATCTCAGGTCAGGTCACCAGGTCAGGCGAAGTGACCCAACTACACTCAGAGTTCTAGACGGCATAACGTCTGCAATAATTGGGAGATTGATTTCAAACTTATAGCATGTCATGATCTCATCAGGGACCATAATATGTATAACTTTTTTTTCTCGTAGCATTGACCTTAGGTCAGGTCGCTGCCATGGCTTCCCCAATATAGGTCTATGGTAAAATATACAAATGTTTCCTAGTTACATACTTGCGCTAGGAATAATCTCACAACGGTTGTGGCATGTAGATGGAAGCTATGCTCAATGTTACCGCTGACATTTTTGCTCAGTGACCTCACCAAGGCCTCTAAGGTCACCTGATATCACCACATATTTATGGGCATTACATCGCACTGCATTGAGCTAGAAGGCTGAAATTACCGTCATTGTGCTTGTATCGTCAAGACGTGTCAATTGATACCTTACATGGACTCCCTAGGCCTTGACCTGAGGTCATGAATTCATGACCTCGACCTGAGTTTCGGTTGACCTGACCTTAAATTACACCGCCTAGTGTCGGTAGCGCATTTCAAGGACTGTCGAATAGCGTTCGCCATTTGTTTCTATCTGTTACAGGTCCTGAAATATGTGTCAATATCTGAGTCCCACCTGATCTGGTCGAATTTGACCTATGATGGCCGAGTGACCTGAATGTTGGCCGATTTGGCGCGGACCGCCGGACGTGCGAGTGTTAAGGAATTTCTGTCCGGGGAACACATTTTGCTGAGCATTTCAATGGCAGGTGGCGGGATGGTGGCATTTGGTGGACTGAAGTTTGTACGGTGTACCATCGCGATGCGCCACTTTTCTCGGTTTTATGAAAATTGTCGTTCGCTGATCAGGGCCCGGCACGGGATCATCCAGTGTACGCCCGCCTCCGGATCCGTCAGTGAAATATGAGTGTGCTCGTATGTGTTCTGTTTGCTTCTTTTACCTTTTGTGTCTGTAAATGCGTACATCTTGTGGAATATATTTTGGTGAAGAGGATTTTTTTTTGTGTGTGTTACACTGGGCGCATTTCGTTGGAAACCGAAGAACGTCCTTCTCTTTAAAAATATTGAATTTCCGCATTCTCGTCGTCCAAAGGTAAGCGATGATTTTTTTTTTAATATGACCGATGGATGCAGTCACATTCATCTGATCAAGCTTGTGGTTCAATCTAGCATTGAAAGATTTGCCTATGCTACCCGAGGAAACGTCTATTGGTGTGGTGAGGTGGGTTGGAACACGCTTATAATTTTTCACCCTAAACACTCGGTAGTTTTCAACATTGCGGCGGTCATAATTTAATTGATACGGGTTTCCTTCCAAATGTAGGTAAGACAACTCCAATGGAGCTTGTGTAGGGGTGGCGGCTCTGCCGTCGGTGGGGTGTGTGGGGTGGTGGCGGGTGTGGGTGGTGTGCGGGGTGTGGGTGGGGGTGGGGGTGTATGGGTGGGGTGGGGGTGTATGGGTGCATGGGTGTGTGGGTGTGTCCGTGATGTATTCGTGATATTGCCTAACCGAAACTGAAACTGGACTGAGTGGTGTATGAAATTGGTGTGGACATGTATTTGGTGTAGAATGTATAAACTGTGTGTAAAATGTAACCTCTAGCGTGTTTATCTGTTGCTAACCACACTTATTAGAACTGGAACTGAACTACTTGAACTGACTACTAAACTTATTGAGGACTTGACCTAACTCACCCCTTTGTTCATTGTGCCTATGTCAGTGGTGTATTATGTTGTTTTTCACCGCCAATTCCACCACACATCCCAAAACCCCAGCCGTCGTGATGTTGGTTTGAGTTGCCGTCCCTAACACGAATTTATATATGTGCGGGGTCAAAGTTTTGGGAACACCATATAGGTAAGTGATAGTCTTTAGCCATATTATAATGAATACGTTGCATGAGAGAATTGATGACAATTAAATTTGTCATTGGTTTGAATGACATGTCCGTGTTGAGACTTTTTGGACGCTAGTATTAGTATAATTTTGTGCAATGTTCCGCACGAAATAGGTGCCTGTGTTGAGCCCCAAGCGGCTTCCGCTGATCCTTAGATCTACCTACTCACGTTCATTCCCTTCATTCACTTCTCATTCGATCGCCCCATTCATGCTCTCCTTACCAATTAATTAATTGCTTGGTCCCTAAATTTAGCTCCCGACCCCCCCCCTCTTTCAGCGGTACACAAACGCATAGATCGACAGACCAATGCTCTAATTTTGATGGTATTACCGGGCCAAACAAGTAAACCTTTCACTGCCAATCATGGCTGGCCTAGCCATTATTAGCAGCGTTTCTCGCCTGGACAAAGTCTTAACGGCAACGAGGGGGCTCATCGTACTGACTCCGAGGGCTGATACAAGTGCTCTGATGTCTTTGACCGACACACCTAACCTTAAGTTCGATCGATGCCGCGCCAGGCCTTATTCGTCGTACACTTGCGACCAGGTCGGACATAACCACCGGGCGGGCACGGATCCCTACCAGGTTGGTCACGTACCCGGTCGTCTTTATATCCTAGCCGGCCCTATGAGTTTTGGCCTTGGGGTCTTACGGCATGCCAAACCCGTCCATCATGCCCCTCGAACTGTCTGCACCAACCGTGCCCACGTGCAGAGTTCGGGGGTGGACAAACCACCGGGCGATGTTTTGCCTATACCCTATAGTCCGGCGCCAGACTTCCGGCGAACGCACTGTGGTGGCACCTTTACCAGCCCCTCCCACATGCATACCATGTTCGCCACCTCACCTGCACCTCTGGATCGCAGAGGCCGGCGTGATTTTGCGGTCAAAGATCCAGAGCAGGTGAACTAATACCCCCGAAGTGTCCGTTCATCGCACCCTCTGGCAATCAGGCCTTAGCCAAACGCGCGTCATATATATAACAGCAATAATGTTCTAGGCAATTTAACTGGCTTCAACATACACCACCATCGCTCGAAAATTTTCTGTCCATAGGAGGACGGCTCGCAGGTCGGCTGCCTCGCTTATAAATTTACCTCATCGTACAGATTAATATCAGGTACGATCCAAGCATAACTGTGTAAATCATTCCACCTTGTCGGGAAGTACTCATGGTGCTATCTCCGTGTACGGGTCGGCTGTTGATGACCCGGTCAGAGCGAGAAGCGCGGCGGGCACCACTCATCACCCGCGGCACGGACGCCATTTCAATTCTGGAGGTAAATATCCTCCCCTCCTCGCACCTGGTCGCTGAGGTATTTACTACGCGGGCACCGTTCCCATAGGGTCGTAATTCTGACGTCATCCATTGCTGCACAATGTCTTATTTTATCCGGCCTTGCTCTACCGCTCCTCCTGTCCGTCACTGCTGAAATGCCACCACCGGTCTTTGTTGATGCCACTAGAGAATTTATATGCTTACTCTAATATATTTACCCTTGCATACACCGCATCGCATCGCACTACGCACACACTGCTCATATACATCCCGCCATCTACGACATCTCCGTCCACCTCCTCCCCATCTTAAACTTATCCTATTTGTTTCCCCCCCCCCCCCCCCCATGAAACAGGTCGTTCTCAGCAATGAATTTGGTGAGAAGGCGGAAGCTGCGGAAGAGAATTTAGGTTGGTTCGGTGGGAAAGAGGATGACACGCCAGAAGTTTAGCACTCACATTTCCGATGGTGAATGGCGAGTGGCCTTGGCTGAGTGCTTCTTCTCCTCCATCCGAAAACTCAGCCATCTGGCCACCGGTGGACGGCCCTCAGGCGTCCGTCCGGCGTCCACCGCCGCGTGTTCCAGACCCTTCTCTCTGCGTCTCCCCTTCCTCTCTCCCTTCCTGTTCTGTTCTGTTCTCTTGAACTTGCTATTGCTCCGCCTCTTTTTTCCTGTACCCACTCCCAGGGCTTCGGGGGTGAGTTCGTGCTCCTGATTGGTTTTTTTTTCTGGCTTGGGTGGCGGCGTCTTCATGTCCGGGCCATCGACCTCACGGGTCGATGACCCTTCTTCCGGGATGCTTGCACCTCCGGTACCCTCGCGGAGGTGCCGAGCCGTTATTTGCGCTCGCCGTGTTGTTTATCGGCCCGTTTGATCTTGGGCGCCGGCGCAACTAGCATGTGCGGTGTGTTGATGGAACAGCCGCTTTGACGTAGGCGTCGGCGCCACACGCGGGCGCTTTCCGGGCAAGTGTTTGTACGGGACGGGTAAGACGGCTAGGATCTGACTGGATGTCTGGCGGCCTGTTCGGATAGGAAAATATATAAATTTTGGTGCCGAAAAATGTAAAAAGCCTCTTTACACTTGTACCACCAGCTTTGTGAGATCTTAGAGATGGCGCTGCAAGTACATTTGAGTGTATCTTTGTACGTTATTGGGAGGATGCTTGCCTCCTTTCCAATATTTGTTTTGTCCTCCAATAATTTCAACTTTAAACATGGGAGTTTCCTGCAAGTTACATTAAATTGTACGATTATGAAGGTTATCTTCTGCCATTGCTTAGTTCTGCGCAATTTTCAAGTATAATTTTCCCAAATTGTTCTGGTTTTGAAATAATCTTCTTTGTTAAATTTGTGTTTATCCATTATTCTGACAAGACATGCCTTTATCAAACTGCATCAAGCTACCCGAGAACGAATACAGGGGGGCCCTAGGGGACAACAGAGATGGTCGCTCCTCCAGGTGACAAAGGCTCCTCTGTGGAGGTCGAATGCACCCCCAGACCCAGTGGACGATTCTTTAGCTCAAGGTACCTCTCCTGGTGAAAAATGTGCACCTAAAAATACGCCAGCACCCCGCAACGAAATCTAGACTTCAGTGCAGCTAGCGTAAATTGTGTCTATCGTGTCTGTATCCGTGCCCTATATTGTTTCAGATTATTTTGAATCTGAAGTATATTATAGTAAACATAGATGGCGCCAGGTCTACGCTGACAGCGTTCGACACTGTTTTGAAGAATTATAATTATCGGTATTTGTTGGTATATTGGCATATTGAAAAACATAATTATAAATATATAGTGAAACTTCTCAATTTTATATATGGAAGAGCCGTCATGATTCAAATAGATGCCGATATATTCGCAATTCATTTTCTCGAACGAAAACTCTATCCAGATTTGATATATAGAGGACAGATTGATGTGATATGCTGAGTTTGGCGGTAACCTGCGGAAAGATGTGTATTGCGATATTAGTAGTCTACAATTACATATGTGTTCCACTGTCAAATTAACACAACAAAAGTATGTAATTACAGACTGCTGCGCGAATTGTGAGTTCATTATGGCACACATTTCCACCACTAGACAGCACAGCAAGCGCATGTTTGGTATCGTGCGTGCGAAAACATTTCGAAACCACCCCTTTGCGTCATAAGTAGTGAGCGCACTAGCGCCCTCAACGGGAAATGCGCGTGTTTTACCCAGTTTCTGGTACGACTCTGTACCAGGGGGTGTCATCCAAACAGCGGCCAAAGGAAGCCAATTAAGCTTCCATATGCGATATATGACATGTATGATGCGTCACCCATGCACAGGGAAATATTTGAATGCGATTGCATGTAGGTGGCCATGGGTGCATGTTTTCAGTAAAATGTCAGCATAAGGAGATCACTCCATTGCAAAATAGTACTATATTACGCCTAAGTTGCAACTGAAATCGCTGTTTAGAAATGGCAGCGATTTAAGAAGAAAAAACCAGTTATGCAGCGTTTTAGGCAGGGATTCCTGCCATATTTTGCATTTGCACCATTATGGCTTGTGTGTGTGACATGCATCGCGAACCCTGTTCTTGTGTACTTTAAGTGCAATGTTAGGTGGTTCTACTGTTGAGTCCTTAGTTAATATATCGTGATCCGTTTTATTCATGTATCATGATACTTAGGTGCATGAATCATGATGCTCAGATTCATGATGCATGACTGATGCTACCTTTACTGATGTGAATACCTCTTCAGAGATCTTGTCTCTCTTTTTCATGTGAAAATTTTGAAGAAATTTGATGAACACCTGAATTTCGAGATACCAAACATTGACATTGATACCAGACTGGAAAGATTACGCGATACAGTGGATATATACCACGTAGTAGCAAAAATCCTATGTAATTTATTTCGCGGAAGCTCATAAGATCTACTTTCAGAAGACCTACGTTTGGTAGATCTACTTTTATAGGATTTATTTTCACAGGATCTACTTTCAGAACATCTATTTTCACAAGATCTTCTCTCGGGACTGGATTGTTCAGAGGACTACTCGAAGACGAAAGTGTTCACAGGATCTACTTTCAGGATATTTTTTTCACAAGATCTACTCTCGGGACTGGATTGTTCAGAGGATCTACTTTCAATTCTGATGTTCAAAAAGCATAAGTTTAGCTTTCTCTTGCTAGGTAGCAGCACGGTTTTGGTATTACCGCGTTGAATAATGAATGAACGTCATCAGATTGAAGCAGCAGAGTAGTGGCGGATGGAGAGGACGCACACATTGTTCGGACCTATTTGTATCTCAGCTTACGGTTGGCTTAAAATGTTAGATGCATCGTGATACTCTCGCAATATTTACATTGTATCCACCTGCAATATGGCGGCTGGCCATTCCCTGGTGACGCCATTCACTAGCAGCCTGGGAAGGACTGAGAAAACGCAGCGTCTGTGGCGCTCCAAATTTGCTCCCGTCACGCCGGCAATGATTCTGCAGCGGGAGCGCTTTCTCAGCGCCCTGCGGCGCTGCCGTAGCTAACGCCCATGCTGAGACGGACGGGATCGTCATGTGCCGATATCATTGTGCGGCGGTGCCCACATCATTTTAATCACCATGCGTAAGGTGACTTGCCGTTGTTGGACCTACTGCATGTTATTGATAGTAGCATTGTGAACTGGAAAATCATTACAATAGTGCCGATTGATAAAGGAGACGATGCTAAGCGCTGCAACTATCGACCAATATCGATATTGCTGGTGGTGACCAGGCTTTGTGCGCTTATAGTATGTACAAAACTGGCGAAATATGTATTTAGTCTGCATATTATATCCCGGCAACAACATGACTTCCGCCATGGCCTATCGATGAAGGCGGCAGTGCTTGCCTGAGCTGTAATACATGCGACTAGCAATGTTGACAAAGGCATGATGATGTCACTAGTCACGGCAGACACCTCAAAAGCAGGGTGGTATGGCATCGCCAACCAGTGGTTCGTCGCATGGTTTAGCAATGGCATGCAGTATGTCGATTATTCTTAGGCCCTATGGGTGACACTTCCACGTTCAAATGATTCACGTTCATCCATGTTCAAATGAACCCCAGGCAAGGTTTTAATTCTGAACTCACGGTGTCGAGAATAACCCCTTTTATCTTGACACGGCGCTTTTGTCTTACAACACAACATTACAAATTTCATCGAGTGGCAATTGATGGAGGTGTCCAGACGTGTGAAAATGCTATGTAGCTTGACAATAAGTATGAAACAAATAGATGAAACGAAAGCGTTTCTGAATATGGACAGTAAAATAAGCTATTCAAGTTTACCAACAATGTTGGAATGATCTAGCACACATGTTAAATACTGTATTTCTAGCAAATACTGCCTTTTTAGCTTCAACTCATTACCGACAAGTAATGAGTAAATGATACATGATGGTTATCTGCAGAATTGTATATATGACTATATGAGAGGTATTGGCTAATAAAACACCTCTCGAAGCCAAAACTGCATACAGATAAGTGGTCACCCCTGGATTATCTCCGCTTTCATTCAAACCGATGTCTTGTCGATCCAGCGAATTCGATCAGTGGGCATTTGGTCACTGTCATATGCGTCGTAGATAATTCGCGATGCAACGCATGTATCGTACGTAGGCTTCGGTTGTGAACCATATGGGTTAAAAATATAACTGATATGCCTCGTGAAGGAAATGTGGATTTCAGCACACTATAATCAGATTGGACACGTCGAAATCCAAGCTATCTCTACTAACGAAATGCATTATTTTCAAGTGGAGAACAGAGCATGGGACATGGCAAAGAGAATGTAGTCGGAAGGGAAAACGCGAGTGACGGCTTTCAAGTGTCCAGATCTGCGACAAGTGACATTTATTAAGCTGACTTCGGAATCCAACACCAATCCAGCACGTGCGAATCAGACAGCACAAGTCAGACTGTTGCAAGCAGCTCACCACTGCTTAATCCCTGATTCCGACGGAGGGAGGGTGCGGAAGTCAAAACGAAGTGTCATAGATTATGAATCAAATTGTGAGGCACTGAAAATTAGCACTAAAAATAGCCACTAAAAATTAGTAGCGGAGTACAATCTAAGCATACATGGGAGGAAGATACCACTTGCAATGTCTTCATAACCATGGAAGGGTTCTTGAAATGATTGACTAACATTTCAATAAATTTCCATCGTTTCGGATTTCGTGATCAATTGCTGAGATACTGTGATCATGTCGGAAGCACGAGGCGTCGGCAATCTAGTGGAACAAAATAACTTTTGAATATACAGTCCCAAACGATTAGGGACGAGAAGGACATTAATGCCTTCCTGGGTGATTGTGTCATCCCTTTCCCAAGATATGCACCACACACCTGTTAATCCACAAGAACGTAGCTTACAATCGTCTATGCAACCTAAACGGATCCACCTTAAACTTCACTTCAATTACTCATAGTTCCTCAGTTGGACACGGTCATGTCGTGTGCGTTGGTAGACACACACCGGCAGATGTTACGCCAGACGTTCAGCAATGACACCAACATTGGAGGGCCCCGAGCCTTGAGGCCTCAGTCGGCGCGAATTTTTATCCGGTGCATCCATTCTAAGTCTCAATGCATATTTATATAAACTCTGCTCGATATTTCAAGGGTCCCCTTGGTTGTTCTTGATACAAACTGAACCATTCCGGGACCCTGTGCAAACTTTGAGGCCACGGTGCAATTTTTCCGCTTCCATCGCGATCTTCCGGGAGGATGGGTCCGACGATTTTTGGGCTCTGGTACGATTGTCTTAGGCTGCGGTGCGATTTGTTTGGAGCGCAGCAAGGTTTGTTTGAGCACTCATTATCGCCGTTGTGGGGTCGGGCGATATTTTTTAGAGGGATTCCCAGCGTCTTTGTTTTGAGGTGAATGGCTCACTTAACCTAACCACAAGATACCGTCTCAGTCTCCGTAACACCCAGCCCTACATCTTGTATTGCAATGTTTTGCAATGTCCTTTTCGCAGCGTTTTAAAAACAAATTATGATGCCTATGATTATGAAAGTACTGAAGCCAATGTATTACGAGTCGCTACACGCCACGGCCTAAGAGGATCCAAATGGCACAGTCCATGTGGCAGCTTACGAGGTTGCAATGTAAACACATGAAATAAACGTGACAACAGTAGTAGGGGAGACCGGGTCTAGTTGATGTACGGGATTGTTGATACAACACCATTCTCTTCAAAAGCATGAAGTCGGTTGTCATTGCTACTGTTGCACATGTTGGCACTGACACCCTCTTCTCGCGCCAAAAACAAACCCAAGTCCTTTCGACTTCTGACTGCGGAATGGTGACAATGTGACACATTTGTGGACCGAAAGTAAAATTGAAATCCCTTTGCTTCACCCTTAATTTCTAATTTGTTGCCCACTTGTTAATTTCTTGAGTGTCGGCTATTATTACTATGTTCTCTAAACTGCCACTGTGAAATGCGTTTAAATTCATGCTTAAAATGGACAGAAAGTAAGCATTGAATCCCTGATATATTATTCAAATTTTATGCCATTGTAAAAATTTAATCCAAGTTCTTGCTGGGGTTGCTTTATGAGGCAGGGCTCTGTTGCTAAGCAGAGCTCGTTCCGCCATGACCTCAACACCCGATCAATGAATTCCAGGTCAACGGTAGAATCTGGACCGAAGGTTTGAAGTGCCATCAATGTACCGACACGGCCGCCCGGTAGCTCGTCTCAGGCCTTATCGGGCTGGCTGCCAACTGACACTAAATACGAGCGCGTAAAGCGACTTGAACCCTGTCTTGCCTGGACACGGGAGACCAGCGCCCTAACAAACGCCCTAACCAACTGGGCTACTGGGGGGCTTTTTCCGCGATCATTCCTCATCCGATGGAAAAGACTGAACGAAGATGGAAAGGTGTACCTTCGGAATGAACGTTTCAGCATTCCTTAAATGTCATGAACCATTAGCTATCGTCATTCAAGATTCAAACCAGTATTATTACTGTAATCGTGAAATATGGACCTTTCAAAAGGCGCAAACTAGTACCACATATATACATAATATAGTTGACTTAACCTACATTTTATCGACTTACACCATCGTCTGCAACAAGTTAGCCCCATTGCGGGGTAAGTTGATGAACCGGTAGTTATGCTATGATTTGCTCTCTGATGGAAAACCAAGAGGATGCCACGAAAAAAAATATTGCGATGATACCAGGTCTACGCTTGGCGTCGGTGTAGCCATCTCCTCGCTACGTCTCCAAAGTGATGAATTATGTTGAGTTTCGTCAAAGTTGTGTCAACTTGATCCGGTTCCCCTGCCCAATGATTCCAACAATGACGTCTTTACAGTTTGCTTCACCTCAAGCGCAACAATTGTTGCGCTTGAGGTGAGAAGGCTGTAGCGAGAGAGAAGAACATGAGGTTATCATGCGACGTCACCAGATAAGTACAGTAGATGCTGTCCTAAAGTACGCCCACACATCCGAAAAATTAACCTGACTTCGGCCGCTTTGCTTTAGACATGGTGTATTTGTTAAACATTTTTTCCCAACTGCAAAATCAAGCATGTATTTGGAAGTTGAGAGGGCCCTGCCTTCCCAACATTCAAGTTGTAGTGGCAGTTTCCCATACTGGCATCACAGTACCTACACCAATGATGTTGCATTTCACCTCATTAAACTTAAAAATTAAATAAGTAGTACTGATATCAGATTACTTCCTGAACGATCACCAGAGCTCGAATGAGCTAATTCTTGCTTTATTTGTGGTTAAAAAAGATGGATTTCAAGGTATAAATATACATAATTATTGTTACAATTTTTCTGACTATGGAATGCCCACAAGAAAGTGAACGCGGCACGGAAATGAGTTTTTTCGTATAACGCGGCACGGAAATGAGTCGCGTTTTTTTGTTTTCACCGTAAATATACACGAAATCCGTTCCCATGGTGAAAGTCCCTCTTGGGGGACAGCATTTCAGCCAACACTGAATTCGAAGTTACTGACGTCTGGCAAGCGTTTTCAGGGGACGGCAAATGCGATTCTGCGCTATTTAAGGTAGAAATTCGAATTATCACGGTCCATACAAAATGGGTGACTGATTGTATGAGTTGGCTTAGATGTTCTACTAGCTGCAGGATGCATGCGAGCAGTATGATTCCAAGCTTAATAATCCATACATTTTACATATCGTTCAGCACCTTGCCAATATAAATATGCGTATCGACCTTAAACCAGTCGACCACATCAGCCATTGAATAAGCCGACCATCCGCTGGCGTGTTCCCAGCAGCCCAGTCCCAAGCTGGCGTGGGCAGACTACGCATCAACTACCCCTCCCCTCCCCGACGACCGCAAGATACAGTGCCTCACCCTCGCCGTACCCAGTGACATGTGTACGTTGCCAGTCGCGTCTTCAGCTTGATCTCTAAGGACACTTCCACATGACAGTGGCAGGGAAAAGATGATGTGCCAACGGCGCAGCAGCATACAGATCTAAAGATACTGGACACGTTGACAAAATGATGAAAAGTTCAACAGCTGTGTCCGCCACTGCAGTCGTCCGTTTCCCGGCCTGCATGGCTAGGCGCCCGACGTCGCAGCCCGGTTCATATTTCGCAGAGGAGGCGAGCTGGCCGCGATCTGAATGGCCAGCCTGTGTCTAAAGCAGAGCTGATCTAGAAATGGCTAACTAATGGCGATCTTGCAATTTCTAATGGAGCACAGACTCGGTACAAAGGAAATAAGTGTTTGATATCAGTGATAAAAAGGCGTAAAATAACCTTATGCTCATAATAAAACAAAGACATACATCCACATTAGCACTGTATCTATTTCGGTAACAGGCCTTCCTCAACAGCAAACATTTTGCTCCAAAAATCACAAACACACATGCCTAATGCACCTCACCTCGTGCCACCGCACAGTGAATCGCCTTCATTTTATATGTAACAATATCTACCTAATCGTAAAATACATACGATGTATGATATGAAATATACAAAGATGAAAATATGTAAAGATGAAATACACGCATGTGTGTATGCATGCGTCAACTTGAGACCCAGGTGTGTGTGCGTGCGGCTGCGGTTGTATTGCATGTGTGCTTTCCTCAGGTGGTATAAGGAACCGGGGTTTCTCAGGGTCCAGGAAGAATTTGTGTTTAATGAAGGCTTTTTGTTCCTAATTTCTACTGATTCGCTGATTTTGAGCTCTGCTACATCTTTGCAGACTTGCAGAGTAGATATGCTGAGTGTTTTAGAGTCGGAAGTTCTGCTCCCGTGAGTGATTGTGAAGTGTTCGCCAAATGGGATATTACCGGTTATATTTTTAGCGTCTCTAAGTGCTCATTAAATCTGTCCCTGACAATGCTTTTTGTTTGCCCTGTATACGTCATGTCCCTTGGTAGGCATAGCTGGCATGTTATAAGGTAGACGCTGTTCCGTGTGTGGCATCTGCCTTGAAGTCCTGCCAGACATCGGTGACTCTTTTTGCTCCCAACAGGACATGGGTGTGGGTTGAGAGCGGGTTTGGTCAAAGTTTCCTGAAAGTGTTTTGCCACCCTGCAATGCCACACGTGTTGATAGTTTTAAGGTTTTAATTGCCGCTGTTATTTTTTTGATGAGCTTAACATCTATGTAGGGGAGGCTGACGAAAGTTGCGTTGTCTTTGGGGTCTGAACGTTGCGTTTGTGTATGTGGACTTCTCATGGGGTGTGCTACCTGAAACATCGCTCTTTTGATCATGCGAGGTGGAAAGTTTTTTGCCAGAAACAGTATCAATTTTTTGGAAGCCTCGGTTCTAGGCATTAGCATTAGATCCGAGACGCTTCGATCTCAATGTCTGTGCATACAAAACTGTTCTTTTTGTTTGGATGGGGTGTGCCGAGAAAGATGGAAGGATTCTGGGCGCCACCATCGGTAAACGCAAAAGTACGTATGCACAAATGTACGTATGTACAAATGTACGTAAGCGCAAGTGTACGTAAGCGCAAAAGTACGTATACGCAAATGTACGTATGCGCAAATGTACGTAAGCGCAAATGTATGTATGCGCAAATGTACGTAAATGCAAAAGTACGTACGCGCAAATGTGCGTATGCGCAAATGTACGTAAGCGCAAATGTACGTAAGCGCAAATGTACGTATGCGAAAATGTACGTATGCGCAAATGTACGTATGCACAAATGTACGTATGCGCAAATGTACGTAACCGCAAACGTACGGAACCGAAAAAGTGCGTAGGGACAAATGTATCTAAATACAGCTTTACGTAATCGAATCGAAGAAGAGATTTGCCAGTCCGGGCGGTGCCATGGAGTGGGGGTGTAGTTCCGGGGGATGAGGTCGGGTCATCGCCAGTTTTTGATACATTGCAAGAGCGTTAGTTTCGGTTTGTTTCACGTGGGGTTAGGGTTTTTTTATTTTCTTCCCATTTTGTTGTTTTTTCTGTTTTCTCTTGAACATATCTTTTTTTTCCTACATCATGGAGTAGGCGTGTGATAGCGAGAAAGTGGAAGAGGTGTTTATGTAATGTTGGATGGTCGTCGTTGGGGAGCGTAGTGATGTTTAGTGGGATGTTGCTCATCTCACAGTAGTTTGTGATGTTATATTTGGTTGTTGTATTTGGTGCAGTATATGAGTATGTGTTTAATTGTGAGTGTGTGTTGGCAGGTGGTGCATTATGGTCGTTGTTTGAGTAGAAGGTAGGAGTGTGTGAGTGCTGTGTGTCCTATGCGTAGTCGTGTTAGTGTCCGTTCTCTGAGTCTGGTGTTTTGGTTGATGGAGTGACAGTATTCGTGTTTGGGGTGTATTTCGTGTAGCTGTGTTATTACTGTGTCCCATATTTGTTGTATGTGTTTGCTGATGGCCTGTCGTATTGTGGGGTAGTAGTCAGATTGTGAATAGGGATATTGTGTGGTTTGTTGTGTTGTGTTGTGGCTACGTTTGCTTCTGTGTCTGCGTGTTCGTTGCCATCTATGTTTGTGTGACTTGGGATCCAGAAAAGTATTGGACGTTGTTGTATGGTTAGTTTTGTTGTGGATGTGTAGTACTTTAGGTATGGGAGGGTGTCTGTATTTGGTGTAGGGTGTTATGCTCTGTAGTGCTGATTTTGCGTCGGTGGCTATGATGTGTTCAATTTTGGGGTTGTGGATGGTGCAGTATGCCGAGAGGATTGCGAATAATTCAGCTGTGTATGTGGATGCTGTGTCGTGCAGACGGGCACGTAGGATGACCCGCGGCGACGCTGCGTTGGAATGCAGCACCGCCGCTGTGCCCGTCTGCTGTGTGTGTGATTTTGTACCCTCAGTGTAAGTGATGTAATTTGGATAGTGTGATTTGAAACGGAGGAATAGTTGTTGTATTTCTGCGTCTGTGTATGTGTGCTTTGGTTTGTCTATGAGGAAGCGTGTTTTGGGTGATTGGTGCTTCCACCATGCAGTGGGTGGTGGGAGTGGTCTTGTTGTGGGGAGTGTGATGTGTAGTCTATTTGTGTGTTGGTGAAGGCGGCAGCCTATTGTAGTTTTGAGTCGTATTGTGTTCATGAATTAGTCTACGCGTTTGGTGCGAAGTTTTAATGCCTGAGTGCATTGGTGTTGTGTGATGAGTTGTGTTTTGTAGTGATATCTGAATAGTGTTTCTGTGCATCTGTGCTGTAGTTCTGGTATGTGGTTGTATATGTGAAGAGCACGAGAAGGTTAGGTGATGTGTATGTGTAAACATTGGTGTAAACTCCTGTGGCTATGTGTAAACATTGGTGTTGATGAGAGTCTATAATTCTTTGGTTTGATTTAACTGCATTTTCGAAGAGTGGGGATTCGTATTCCAAAATTGACCGAAGAAGTGATTTGTAAAGAGCTAGAAGTGTGTTTCGGTCGGATCCCCAATTTCTGCCGGATGCTCGAAAGATGTTCATTTTTATGCGCGTTTCTGCATGTCTGAGATGTGTAGCAGAAAAGTGAGTTTTGGGTCCTAAAGTGATGCCTAGAAATTTTGTCGTGGTGACAAATGGAATGGGAGTTTGGTCTGTTCTTAGTGGTGGTAAGTCTGTGTATTTGTGGTAGCCGAAACTCATGCATTTTGATTTGTGTGGTACAATGTGTAGGTTTGGGGAGGCGAGTTTGCTATGTAGTTGTATTAATGTGGTTTGTACTATCCTAGTGCGTTCTGTGGTGTTTCGTGAGATGTCCATATAACTATGTCCATATAACTATGTCCATATAACTATGGGTATATTGCAATTTTAACCGGAAGGTCGTCGGTGATAACTGAATTTAGACCTAAAATAAAGAGAAGGGTCTAGGGACGGCACCTTCCATTAAGCTGTTTGTGGGGAATTTTGTGTCTGAAGTATGGGGTCCAATTTTGACTTGAAATGAGCCGTTTAGAAGACAGAAATGAAGATAGTGTAGTAGTCTGCCCAGTATATCTATGTTGTGTAGGTGTTGTGCTAGTGCTGTTATGTTGATGGTGTCGTAGGCTTGTTTAAGGTCCAGGAAGACGGCGACAGTGGAGTGTTTCACTGCTGCCGGTTCCTGGATATGTGTGATATGCTTAGTAAAGTTGTCTAGACATGAGCAATTAGGAAGGAAGTCTGATTGAATAGGAGAGATTAGTTTTTGTGTTTGTATGATGTAGAGAAGGCATTTTTGACAAGGCATTCAAATAGTTTGTGGAAGCAGCGAGTGAAAGCAATAGGGTGATAGGAGGTGCAGAGAGTTGAGTCCGTGTTTGGCTTAGATATAGTTAGGAGAAAAACATGTAGCCAGGATTGTGGGTATGTTTGCGTGGTCCACGCGGTGTTGTAAGTGTCGAGCAATGTGTGCAGTGCTGTTGTTGGTAGGTGTTTGAAGAAGGAATAGTGAATGCTGTCCGGTCCTACACTTGTGTTACCTGACTGTGCGATTGCTAATTGCACTTCTGTGAGTGTGAATCTTGTGTTGTAAAGGTGTGTGCTTGTGTGTCTGATTGGAGGTGGGGGTGCTCGTGGAAGTGTAGATGATCTAATATGGTAGTGGTGTGCGAATATGTTTGCTATTGTTTGTGGGTCTGTGACAGTGTTGTTGTGTCTAAGTGTGATTGCTTTGATTGGTGGTCTTTTTCTGTGTCGAAAGGTTCCAAGGAGTGTCCAAATTTCTCCGAGAGGAGTGAATCTATTAAATTGGGTGCAAAATTTATTCCAGGAAGTCTTGTTGCCTTGTCTGATGGTGCGTTTGCATAAAGTTCTTTGCCATTTTAATGCTGTGAGTGTTTCTGGTGTGTAGTCCCTCGGATCTGTGACGTGCGTGGTTCCTCGCGCAGATCGCCCGAGGGGACTCTTCGCTTCACCGGGGAGCCGCGCGAGGTTTGTGTTGGTGTCTTGGTTTTGTTCGTGGTATGTGTTCGCGTGCTGTGGTGAGGAACATGTCTGCAAGCCGTTCTGGTGTGTTTGTGGATTGTGTGCTATTTGTGCGGCTAAGGATTCTGAAAAGGGGACCCAGGATACTTTTTTGAGGTTCCACCGGCCTGGCTGAGGGACGGGTAGGCCAGTGGTAGAGATTTGGTGGAAGGTAATGGTGATGGGTGCGTGGTCGCTGAAGTGTGGATCGGAGTCAGATGTCCAGGATAGTGTGATGGCTATGCGTGAGGAAGCGAGTGTGACGTCTGGGGTCGTGTGGAGGTGGGAGCTGATGTACATGAATTTCAGTTAGTAGTATGTCTGCTGTGGTGTTGAATTGTATCAGGTGGTGAGGGGTCGTGTTCCTAATGTATGTTCATACACCGCCTGATCTGTGTGTGTTGGGTGTGTCTTATCTGTGTATTGGGTAGTGAGGGATGTTGAATTGATATGGGTCGTTAGGTTTGAAGTGTGTTTCTTGAATGCATAGTGCTATGTGATTTGTTTGTAGTGCATAATGTTCGAATTCAGGCCAGTGTATGAGTCCGTGTGTGTTCCATTGTATGATTGTGTTCATTGTTTTTAGGTGTTGACGCGCGTGTGTGGTCTCTTAGGTGAGTTGTGTATTTTGTGCTTTTACCTGGCTTTTGTTGTTGGTGAGTGAGGGGTGGCTGTTGGTGGGCTGGGGTGGTATTTGGTGTGGGGAAATTGTCCGTTCTGTGTCTCTTGGTGAGTGTCCGACGTCAGTGTGTTCCTCTATGTCTGTGTCCCGGTCTGTGTATGTGCGGATTGTGTTTGATGGTGACTCGTCTGTTGAGGGTGAGGTTTGTGGGTAGGGAGAGGCTGTTGGCTGCTGGATTGGCGTCGTGGTTTTGGTTCAGGTATGTGTTGATGTGCTGTGGTGATGAGGATGTCTGCGAATTGTTCTGGTGGTAGTTGAGGGTTGTTTGGACTGCTAGGGATTCTGAGAAAGGGGTCCAGGAGGTTTTTCTGAGGTTCCACCGGCCAGGCTGGAGATTAGGTGAGCTAGTGGTCGGTTTTCGGTTGAAGGTAATGGTGACGGGTGCGTGGTCGCTGAAATGTGGGTCTGTATCGGCTGTCCAGGATAGGGTAAGGGCTAGGCGTGATGCTGAGAGGGTTACGTCTGGGGTTTCCGGAAGGTGGGAGCCAATTGGGACGAGCCCGGAGTGGGAGGGAGTGACAGCACCGCCGGACTGACCATGTGAAGGAGAGGTATCCTGGTAGGTGTAGATGAAGCTGAAGTGAAAAAGAGGTGCTTCGTATTGACAATGGAGAGAGAGAGAGAGAGAGAGAGAGAGAGAGAGAGAGAGAGAGAGAGAGAGAGAGAGAGAGAGAGAGAGAGAGAGAGAGAGAGAGAGAGAGAGAGAGAGAGAGAGAGAGAGAGAGAGAGAGAGAGAGAGAGAGAGAGAGAGAGAGAGAGAGAGAGAGACAGAGATATATGTATATTTATATATATATATATATATATATATATATATATATATATATATATATATATATATATGTAGCAGCACGTAGACGCAGATGCAGAATCACGTAAAAGCAGATGTAGAAGCGAGGTGGCAGAGTTGAACTTCAAGATGCTGGAGAGTCGGTTTAGTAGTCTTGAAGTCTTGAAATGCTGAAGATAGGTTAGAGGGGCGGGACTTAATGGTTGTGTGCGAAAGCGGAATGGGGATGATATGTGAGGTTTGTGTGCGGTGTATGAACGTGTAGGTATGCATATGTATTTGTGGCAGGTGGCAGTAGGCAGGTGGCAGGTGGCAGTTGGCAGTTGGCAGTTGGCAGATGGCGTCTTCTTTCTGGGTCCCCGGTTCATAACCGTAGCCGTGACTGGCGCCTTCTTCCTCCTCCTTCCGGATCAATCTCACGTAATCCCAGTAGGCAAGGCGATCCAAATCAGCGGCGTTGGCGTGCGAGATGTGAGAAATCCAAATCAGTGGCGAGGCGTTAGCATGATTTTCGCATACGTACTTTTGCGCTTACGTACATTTGCGCATACGTACTTTTTCGCTTACGTACATTTGCGCTTACGTACATTTGGGGATACGTATTTCTGCGCATGCATACATTTGCGCTTACTTACATTTGCGCGTACGAACTTTTGTACTAAGGTATACTTGTGCATATGTACATTTGCACTTACGTACATTTGCGCATACGTACATTTTCGGTTGCGTACATTTGCACATACGTACATTCGCACTTACGTACATTTGCGTTTACGTACATTTGCGCATACCCACTTTTGCACTTACTTTCATTCGCGTTTAAGTACATTTGCACACGTAAATTCACCATGCGTTCATTTGCTCTTACACACCTTTGCTATACGTACATTTGCTGTCCGTACCTTCGCGCTTACATACATATGCGCTTACGTAATCTGCTATACGTACTTTAGCATATACGTACAATTGCTTACGTACATTTGCTTACGTACATATACAGTACGTACATTTGCTTACGCACATATACAATACGTGCATTTGTCCTTCCGTACATTTGTTGTAGGATTGCTTTTGCGCTTACGTACAGTTGCAATTACATTCGTTTACGCTTACGCATTTTTTTGTATACGTACACTTTCGAATACGTATATTTGTGCCTACGTACATTTACGATTACGTACTTTTACGCTTACGTACATTTACGCTTACATACTTCTGCGCTTACGTACTCTTACGCTTACGTACTTTTGCACTTACGTAATTTTGCACATACGTACACTTGCGCATACGTACATTTTCGCATACGTGCTTTTGCGCTTACGTACATTTACACTTACGCACATTTGCGCATACGTACATTTGCGCATACGTACTTTTGTGCATACGTACATTTGCGCATACGTACTTTTGCGCATACGTACATTTGCGCATACGTACTTTTTCGCATACGTACATTTGCTCTTACGTACATTTGCGCATAAGTACTTTTGCGCATACGTACATTTGAGCTTACGTACATTTGCGCATACGTACTTTTGCGCTTACGTACTTTTGCGCATACGTACATTTGTCATACGTACTTTTGCGCTTACATACATTAGCCATACGTACAATTGCCATACGTACATCTGCGCTTACGTACATTTGCTTACGTACAACTGCCATACGTATATTTCTCCTTGCGTACATTTGTCCTATAATTGTGAGTCATGCTCTTAATGGTCAGAAAATTCAGTTGAAGCTTTCGGTTTCAGTCAGCTTCCATGGACACATTGCGGTCCAGCGTGATCAAATGTAAAATCCCTTCGGAATTAAACTTTCTAATTGGAGCAATTTCGCATTGAAAGGTAACAGTAGGCACTAGAGTCGGGCCTCAAGTGCAGAGTGAACTAGACACGTTTAGCCATTACTAAGTAAAGCTGGTGAAAGTTTGACTGTACACCACAAGCCACCAATAAGAGTCATCGTACAATATTTTCAGACGTTTCTCCAGCACCCGCGTATGCACATATTTTGAGTTGTGACATCATTTTCAGTATATATCTAATGGGCTTATGTTGATTGTCATATATCCTGAGAACATATGAACTGCGTCGTCTAGTAGCTGCAAACTCCAACTGTAATACAGGGCGAGTCTCATTACGTTTCATTCCTTACTTTTGCTCCGAGCAGGGGGCAGGGCCTACTTACTACCTATTCGTTCTCCTTCAACTGGGGCGCTGATTTATCATGTTTGTATCCAGTAACGCAACCATAGGTGGAGATAAGGGGGACATAGCCCCAACCGTGCCAGATGGGTCCAATTTCGGCGCGCTTCGTGTGCCGAGTACTTCGATTAAGCTTTCGACGCTGGGGATCAGTAAAAACTGGGGGCTACTTGAGAGGAGGTAGGCTCCTACGAATTGCATCTGCATTTGGAAAAGTTGCACCTGGGCTCCGAAAAAATTGCGCTGTAGCCCCACTAATTCCCATGGGGACGAAAAACAGTTCCGTCGGGCACCCGCAATAAAGACAACGGGGCTCCGAAAACTTGACCCGTGGCCCACAAATCTCACTTTTAGTTCTACAAATTTGCGGCGAGAGCCACAAATTCAAGTTGAGGGCTCCAAATGCATACAGTAGTGACACGAAAAATCGTAATGGGCCCCCAAAAATTCGGTACAACTCCTCATGATATCACCCCTAAGCCAATTTACCTTATGCTACTAAGCATTACTAACCGTTGGTGTAGCTACCCCCACAAAAAATAATCCTTGGATTTTAGCCCCTTTATTTTCAATGACTGTTTTTTATACTCATAATTGTAAAATAATACTTACAAAAAAAATCGGTTCCATCAAAATTACCAAGTTTCACGGTCTACACAAAAAAATATGTCTGTGGTCCGAGGTGCAACCAAGGGGCGGGGGCCAGGCTCCTTAGGAACCAAAAAGTGCGCTGAATAAATCAAAGAAATATTGAGATTTTCACGACCACGCATTCTCATGAAGACCATACATTATCGGCACGCTTCGCGCACCGATAACCGTTTCCGTTCAAGCATTTTTTCTTCGCGGGGGGATCGGGCTCTCCCTTAGGAAAATCCTGGCTACGCCCCTGTCCGTGGTCCTCCCACACAGGTCCAATGATTAAATAAAATGCTCACAGAATCTACAGCCTGGATCATAAGTGTCGGTTTCTGAAAATTATTGGGAGGGTATAATACACGAAGGAAATAAGTATGTCAAAATACATTAGGGGGACATGCCACATAGAGTTTCAAGTTGGAATTGCTGATGTGACACAGTGAACATTGAGGGCAGGTTGTAAGTGCCCTCCCAAAACCATACAAAACTACACCTCTGTCCATAGGCCAGGGACAGGGGGCAGGGGGGGGGGCCATGGCCGACCCACTTTTCGAAGTAGGGGCCCATTGTCCACCCACTTTTGAGAAATTTACATTTACTAAAATGAACATGCACACATTTGAATACGTGAAAAACTTCCTGCAATCCATAACTAAACAGCACATTTATGCTAGATTGCTTCTTTGACTGTTGAGGTTCTTTGACTGTTAGCATAATGAACGTCGATTTCATTAATACTGCCTGCAGTAGGAAATTATATAAGCTGAAGGCAGTAACGCAACACAATCAAGGTAGGACAAACAATTTGCAAGTGCAAGCTCCTTGCCTTGATATTACATAGCCATGTATCATGTACGGCCTTAGTTCTAGCTGCCATACACATTCAGCATTTACATGTGTTTTGAGTATTGAAGAATACAAATTACTGCCACGATACATACATTGCGCGACAGTAGTATGGAATAGAACGTAAACATTTCCACATTTCAATGGAATTTTACAGTTTGGTATAGCACACAGATATCCGACCTTTTGAGTGAGATGCCTGGGTATCGTCGGTGCTGGCACCCAACTTAGTCAAATACTTATTTCCGAAATATATAAGGTAGCATAGATACAATAATGAAGTCAACACCAACTTCAAGCTCGAGAACGCCTCTCAGAATCTCAAAATCCACGAGAGGATTAGGCGCTCATGGTGCGACCTGACAATGTCACACGAGGAGTGATATGAATAGTGATGATGTGACGAATAGCAAGCGATGCTTGTCATGTGACTTGAGGAGGCACATGACGAGCATGGCAACTGACCGGAGTGGATCTTCAGCTGGGTAACTGCGTAGTGGCATTGACAGCACGTTAAACATTGTATTCAAATTATGTCGTTGAATAGAAATGGTTCGATAAAATAGGGCGGTGCCATGGCATATGTAACAATCTCTGCTTAGCGAAGGCACTGACCACAAAATCTATTCAATGAAGACATTTGATTAAAAGTACAAAACACCGAATTACAACGGAGACTACAATTGAGACTTTTGATCGTCCACTGATGTGCACGTCCAGGCTGAAATTTAAGAACCCTGAAGATGATTAGATGAATTTAGGCCAATTGCAGGGTATATGTTTCTTATTACTACTTATGGTGCAAGTAGTTAAATGGGCATAGGAAAGTCCATGCTGTGCGGTGTATTCCATAGACGTCATGGTTGAGCTATGCAATCCTTGGGACATGCGCAGTGGCGTGCCGAAGGGAGGGAGCATTGGAGCAGTCCCCCTCCCCATGATAGGTTGTGGGCCCCAATAATTGCGCCTCGGTGCGGAAAAATAGCATCAGGCTCCCTAAAAATCATGTTGGTGTCCCCTGCAATCGTAACGGGGCCCATACAAATCACTGGATCCGCCAAAAAGTCGCGCAGGAGTCCCTGAAAAAGAGGCTGCGGCCTCTCAAAATCCCACCAAGGCCCCTAAAAATCACATTGAAGACCACAAAAATCGTCCCGGGACCTTAAAAATGAAGTTGATAGCCCTAAAATGTGGGACCGGACCCACGAAAATACCGATGGGCTTCCAGAAGGTCGCGCCGGGACACCGGCAAGTCGCGCCAGTGCCCCATGAAAATACGCAAAGACCTTAAAAGGTGTGATTGGGACTGTACGAAGCCCACTGAGGGCCAAAAAGTTTATCCGGAGCCTCGAAAATGACGCTGTACTCGAAAAAGACTGTTCGGTCCCTCGAAATCACACTGGGTCCAAGAAAGTCGGGCCGTGGCTTCTAATAATCGCGCTGGGGGCACAAGACGTTGGATCGGGACCACTGAAAACCACGCTGGGAGGAGAAAACGTCGCACTTTGGTCCTTGAAAACCAAGATGGGGACAGCGCGCACGTTAAAAAAAAACTTGCATCGAATCAGACAATTTGTACCGGGAGAGCCAAATTAACACTGGGGCCCAGATAAGTACAACGCGATTCGAGAACTAACGCCAAGTCCCCCCAAAAAACATATCGCGCTTTGGACCGAAAACTCATGTCGCTAGTCCTATAAATCCTGTTCGGGTTATCAAAAATTCACTTCAGGGCTCCCAAAAGGTTGCGTCGGCGGTCCCAGCTAAGCACAGCGTGGCCCCAAGATCGCATTGAAATCCGCAAGGATCAAGCCGGATCCCTTCAAAATAGAGATTCCGAAAAATGAATGTCCGGGCCAGAAAAATCGTTCCTTAGCTCAAACATACCACCAGATGCCTTAACATATCGCATACGGCACCTAAAATCGCAACGGAGCTAGAAACATCACCGCGCGACCCCTCTCCTCCCCCAAAAAATATGTCGCCGGTGGCCCGAAAAATCAGGCCGTGGCTCGGACTTTACATAATTCAGAAAAAGTCAACAAAAATTGTGTCGAGCATAGAGAGCTGGCGTCGGATTCCCCCGGAACCATGCGCCTGGACTTGAAATGTCGCAGGGGACTCCAGGACTGGGGCTCCCAACATCGTCCTGGGGTCCCACAAAATGTGCGTGAGGAACCCCAAATAAACACAGGGGATCATAAGAGCATAATTGGACAACAAAAATGCACGTGGCCCTCCAAAGCGTACCGACTATGGTAAAAGGTGGCGGGGCCTCCAAAACCATATGGATTTTTTAAAAACATACACAAACACTATTCAATTATGTCAGCCTGCCAATACTTCTCTGCCAGATACCGAATAAAGAATGTTCAACCAGCATTCACCCGTCTTTTCTGCTTCTAATCCTTTCCATTTATGCCCCCCAAACACACATGCACATAGCGGAATTTGAAGAATTTTTGATTGAACAGCAATACTAATGGTTTCACTCGCACCAGGGAGATACATCTGTTGTAACAAAATAATTCATCAGTTGTGAAAAGAGTTCCAAGTCCAGCAAGAAGGGCGAATTAAAAAGTCCTTATATTGTGATGATAGTCCTTTGTCAGTATCACATGTTGCTGTTAGTCGCCTACCCCCATCCCCCTTAACGGCGAAAGTCGTGTGTTCTCTATTGAAATTCTCGGGTTATCTATCAAAAGATGCTTAATCGCGGTATTTTGCGAGATTCCTGGGTGCCACCCTGCTGTTGACTCTGGCCCTCCCACTTTTTTAGACATTCCTACGCCTATGATGACTAAAGCGACTACGCTGAAGTCGTCGCTTCAGTGAACGCTGAAGCGACGACCTCCGACCGAGTCCGGCCTACCATTCTGTGCTTATTCTGCGCCATTCTGTGGCCGAGCTGTGCGCGCCGTGGCGAGCCGCTGTGTTCGAGCCGTCCACAGCCGGTGTGCGGCGGTAGTGGTGTGACGGTGGCGGCTGTCGCAGTGTCAACAGACAGCTGACACCACTCAGACTCTTCGTTACAATGGTGTCGCACGTGGTGTCTTGGCCGCTATACCGGACAATACCGTGTTGCTGCGAGCACTGTCTTGTCACAACCGTGACAAGCGTCGTCTCATAGCGAGCAGTCATATCTCGAGTGACCATTGCTCTCTCTATTCGACTAGTGAGTCGAATAGAGAGAATTGGCACTTGTCGCCACTAAGATCCAGCCACTGCTTGGTTTCTTGGATACATCATCATTTTGTGCTTTACTTGTTATCATTTTGTGCTAGTGTTTTTATATTACTTGATAAAGATATCTCAGGAATACAGGAGAAAAAGTGTCTGAAGTGAAGGGTACATGTGTTTTCATCAGTTGTTTTGGTAAAGTGTCCTCTCAGCGTGACAAAAACAACCGACATGTGTGCCATTACTGTCATCGCACTGCAATGCTTACCTCCAGACTTCTCTGTAATATTCGGGTGCTGATGTCGGTCATCGGACCTCTCGTGTGCCGCCGAATAGTCGTCCACCCAGCACATATCAACTCGTGTTCTAGATAGCTTGTTCATCTTGATTGTTAGGCAGCTCGTGCAACAGTTCTACTCATTCAAAGGCAGACAGGACTACAACATGGCGAAATATGGTATCTGCACTTGAAGACCAGACTAAACTGAAACCGTAAGTACTGATAGATTCTTATCGATATGGTTCTGCCACCGGGAAGCCCAGTAACCGTAATTTATAACCTGTTTTCGAAATGGTACTTAGGCATCGTCTCAACATAACACCGATCAGATCTTCATCATGGTTCTCAAAAGTGCTATGCATAAACAGACGTATCTGTGTGAAATATTTGTACGCATATTAAAACAATGTTCACGTTCCTATTTTAGTGACATATGCATTATATTTCGACACATGTGTACAGGCATAGGCATATGTTTGAAGACAACCTTGCATACATTAAAGTCTATAGAGCTCTCACGTCGAAACACGATGTCAGGCACAAATTACCTTTGCCCATAGCCTTCTCTTCCTGAAGCTGTCTATCCGTCGCTGTCGCTAATAACCCATACCTTACTGATAACACTGGGCTGCGTTTCAAAACTTTTTGTCAAAAGGTCGGAAGATTCTCAACTGTTCTAATACAAGTTTCGTGTGCTGAATCCGAAAATACTACCCATATTTCTCGATTAGCTCAACTTTTCACACTACGTCAAAGAAAATAACTCACGCCCTGATGTATCGGAATGCATACTGCAGTATGATAGATCAGTAGCGGATAGAAGTGGGAATTGGGACGCGGGCCTAGTGGAAGTAATGGGTACAGAGTACAACCCGGCGAAATGGAGGCTGTTCGTAGACTCCTCGAGTATGAGCCTGAAGGCAGTTCTTCGGAACAATGGCAATCAGTTCGCGTCGATTCCTGTTGGACATTCCGTGCAACTGAGGGAAACGCATAACGGCATGGAACTTTTGTTGTCTGCTTCGAACTACAAAGAGAATGGTTGGCTGATATGTGGTGACCTCAAGGTAGTAGGTCTCGTCCTTGGGCTGCAGGGCGGCTACACGAAATATCCATGCTTTCTATGCCTCTGGGACAGTCGGGCTGACAAACAGCATTATGTACAACGCGACTGGCCATCCAGGCATGCACTTAAACCCGGCTCCCACAACGTGCAGTCACGCTCCCTGGTTGAACCACAGAAAATCCTACTTTCACCACTCAAAACTCGGTGTGATGAAAATTGTATGAAAGCACTGGATAAAGAAGAACGAGGATTTGAATTTTTGGGACAGAAATTTCCTTATGTGAACAGAGAGAAGCTGAAGGCTGGTATATTCGACGGTCCTCAGATAAGGGAGCTCATGAAGGATACTCGATTCGAAGAATGTCTGGAGCAGTCTGAGCTCTCTGCATGGCTGGCCTTGAAGTCAATCATCACCAACTTCCTGGGTAATCACAGAAGTGCGGAATACGTGAAGGTCGTCGATGAGTTGATGGACAGTTTTCAGCAACTTGGTGATCGAATGTCGGTAAAAATACACTTCCTTAGGTCCCATCTAGATTACTTCCAAGATAACTGTGGAGATTGCAGTGAAGAGCAGAGAGAACGCTTCCACAAAGGCATACGGGTGATGGAAGAACGCTACCAAGGTCGGTGGGATGTAAACTTTCTGGCGGACTGTTGTTGGTGCCTGAAGAGGGATGTCCCATCTGCTCAGCACAGTCGGAAGTCCCTGAAAAAGCCATTTATTCCGCAGTAGTGTGCACTGTTGGGATGCGCTCTGAATACACTTATGGTCCATCTGTTTGGAGTTTAAACCTTTATTTATGCTTCTGTCGGATTCACTAGTAAACCTGTCAGAGCAATGTTTTGGTTCCTATGAGTGAAATAACATATTTTAAAAATCGAGCTAATCGAGCAAAACGGATGCCATTTTCGGAATCAGCATGAAAAAACTGACCTAAAAACAGCTGAGACACCCTTGACCTTATAAATCACGCAGACCAGTTTAATCACACCGGGGAAACACCCTTGGTCGTCCGGGTCCAATCAGCAGTACACTGGGTTTCGGGGAAGCTTTGGACATCAAGACTGACTAATGGCAGATCGAAATTATGAGATTTGACCTGGGTTTCGGGGTAAAGATAAGGTGCAGAGAGACATGATCGGTGACCGAGGGACCGGCGCGTTTCCGAAGGCCCGGTGTGTTCATTTACTGTCTCGGCGTATCTTTTATGATGATGTCACTTTGCGGGCCCCGGGGTTCTTTGGGTTCTCATGACGTCTGCAGCTCCTGTGCGGTTTGAGGGCCCGGGCGCGTTTTGGCCCCGGTGTGTTTGGGCTCCTAGTCCGCTAATATAAGGCGCGTCTGCATCAGCTCTATCCAGCGCTGTAACTCTGCGCTGCAACTGTGTAACTTTTCTCCTGGACTCACTGCGTTTTGGAGGATCCAGAGATTTTGTCGGGTTTCCGGTGACTGAGGGCACTGCTATAATTGATTTATAGCCCCCGACTGGATATTTGGTGCCCTCAACACAAATTTGTGCTGCCCGAGTTCGACTTCTGTGACATATTTTGAATACATTCCATGGCATGTTATGATAGAAGAACCATGGCGGTGAGGATCGATACGATAAATTGAATTTGGTTGGGTGTAGGGTTACATGCGAATATAGGAGGGGTACAGTAATTTTTTTGAATTCCAGGAATTTTGGGGATTCCCATAATTTTTTGGATTCCCAGAATTTTTTGGATTCCCAGAATTTTTGGATTCCCAGTAATTTTTTGGATTATTTTCTGTTTGCCTGGGAAATGTCATCGTGTAATGGTAATTATAAACATTGTATCAAGGTATAAATTTATCAGGAAACATACAATAGCTCAATGTCAGTCCACCGAATCCCCAAGGAATGGATGGATCGATTAATTATTATGGAGGCACATATCCAGAAGGGAACTACTTAGCCTTTCAGGGGGACCTACGGTTGAAAAAAAAATTGAGGGGTACACGCGAGCATTCCCGCAGGGGCGCATTTTCCTCATGGAGTGGCGCCCCTGGCTAGAATATTTGAAGCAGGGGTGCAGTCGGGTCTTCCCAGAGGAGCGCCTGTCCTTCAAAGGGGAAGGGATGCCCCTCTTGTAGGGCCTTCTTCTATGGGGGCATATCTGATTCCAGGACAAGTGTACGTATGGCAGATGTACGTAAGCAAATGCACGCAAACTCAGATGTACGTATGGCAATTATACGTAAGCTCAGATTCACGTATGGCTAATGTACGTATGCGGAAGTGTACGCAAGTGCAAAAGTACGTATGCGCAAATGTGCATAAGTGCAAATGTAAGTTGTATCCGTGCCTGCAGATAATCGCATTTGAACCACAAACAATCGCTCTGGGGCCACCAATATTCCCGTCACGCCCCACAAATTTACCTCCCAGTCAGTGCCGCTCGTTTTACGGCCACAGTTAATGCTCAACTCGTGATGATGAGAGGTCACGGTTCACAAAGCTACTATTAATGGCATGCCGTAGGTGTGGTCCAATAACAGAAAAAGCACCTTGAGCATGGTGATTATGATGCTGTCAGCACTGCACGCGCGTAACGATCCGCCAACAACGCCGACACACAACGAGCGCTTGTTCAATGGTATCATCCTGCCATCTAACGAGAAATAGTGTCACCTATGCTTCAACGTTCAATCTCATGACATCCACTGCCTTTTCCTTGCGACAATACCCAGACTGTGCTGCTACCTAACGATAGCTAACTGAACTTACGCTTCTTGGAAATTACTATAGAGAGTAGGTCTTGTCAACACTTTCTGCGAGTAGATCCTCTGAACAATCCGAATCGAGAGTAGATATTCTGAACATCCCGGGCCAAGAGTAGATCCTCTAAATAATCAGTCCCGGGAGTAGATCTCGTGAACACTTCCATCCTCCGAGTAGATCTTGTGAACCTTCTGAAAGGAGGTCTTCTGAAAATAGATCTTCTGAACGTAGATCTACTGAAAATAGATCTTCTGAACGTAGATCTACTGAAAATAGATCTTCTGAAAGAAGGTCATATGAGCCTCACCCATTTGCTCTCCTGTCTAGTTGCTTTAGGTCCTTTCAAGGTATTTTTACTTCATCTGAAACATTCCCAAGATACACTAAAAACAGTATGGCATACAACATTTCATACTAAGAAAAATTGGTGTCTGTCTTTTTTTCAATGTTTTTTTTTATTGACAACAATTATTGTTTTGTGTTGGAAAGAAAACAGTGTTAGACCGAGTGCTATAATTTTGAGAAATCGTTTTACAATCTAAAACACATCCCACCAAGCAATTCAGTCATTGGTTCCATTGAGGAGTCGGAATAGAAACTGGATAAAACCCGCGCATTTCCCGTTGAGGGCGCTAGTGCGCTCACTACTTATGACGTAAAGGGGTGGTTTCGAAACGTTTTCGCACGCACGATACCAAACATGCGTTTCCTGTGCTGTCTAGAGGTGGAAATGTGTCTTATAATGAAATCACAATTCGCGCAGCGGTCTGCAATTACATACCTTTGTTGTGTTAAGTTGACAGTGGAACACATATGTAATTGTAGACTACTAATATCGCAATACACATATTTCCGCAGGTTACCGCCAAATTCAGCATGTCGCATTAATCTGTCTTCTCTATATCTCCAATCTGGATAGAGTTTTCGTTCGAGAAAATTAATCGCGAATGCTATCGGCACATATTTGAATCATGGCGACTCTTCCATATATAAAATTGAGACGTTTCACTATATATTTATAATTATGTTTTTAAATATGCCAATATACCAACAAATACTGATAATTCTAATCCTTCAAAATAGCGTCGAACGATGTCAGCGTAGACCTGGCGCCATATATGGTTACCATAATATCCTCTGGATTCAAAATAATCTGAAACAATATAGGGCACGGATACACACACGATAGACACAATTTATGCTAGCTGCACTGGAGAGTCTAGATTTCGTTGCGGGTGCAGGCGAATTTTTAGGGGCACATTTTTCACCCGGAGAGCTACCATGGGCTAAAGAATCGTCCAGTGGCCTTGCGTCCAGTGGGACTGGGGGTGCACTCAACCTCCACAGAAGTGCATTTGTCACATGGAGGAGCGACCATCTCTGTCGGGGACACTTTCCCGGTTCCTAAGGGACTGGAGGAGGGCGGTCGTCCCCTAGGGCCCCTCTGTATTAGTTCTCGGGTAGCTTGATGCAGTCTGATGAAGGCATGTCATTGGTTGGTTCCAATGAGGAACAACAAACAGACAAACAAACAAACAAACAAACAACAAACTCTTTGTTAAAGAAAAATTGAACAAAGATTACTTCAAAACCAGAACAATTTGGGAAAAATATACGGGAAAGTTGCGCAGAACTAGGCAATGGCAGAAGATAACGTTCATGACCGTACAACTGAATTTAACTTGGCACGAAAGTCCCATGTTAAAAGTTAAAATTATTGGAGGACAAAACAAATATTAGAGAGGAGGCAAGCATCCTGCCAATAACGTACACAAATACACTCAAATCTACTTGCAGCGCCACCTCTAAGATCTCGCAAAAGCTGGTGGTACAAGCTCCATTGGCGTTGTCTTACGTACATTTGAAAGGAAACCCGTATCAATTGAATTATGACCGTCGCAATGTTGAAGATTCCCGAGTGATTAGGTTGAAAAATTAGAAGCGTGTTCCAACTCACCTCACCACACCAATAGACGTTTCCTCGGGTAGCATAGGCAAATATTTAAATGCTAGATTGAACCACAAGTTTGATCAGATGAATGTGATATGCCTCCATCGGTCATTTTAAAAAAAAATCATCGCTTACCTCTGGAGGACGAGAACGCGAAAATTCAATATTTTTTACACAGAAGGGCGTTGCTTGGTCCCCAACGAAATGCGACCAGTGTACCAGATGCAGAAAAAAAAGTCCTCTTCGTCAAAATATATTCCACAAGATGCAAGGATTTACACACACAAAAGGTAAAAGAAGCAAACAAAACACATCCGCGCACACTTATATTTCACTGGCGGATCCAGAGGCGGGCGTGCACTGGATGATCAGTGAACGACAATTTTCATATAACCGAGAAAAGTGGTGCATCGCGATGGTATATCCGTACAAATTTCAATCAACCTTGTAAGCGCGCCGACTACAAGGTCATTTAGCGCCCATAAACACCGATACTGCAAAGTATGACAAATGGCTCACAGGGCACAGCAGCCGTGAACAAAAAAAAATAATCAGGGAGATTGAATGCACCACCAAATGCCAACAATGAACATAACGTAATAGAAACAAGGGGCTTATAGCAAACATCTTTTCTACATAAACACATCTTGAGTTTTATGTTTGTTTTAAAGTTGAGTTAACCACATTTTGAAGGATTTCTATAATTGTTCTGGTTTTATTCTTCTTGCAAACCTTGAAGTCATGTGTGAACTGTCAGTGGATTATCATTCCAACCGGATCAGGTACCTGTTTCTGCACCAATTGCTGAAACAGCCACACTTCTGGCATCCTGTTCTGCCCCAAAGAAGATCTTGTTGAAAGTGCCATACTATGCAGTCTGGGTTTAGGGGTGTATCGACTGCTTCGGTCATACAGCACTTTGCAGTATGGCAAATTATGAAAGGAATATAAATTGAATGTACAATTTGCATAGAAGTTCTGAATAATCATTTTCAAAAATGAAGAATACTAGCAGGATCTTGAAGCATATTATGAATACAAAATAAAACATTGGTAGATGTGATGCAATCCAACAGCATATATATATTACTAGTATTTATTATTTATTTATTCAACAGCATATCAGTGTTTCAATTCACTTTCTCAACCAAGGCAAGGAATGTCTTCAACATGAAAGCAATTTCCTGTACAGACCCAGATCATTAATAAAGAATAAGATTTGGTGGGCAACTGGTTGAGTGTACAGAGTGCAACCAAGAAGGGCTCTTGTGGCTCATAGTTGCACTAATCTTTTATGTCTTAAAATAAAATATCAATGTCACATCAAAATTAAGCATTTTTAACATACAAATGATGCAAACGGAATCAGCATGCTAAGCACACACAAGCCAAGCATGTGGAATTCTCTAAAATGATGATGTGTAAATCCAACACAATCCATTGAACAAAAATGCAAGCATAGGCAGCTGCCTTCTATCAATAAACAGGACAAATTCCTCCTTACCTACCTGCTTACTTCATAATTCAACCCATGCTATATCAACAACAACAAACAGAGGTGTTCATTGTCTGAGTTGCGGCATAACCGCAACTGTTCTTATCAACAAATCCTGTTCGTGAGCCAGCCCTCTCTCCTGCCAGCATTTTAGCCAAACGTCACACACGAGGTGAGATCACCACCGACGTCACGGATTCTATCCAGTTTCAAGTACGACCCAAGGCCGTATACAGAGGTAATATCATAAGCTTCTGCGCATCTTTCCGCGCAGGTTGCCTTATAACGTGTACGATGCGTCACCCGTCTGCTCCGTAACTACATATGGACATGGGACGAGCGGCACGCAAGATGCAAAGTAGTGAATTTCCTCCAATAAACGTCGTTTTCTTCCAAGTAACCAACCAAAATCTGTAGGCGCCTCTTTTTCCTTCAGAACAGTACCATTATTGTCAGCGTGAAACTACAAGCTTAAGCTAGGGAATGCAGTATGTGAAAGGCTTCCATCTCACAGCACTTACTTTATAGCGATGGGGTCGCGGGAGAATGTGGAGGCGATGCGGTGGACTCGGGTGGCACTAAGGGAGTAGCCACCCTCGCTGCCTAGGAAAGGTGTTTGATTTGATATTTTGAATGCACTCACAGACATTGTTAGCTTTAAATGAACTAACTCACTCCATCCGATCAGCTGAAGCCAATCCCGTGCATGGACGCTCCATGTGTCCTTTTGAAATTTTTCCATGATGTCTGAGACCTGCATGGAAGCAATGCAGGAGCCTTTTTCGCTACTTTGCTTGAAGTCAATGTAGATTGAACCAGGCTTGCCCGTCAAGATGCATTTTCCACTGGTCTTAAGCGGGAAGAGACCGCAAACCATGCCACGAATCAGGCATAAGCCAACGCATGAGAACGGCGCATCCATACGTTTTGTAGTGGGAGGCCTCAATCTGAGAGGCGCATTCTTCACGCAAACCTTATCCTATGGGTGTGAGGGTGAAAGGGTGGGGCACACTTCGATGTGAGGAGGCTTTCTGGGTGTCTCGGGAGGAGGGTCTACTCTGATCGGGCCTTGTCTACTGGGGGTAGAGTGCAGGGTTGCAGTCAGATTTCTGAAAGGTTTCATGCTGCTTGTCCATGGGAACCTAATGCCACTAAGGGAGCAGGAACTTAACAAGGGCCAATCTTTGTATGTTTATTTTACATTTATTGCATATAATGTGCAGAACTGTTAATGCATGGAATAATGCAAACTAAGATTGAGGTCAACATTTAAATTATGTATATAGAAAGTCATGACCATACTGAACCAGGTTAAATGCATCAGAACATCCTATGATGCATCCACTGAGGAACATCAAAACTGAAATTCAGTATAATCATCACCCTCTCACATTTTGGATAAATCAATTGAGTCAGGACACTGCAGCACCCAAGAAGAAACTGCATTATGATTCTTCCACAAAATAGATTCATAATTGTGTGAGACATTGGGAAACAACTGGAACCCAGGGCACATTTTGGCTCACAATTCATTATACAAAGTGGCATTGCAACCACCCTTCTCCCACCATAAAAAAAGAAATTGATGTAGTGCCCACTACATAAAGGAAATGGATGAACATAATGCAGAAATGCAAACTTAGCATAACTAGATACAACATAATAACTAGATCTTGTAATAAAACTCCCATCTACAAGCCTTATATACCATGATATAAATTCCACATTAATATGCCTCCATACACTTGACTAACATCAGGCAGTGACCAGTCTCAACAGCATACTGGCAAAACTTGGTCACACCTTTACAACTTTGACAAGGGTGTCATACTATGGCAGTTGGAATGCACAATATCTTTATTGTAGCATCACAGGTTAGGCTCTTATTCATTTTTTATTTGTTTACTTCTGAAATTCTTACAACTATTTATATCAAGCTGAAACATTTTACACATCATTGTGCTGTAAGTGGAAATGTATTCTGTGTCTCAGAACTGTGACTATATTGATCTCAACTTTGTGATCAATCACCTCACTGAATTATTGCTCTTTCCTTTTCAAAGTATGGCCAAAATGTGGGTTTCAGGTATCACTGTGATATTCCCATTGAGATAATTTGTTTGAATTGGACCTGTGGCCACCAAACATCCCAACCATGTAACACACTCAGGGCCATACAAACCACAGATGCTCATATTTGTCCATTGCCTGGTGTGCTATTCAAATTGTGTACCTAAGTGATGATAATAAAATAGGTGGTTTTACAGTGGCTTTTTGCTTTCAGGTCACGTGGGCTCACAAACAAGGTAGAGTGAGGAAATCTGGCATAATGATCCACATGAATTAAAGTTTTAAGAACAAAATAGTTTGTACTTTTAACACTGCTAAAATATGTAGAATTAGACCGACAACCATCAGCAAATAAAACGTGCTTTCTGATTGTTGTCAAGGCTGCACTCAGATCTATGGTATCTGGCAGCACACATGATTCCCAGATGGCAACTTGGAGCCAGGCCCCTGTCATCCCCATGCCTTCCTGCGTGTCGGGTCGATGGTACAAATGACGTCATCTGGGGTACCACTTTTGGGCCGTTTTATTGGTTTCATGCGTTTTAAAATGGAAATATTTTCACTTCAACTCACTTTCTAAATCCTATAATATGACGTCTGTGCTTTTGGAATCGTATTGAGCCGTTATTTTATCATTCTCAGTTAGGCTGCGAATTAGGCGACGACCATCACGAATGCAGCGTTTTAGGGGCACTCATTTCCTCAAATTCTTAGATGGCGCAGTTGAGTCATAAATAGCGCAGCTGTTTACATAGCTTCGTCGTAGGTTGTTTTATGCAAGATAACTAGAGACAACAGGTACTCCAAAGTTGGCTGTTCTAGTATAGTTAGTTTAAACTAGACAAAACCTACGCCAAGTGACGTTATAGACCAGACGCGCTTTTTTATTCCAGAATACTGCTGAATTATATTCTAGTTTTGGACTATACCAATAAATCTACTAAATATGGTGCTTTCATTTGAGCACAATTATGGCGCTTTTCTCACGATTAATTTCCCCGTTGGTTGTAAAGCATATCAGTCATTCATTGAAGCTTGAATATTCTATCTTATTCTGCTAGCGTTCCGGTGGCTTTGAACCGAAAGGCACCATCCGCAAAATTAATTTATCCATGGCGTGGTTGATATTGAGAACACACACCTCAGACAATTTATGTGAATTAAGGCCTTATACCCACAACGTCAACTTGGTCAGCATGTCATTGATGCAAACTGGTGATTAATGTTAGCATGTGCGTTGGTCCCCTGTCAGTTATCATATTGTTTCTGTGTGCTATATGTAATCATGCCATACTGTGCCATTCACCAACTTGTGGTCAATTTGGTAATTGCTTGCCCATTGTATCATGGATGGGCAGTAGTGGTAGTAGGGTAAGAGGGAGTTTCCAAACACTTAATGCATGGAACAAATTGCTTTACTGCTGCCTTTGTGTGGCCAAACCAGTAATTATACTGTTTACTGAATTTCAAAATATGAAGATGGTATCCATATTCAGATGGTTCTCTCTATCAAAGTCATCTAACCACTTACATAGAGCTACTTTAAAACATATAATTGTTTTGTAGTGTTGTGCCATATTGTGAACATGAAAGTGGTTGTGCAGGATTACTTCACTGTAGCTGTTGTGGTACCAATTATTAGTAGCCACTAAAAATACTGGTGTAATTGCAAAAAATATCAGACCTTAAAATACATTTTCAGGGAAATATGTACTTTTTAGTTAATATTTGACTTCTTGATATCCCTTTCCAATGCAAAGTTGATTGATGTGGTTAAAATGTGACCACTCTCACCTGTACTGTGTGAGATGTGATTTAAGGTTTTCATTATTGCATTTTTGAGTGTTTACAAGTGACGTTTTGCACATTTTAACCTAGGCAAAGCTCTAATGAGGTTGGGATCAGTTTGGTATTTCTTTAGCTTCCTCAATTTTCAGATCGAATTGTTCATGAATGTGATTTTTTTTTAATTGGAAGCTAATTTATGTTCTCTTCTGAAAAGAGGCAAGGCTGGAGCTGTATGAGTTTTTAACAATTGTACCTGCAGAAACAGATTTGCATTTTAGTTGAGGTGGCATTTGAAGAAAAAATTGTAAAGGCATGTTTCTGAATGTCATTAAGATGATGTGACCATTGCATTCCAGCACAAATGCATGCTTTTCAGTTCGTAAGTGAAGTAATGCGAAATGTGTTGCTTTGAGTGGGGTAATTGGTAATGAAGGATAATGTTAAATGTATAAACAGTGCATCCAAACCAATGTCATCCATTGAATATCTTTGATATCACATATGCAACAATGCTGGTTGAGTTTTCACCACAATCCTTCCCCAGTCTAAACCTAACCTACCTCTTTTTCAGGAAAAACATTGTTGTTTCTATTCTATCCTTCAAATTCCGAAAACCTTGGTATTTACATATAAGAAGCCCAAATGAATACAATTTTTTAGACAGATGTATGGACTGAACTTCTTGAAGCTTACTAGCAACTTCTTCCCAGTATCCTAAAAATAATTTTCCATATACTGTGTTGAATGAAAAACAAGGCTACTTGGGGGTAGTGAAAGGTCAGAAGAAGACAGGATAGGCAGTCATGCACGGAAAGCCCAAACCAGGTTTAATTATACCAAAAAATGAATACATATATTTGCATGTGGCTATTTCTCACATTTTTATCATGATATTCCAGCAGAATAATGGCCAGCCCTTTCTACATGGAGTAATGATAACAGATTCAGCCTAGGATACAAAATGTATGCTGCCATTAACTGAGTTTCCATGTCACGACGTTAATTAATATACGGTGCACAATTGATGCAGGTGTGTACTTAAGGTACAATGGATCTACTATTTCATTCGTGAATCACGTTCAACATCCAGCATACAATATCAGTAGGTTCTAGATGACCGAACATGAGATGTTTTAGGAGGTCCAACATCAGTTGTTTAGGTTAGATTCAGTTAGGATATTTTTGTAATTTGACATCAGTGTTCTTTGTTAGCCACCAAAAACCCCATTTCCCCACACTTTCCATATTTTCCGTATTATTCCATATTCTCCCCACACTTTCCATAACATCTTGTGTCTTATGGCGCGGGGGATTGCATGTACTGTCATTGTCAACATTAGTGTTTTCCTAGTGTTTGAAAAATCTTAGTTGAATGATGTTAATATTATTTTTGAGTGAAATTACTTTTTTTTCTACATATCAGCACATGAACTTGAACTGCCGATTTGCTGAGATTTCATTTCCCATAGAAATGAATATCAGCTTCCTTCAAATCACATCAGATAATGATGTGAATTGAAGGAATGTTAAATGCTAAGCGTGGCGGTGGGGGGGGGGGAATGATGTGTGGCCTGGTCCATGGCCAGAAAGAAACCAGCGGACCGATCGCTGGGCACCCATTTGCGTATCCCGAAGATGAACCAGGAGAAGCGTTCTGGACTCTTCCACACATTCAGATAGATGGATGCAGCGTTTTGTGTTCACCATGCCCAAGAACCCAACAATCTCAGCAGACATCCAAAGGTCATTGAAAGTTTCCGCCTGGTGTTGGAATCCAGATTCAATTCAATTCAATTGATAAAATATAATTGTGCTTTGCGAGGATCCGGACATTTATTCATCTCGGGCTGGTGAACAAGGTGAACGTCGCCACAAAGCGGCAGCAGCGGAAAACCGAGCAGTTTGCTCAGCGACTGCGAAGTATGGGCCGCACTTGGGCGATACTTCACATTCAGATCAGTGTTTGGATCTTTCATTGTTTGGACATATTGGTGCATCACCTGTCGTAGATCATATAGCAGCATATCAGGACTTTCTACACAAATATTACACGAGACTAAACGTACGTGTTGCAGTCGCACCGTGTGTATGTCAAGCTCAACAACTGATACGTGCCTGTGTTTGTGAAGTCGGTAGAGTGTAGCCTGTAGGTTTACACGTACTCATCGTCCTACTACGGTGCTCGTGAGTAGTCTGTGTATGTATGCATGTCGAGTTGTTCTCAGCCACAGATGTCACGATGAGGATGTTCCATCTATTCTTGCCAGTTCGTCCGATTTTATAAGGTGCCAGATATGTACGTACTGTAATGTTAGGTATTGTAATGTATTGCTACAATGCAATCTCATTAAGTACCGTGGCTTATCTGCACCTGCTACCGATGACCTCTTATGTCACGCGTTTGGTGGAGCCGCGGTAGCTTATTCCGTAGGGTGTTGGGCTCTTGACCGCAATATTCTGTGTTCGAGTCCCGCAACCAGCGGAATTACCGAGTCCACCCGTGACCAATCGGTTTGAGAAGTTGGCGACGCTATATGGCCTAGCAGTTAATTGCGTCGTAAATGAACCCAAGGTTCTTTTTTCTGCTTCATGTGTTTGCTTCTCCCAATATATGTCTTGCGTTGTGCTTCCTCAATATATCGTTTTAATACGCACTCTGTTGGGCGCCGGAATATATATATTCATGTTGGCAAAATGACGAACGCAGTCCATGCGCCCAAAATGCACATTCACTTCCACCACAGAGTACACAACCGAGAAACAATCGGCAGTGGGAGTGAGGGCCTTCCTCAATCTTGGTAGTCTCGTCTTTTCCAGATGCATGTTCATCGTATTAAAGTCTGATTGATAAACAACATTTGTTGCCGTATTTATGTCGTGCTGTACTGCAAAATGCGTGATTTTTTTATTTAAAATTTAGTACCAGTTGTTGCTGGGGTGGGTTTAGGAATCAGGATTCTATTGCTAAGCAGAGCTTGTTGCGTGAACTCTCGCCGCATCACCCGATCCACGAATTCCTTTTCAACGGCAGAATTTTGATCGAAAGTTTAACGTGCCGTCAATAGACCGACACGGCCGCCCGGTAGCTCGTCCCCGGCCTTATCGGGCCAGCTGCCAACTCACCCTCCCGGCCGGGGGCAAAACGCGAGCGCGCGAAGCGACTCGAACCCTGTGTTGCCAGGACAGGGGAGACTAGCACAGGCCAGCGCTCAAACCAACTGAGCTACTGGGGAGGCATTTCAGGCTGCACGACGCGAATAAAGAAATCATATTTTAAATGGAAAATGTTTTCTTTAGTTAAAAATAGAACACATTTAATTAAAAAGATGTATGGTACTACGTGGTAACTTTCCATTCCAACCACAAATTCAGCTGTGATTAAAGTTACTTCCGAGCTGGTCTGGCATAGAAATTGCTGTTACTCCTGCATTATTGTATGCATGACAGAAGCTTGATTCACATGGCGTCAGCGACTCAGCCAATTCATTTCGACTGAAAATGCCGAATAACGGTGTGCGAACATGGGCAAAGCCACGGTGGGGAATGAACGGGGATGCTTCCCCAACCTTGCCAAGTTCCGCGCTAAGCCTTTGACAATGCATGATAATCGAACTGAAATCCTGATGCGGGCATATCAAATCCGTCTTAGCGCTTACGGGTTCCACGAAGTTGTTGCCGAATCTAAATCGAGCGTTCATGTTACGAAAAGCGTGATTTTTTATTTTGCGCCGGCACTCCAGAAAGTTCAGGATTGTCACCGAAATATTTTAGCAAACGTCTGCTCCTGTCAAAGCAATGTTTGTCGCAGTCCTGGTGGGGTGTGTTCGCCGTGTATCATAAAAGGCGTGGAGCCGAGCTTAGAACTGGCATCGTTCTGACTCCAGCTCGGGTCCAGTTATTTGACTGTTCGGCAGCATGCACAGTTGTTGGTTTTGTCATCTTGATAATCATGTACTGTTATTATATGCACACCTCGAGGAGCAGGGACTAATGTTGGTCGGCGTGTACTGGTGGGAGGGGAAAGGGCAACCGTTAGTTTTTAGCTCAATATTTGCAATGCACTGCCGTAGTGCCACAAATGATTAAATTCAGGGGATCCTGTTTCCTGTCCAACCCCCGATGGTCCGCCGCCCGTGTCAGGAAGGGACTGTGGGCCTGGACACTGCCATAAGCGGTGACGTGTTCCGTAGTTCCTGTGCCTGGCTGATTAGGAGAAGTGCCCGACCATAAAGTTAAGGTGGCAAAACCCCAGCCTTGCAGAATATCTGCGTATTTCCCTCCTCTTTATGAAAAAGATCGTCCCATGTGAACAGTGTCTTAATTCACCGTCGCTTATTAGAAGGACTTCCCACAACGCGCACAAGAAACTTCCGGCCTCCAGGCTCGAACCGGCTACCTCCGAGTCGGCAAACCGACGCGCTACCAACTGCGCTACCAACACGGAGTCGCTCGGGCCGCTTAAGTTAAATAGTGTCGATGGATATAACATGGGTCTAAATAACACCATTTTACACAATAACTAACACATTCATGTGAAATTCTCCCATGATTATCGAAATACCATGAAACAAGCTTTCAGATGACGTATAATTTGCACCACTCACGTATACTTGTTAGTCAGGAACGTACGCGGAAAAGTACCATTTCTTGCTGTCGTGATAATCTGCTGAACCCAAATCAGCGCCCAGATGACGTCCCCGGCTGCCAATGGACATTGACAGGGGCCGGTTTTATGCTTGGTTTTATGTCTGTCACACCTTGTGCTCGATGCACGTGCGTTTTCGTTGTAGTTTTATTGTATAGTGTTATGTTGTGGTGTGTCGTTTATCATCTGGAAGAAAGATATGAAAAGAAGAGATTGTCAACCAACATGCTTATGTTTTTCCAAGAGATGAAAATGCATATAAGACCTGGTTGACAGTGAAAAGGAGCTGATGGAGTTCATCCAACCAGCCCATCCATTTGTTCCAACCACTTTACCTCTGATGATTATGATCCTGGTCACGGACGCCGCTGAAAATGATGTAAGTGTCAACACCTGCATTTTCTGGTGTCATTCCATGAATTAGCCTACCTATCAGATTTGTATGGTATGGAGTGTTGCATCATGCTTGTCTGGAATGCTTGCTGCATTTTTGAGCATCTTAGACATCAAGACACAAAAGAGCAGTGTGACTATGAGCCACAAGGGCCCTTCTTGGTTGCACTCTGAACACTCGACCAGTTGCCCACCAAATCCGTCGATCAGCCCTTCCTGGCATACTGAAAAGCAAGCCCTCTATTCTTGTAATAATTGCCTATGGTGTTTTTACAGATGTTCAATGTGCTGCTACTCACAATGTTTTTTGGCATCTGGTTCCAGTGTTCTATTACCCTGTTGGTGAAGAAAGACTGTCTTAACCTTGTCCTGTTGTAGTTAACTTTAATTTTGAATTGATGACCTTTAAGTACATCATTTCTGTTAGATTCAAATATTTACCTAATATATACATCCTCCTGACCATGAACAAATGTAAAGACCTCAATAAGTGCTCCTCTCAACTTTCTATATCTAAGTGACAACATGTTCAACTTCTTCAATCTTTCCTCATGTGCCAGGTTGTTTATGTCATTAACCATTTTTGTAGCCCTCTTTTGTACTCTCTAAAAGCGAACAATATTTTTCATTACTAGGAGCCAAAGCTTGGACACAGTATTCCAAATGTGTCCTGACATGCACAGTAAAGCTTCCTAATGACTTTCTCACTTATGCATGATACGTTCCTATATATTTCCAAAGCATTCTCAGTGCCTTCTTCCTGGATTCTTTCGTCTGTTCTGATGCACCCAATCTTGTGTTCAGAATAACACCAAAGTCCTTCTGCTGAGTCACCTATAAAACTTGGCCACCCCCATCAAATAGAAGCCTTCATATGTTGCTTACCTTATCTTCATATCTTATCTTTGTATAGCTAAATAAAGAACCAGTTCAATTACTTTGATGCCACTTCTATTCACATTCATTTTAACACGACCATCATCAGCAAACTGGTACTGGAGCAGGACGGCCTTGCCGTCGTTGCCGGCTTCGTCGCCTACAAAATGAGGCGTCAATACATCGCTTGGATGTTCGACGTCTGAAACACCGGAGGCGCTCCTGGCCGTTGTGTCCAGCTCTTGGTTAATCACCATCGGTCGCGGCGGGCGCTGCATGCCACATACGTGGTAGAGGGCGATGCCAAACCAGTTCAATTCTGATGTCTGCTTCATCATGGACTCAACCTGCACAAGCGACACCAGCATCATGGGACCCGGGGTGGGCGTCATTAATAGCCGGCAACCGAAGCTAGAAGTGTGGCTAGTTGTGTGAGACGGAGGCTGACTCGAGTTAGTCTGCATGTGCGCATCGGCTGGTTGCGAAAGGACTCTGCTCGGGAGAGCGCAGGGGCGGGCATCTAGGCAGGTCCGCCATCATGTCACCAGGCAGCGATAGGATGTCCACCCTCACACTGCCGGCCATGTGTCACCGTCTCTGCTGTGTGTCGTGTCGTGTCGCTCAGTTCTGCCCTTTGTAACAGTGTTTGTTGTTGCCACCGTGACCAGGGGCGGACTGGCGGCGCCTCGTGTGTTGCCCGTTCTGGCGGCACTTTGCATTGGTTCCATGCCGCCCGATCCTGCCGTTTTGTTGGCGTGTTTTGCTGCTGCCACTGTGACGACTGACGGGTTGGCGGCGGTCCCTGTGTCGGCCCGTCCTGGTGGCACATAACTCTGCCGTCGTATCGCCCGGTCCCACTGTCCTGTTAGCGTGTTTTGCTGCTGCCGCTGTGACCAGGGGCAGACAAGCTGCGCCCATCCTCGCGGCACTTGACACTGCTACCGGCTCTGGTACTGCTATGAAACAGGTGTGGCGTATGCCATTTCATTGTTGCTCATGAGGCCTATGATCATTGATTTGAAAGAACGGTGTGCAAAGTCTCTGCTCCACGAACTTCGATTGTGATCCTTCATTAATGCTCTGAATCGGAAACAACACATAAGCCGACTAGGTCGACTATGCGGACGTGTAGGCGTGTTTTGAATCGTCCAGATCTAGTTCTGAACGCATTGTTAGGGAATGCCGCCAATGCATGCCTGACCGCTTTTAGCACCCCATGTCTGATCGCTTTCCAGTCCATCCGCCGAATGTAACCTTCGAATTGGAGTGAAATTTTACATACTTTTTGGATGGGTCAACCCCCGCGTCCGACTGGCGTGAACCCACCTCCCCCAATCCATAGGCCTTCCTGTTACCTCCAGGAATTCCGTCTCCCAAATCGTTTCCTGGAAGTTCCAGCCATGTTTCTGAGCTGGTACGGAGGTTCACAGATGCCCCCATAAAAGGAATGTCTGCCTCTCACGTGCTCCCTATGGTCTTGGGGGAGGGATGGGGTGGGGAGGGATGAAATTGCATTGCCAACTCAGGAATATTCCAATAGTGTCAGCCAAGGCAATAGAACCTCAAAGTCTGCAAATGGGGACAGCAGCAATTCAAGGGGACAGAGTGATAGCTCATCTAGTGATAAAGGAACTCCTCAGTATGAAAAAGCCAAAGGTGGTTATGGAGCATTTGTTAAGTGTATGATGTTTAATGCTCAGAGTATCCGTTCCAAATTTGATGAATTCAAGTGTTATGTTGCTGAGGAGGAACCAGATTTTGTTTGCATTACGGAGGCATGGGGCAGTGAAGGGTATTTTGGAGATAACTTACAGGACTATGAGATCCAGGGATACAATATGTTTTCGTGCAATAGGGGTCCAACAATGAAAGGGGGTGGTGTAATGCTCTATATGAATGGCTTATTCAGTTCTCAAAAAGTAGCAGGTGGGGATAAAAATGTGTCTGTGGAGTCCATTTGGCTTGATGTCACTGTGGGAAAAGGCAACAGCAATACTCTTAGGATAGGAGCTTTCTACCGATCAGGAACCCTGCCACATTCTCAGCAACTGGAGCTTGACAAGGTGATTTGTGAGGAAATCAGTAGAAACTTTAAGAGGAAGTGCCTTATTCTTGGTGACTTTAATCTAAAGGGATATGAAAATGCTGGTGTTGGCTCCCCATCATGCAAAATGTTTAGGAAATGCCTTGAAGAGGACCTGTTCTTACAACAGGTTGTATCGGAGCCTATCAGGCATGGTTCATTCTTGGACCTTGTATTCTCGGATTTAAGTGACTTGGTTCAAGACTTGACTGTAGGCGAAACTCTGGGAAAAAGTGACCATAACATAGTTAGATTCAAGGCACATGTAGGGGAAATTCTCAAGGATAATTTGGTTAATGTTCCAAATTTCAACAGAGCAGACTTTTACGGCTTGAGAGTGGCCTTAAGTGCCATTAGATGGGAAGAAGAATTATCCGATTTAAATGCCTGTGAAATGTGGGAAAAGTTCAAATCTTACATGAAGGAAACTCAGATTAGACATGTCCCCCAAAAGCAAAGACGCAAAAGAAGGGCAGGAAAGCCAGTATGGCTTACACCAGACTTGATAAAAGCAATTAAGGCTAAGAAAACGGCATTTAGAGTCACTAAAGAAGCCTCAAATGTCATTAATCTAAAGGTGCGTCGAAAAGCTAGAGACACTGTGAAGCAAAAAACCAGAGCAGCAAAGCGAGCAAAAGAACTGGATTTAGCTAGAAATTGTAATGGGGACAGTAAAAAGTTATTTAGTTCATACAAGCTGAGTAAAGTTTCTAGCACAATTGGTCCACTGGAAGAAAACGGGACTACATTGAGTGAGGATAGTGAGATGGTTGAGGAGCTGAGCAAGCAGTTCAAATCAGTGTTTACATTGGAAGATATGACCAATCTGCCGACCGTACACCATAGTTCAGTGACATGGGATCTGACAAATGATGTTGATTTCATTGATAGTGATGTTGTTTACAATCACATCAGGAAAGTAAAGCCAAACAAGGCAGCAGGACCTGATGAAATTTATGCTAGGGTGTTGCGGGAATCTGAAATGGAACTGGCATTTCCACTCAGTGTAATATTTTGTAGATCAGTTTCACAAAATGAAATTCCAACCGATTGGAAAAGGGCAAATGTAGTTCCTATTTTCAAGAAAGGAGAAAGAGGGAAAGTTGAAAACTATAGGCCAGTAAGTCTCACATCCCTAGTCTGCAAGGTACTCGAATCAATTATCAAGGATAGAATAGTTAGTTATCTGGAAGGTAGCAGATTTATTCAAGATACTCAACATGGGTTTAGAAAAGGACGATCGTGTCTCACAAACCTCTTGGACTTTTTGAACTTCGTCACAGAACAATTTGATTAGGGAAATCAGGTTAATGTAGCATATCTTGACTTTAGTAAGGCCTTTGACAAGGTACCCCTTAAACGATTAATGATACAGCTTCAGTCCCATGGTATTGCAGGTAGCATCTTTAAATGGATAGAGTTGTGGCTTTCAGATAGACAGCAAGGAGTGATGCTAAATGGTACAAAGTCATCATGGCAAAATGTTCTTAGTAGAGTCCCCCAGGGGTCAGTACTAGGGCCATTACTGTTAATTATATTTGTAAATAACATTGAAAGTGGCCTAAGCAATAAAGTTTTGAAATTTGCCGATGATTTGAAGGTCTTTAGGGCAATAACAGGTCAAGATGGGCATATCTCGCTGCAAAAAGACTTAGACGAACTTGTGAAGTGGTCCGAAGAATGGCAAATTTAATTTAATTTTGATAAGTGCAAAATCATGCATGTAGGTAAGCAGCATATGAAGGCTCCATACTTGATGGGTGGCCAAGTGCTATCAGTGACTCAACAGGAGAAGGATTTAGGTGTTATTCTAAACACAAAACTAGGGGCATCAGAACATACCAAGGAAGCCAGGAAGAGGCACTGAGAATGCTCGGGGCAATAAATAGGAATGTATCATACAGAAGTGAGGAAGTGATCAGGAAGCTTTACTGTGCATACGTCAGGCCACATTTGGAATACTGCATCCAAGCTTGGTCTCCTAACTATGAAAAAGATTGTTGGCTTTTAAAGAGAGTACAAAAGAAGGCTACAAAAATGGTTAATGGCACAAGCAACCTGGCATATGAGGAAAGATTGAAGAAATTGAATATGTTTTCACTTAGATATAGAAGGCTGAGAGGAGATCTCATCGAGGTCTTTAAATTTGTCCATGGTCTGGAGAGTGGATACCTTGGGAAATGTTTGAATTTAACAGAAATGATGCAATTAGAGGTCATAAATTCAAAATTAAAGTTAACCACAGCAGAACAAGATTAAGGCAAACTTTCTTCCCCAACAGGGTAATAGAACACTGGAACCAGCTGCCAGAAAACATTGTCAGTAGCAGCACATTGAACATCTTTAAAAACAGCATAGACAATCATTATAAGAATAGAGGGCTTGTTTTTCAGTATTACAGGGAGGGCTGATTGACAGATTTGGTGGGCAACTGGTTCAGAGTGCAACCAAGAAGGGCCCTTGTGGCTCATAGTTGCACTAATCTTTTATGTCTTTATGTCTTTTATGTCTAAACAACATCACTATCAATGAAACAATATTATTTGTCAGATCCAATGTCACTGAACTACGGTGTACGGTCGGCAGATTGGTCATATCTTCCAATGTAAACACTGATTTAAACTTCTTTCTCAGCTCCTCAACCATCTCACTATCCTCACCCAATGTAGTCCCGTTTACTTCCAGTGGACCAATTGTGCTAGAAACTTTACTCAGCTTGTAGAAACTAAAGAACTTTTTACTGTCCACATTACAGTTTCTAGCTAAATCCAGTTATTTTGCTCGCTTTGCTGCTCTGGTTTTTTGCTTCACAGTGTCTCTAGCTTTTCGATACGCCTTTAGATAGATTGAACTTTTCCCATATTTCACAGGCATTTAAATTGGAGAATTCTTCTTCCCATCTGATGGCACTTAAAGCCGCTCTCATGCAGTCAAAGTCTGCTCTGTTGAAATTTGAAACCTTTACCAAATTATCCTTGATAATTTCTCCTACCTGTGCCTTGAATCTAACTATGTTATGGTCACTTCTTCCCAGAGTTTCGCCTACAGTCAAGTCTTGAACCAAGTCACTTAAATCCGAGAATACAAGGTCCAAGAATGAGCCATGCCTGGTAGGTTCCGATACAAACTGGTGTAAGAACGTTTCGTGGCTGGAAACCAGCACGTTTCGTGGCTGGAAACAAGGAAATATTAGGATGAGGTACGGCGGAATTCATGGATTAATTCTGACAGAGGAATTAATCCATGGGTTCCTTCCGGTGCATTAATGGAAGGAATTCATCCATCCATTAATGCATCGGAAAGAATCATAACCAGGGGCAGGATTCTATGACAAATGTACGTAAGGATAAACGTACGTGTGGCAGAATGACGTAAGCAAATGTTGGAAAGTGCAGATGTACAGATGGAAATGATACGTAAGCGCAGATGTGCGTATGGTAATTGTGCTCATGTGCAAATGTACGTATGCGCAAAAGTCCTTAAGCGGAAATGTACGTGAGCGCAAATGTATGTAAGCGCAAATGTACGAATGCGCAAATTGCAGGGGCGGTCCGAGGCATCGAAATCGGGTGAGGCAGTCACCATTGCACCCCCTCCACCCCCACCCAAAAAAATCGTCGGATTTCGACCCCACTCTATTTTTCGGTTCCCAAAATTCGGAACTTGTTTGGTACCTATACTTTTCACACAAAAATATCCATGCATTTGTGCATTAAGGCATTTTTCGGACTCTTAGATTTTTACCAATCAGGGGTGTCGATTTGTATCCTTTTGTGGGGGCCATGACCCCACCAATGTTGATCTTGGCCCCTTCAATGTTGATTTCGCCCCCCCCCCTAAAACTTATGCTGTTTTATGCTGGTAAGAAAGCTAAAGAAAGAAAGAAGAAAAACACCATGCTACATAGAAAACTTAGTTGATGTTAGCCAGCATATTTTGTACTGTAAAGAAACAGATTAGGCTTAGATCGTGGACTTCCCGACCCTGAACTCACCCCACTAAAACGTTGGCTTCGTCCCTCCCGAATGCTAGACGCCAAGGAAATACCTTCACCCATCGTCATCACAGCTCAGGCCGGCTGTGCTCCGATGCTCCATCAAGGCCGGTGTGTCAAGGCCGGTGTGCATGGCATGGCTTGTCACTGCTATGGATCGCTGTGTTTAAATGCTCAAAAATTGGCTTTAATGATGTTTTGGACATTACTAATGATGCAATACAGATGCCAGATCCACCATTTGACCTCAGGTCCCCTAATCTAGGAGCACTTTATCAGATCATTAACTGCTCCAGTTACCGGAACCGGGCTGCCAATCCGACTGCTTCGTTGGGAGGATCAGCACAATCGGCTACGCAAAGAAAGGAATGCAATACATGAATAAAGTATGGAAATACTTAGGCACACAATGGCAAACAGTATATTTCGGAATGTATAGGGAGTAACATGCAAAGTGACATCAATCGCATGACAGTCATTTGCATTCATGACACATTCCAGTTGAGCAAGTTTGCCTCCATTAGCCTGTCATGACCTGACTTGACCTCGGCGACATAACATGACTTTTAAGTCATGTAGCATAACAGTATGCATCAAATAAGTCGCTAGTGTTGTCAAGCAAACTTCTTTTTGCCAATATACGGGAAGCGCATCAGCGCTGATTTTTGTGGTCCGGAGCTGCTAATTGACTTTATCTTAACGGCCCCTAACTTGAAAATGTTTCGGCCGATTTTCATTTTTCTTGCTTCAAACAATGCGCCGGCAATTTCTAAGCAGGTACGCAAGAAATGGCGTACATTGGCCGATACAATATGGAGCTATGCACGAAAAATCGGAGGGGTGGGCTGATTTCGCCATTTCCCCTCCAGGGCGTGTGTTAACCTGTCATGAACGTGACTTGATTTGACCTCGGTGACCTGACATGAGTTTCAAACAATATAACATAACAATATATCTCAAACAAGTCGCTGGTTTTCCCAAGAACACTTATTTTTGCCAATATATGGCAAGCGCATCAGCGCCGATATTTGTGGTCTGGCGCTGGTAATTCTTATTTTATTTTAGCGACCCCTACTCGAAAAATTTTCGCTCGATTTTCATTCTTCTTCCTTTAAGCAACGTGGCGGTCATTTATAAGCAGGTACACAAACAATGGCGTATATCTGCCGGCAAAATCTTGAGTTATCTACGAAAAACCGGAAGGGTGAGCGGATTTCGCCCCCCCTCCCCAGGGCACGTGTTAAAGCACAATAATAAGATGTCTTGCATGCATTATTGTCAGCGTTTCATAAAATTAGTATGACTACAATTTCCCATTCTACAAAAGCAGAGCACATCGGAGAGAGGAATTTAAGAATAACCAAATCAATTTTTTTTGCCAGACAAAAACTATGCATTTGCTAGACCTGGAAATCCATTGGTTCATACACTAAGGATCCAAGTTTATAATAAGATACAAATTTAAGTTTGTTCAGGGTTTCAGAGTACTTAAAAATATCATGGAACATAGCAATTGGAAAAAAAACACCAACAAAATTGCCACATGAGTCAATCAATTCTATTCACTTTTGTCATAGCCTGTCACATTTAGAGATTACCAACATCTCCTTTCACTGTCCCTACCAAACTTCCTTGGCACTTGCAGGGCTGGAGTTCTCTCACAAAGTCAGGGGATCCAATTCATATTTTCAAGACATTTTCACAGTGCATATGGAAAATGACAAACTAAGATCAGCAGGACACCAAACCAGGGGGTCCAGACCACATACCACCTCCAGGCATGGGCACTTGGTTACCAACTATGAGGAACATGAACAATATTATAAGCCAAAAGATCAGACGAAACATTTTGTCAGACTAAGCTTGGTTTTCAATTTGGAACAGTTCAACATGCTAGTACAAACTGGATGCATTGGAAGATCCTTTGCTGGTTTTGAGTTGCTTAGCGGTGCCAAGGAAAGCTAATTCTCAGATTTGTTTTAATATTTTGCACAAGTTCCTAACCCTTTGAATTTGGCATAAAATGTTTCTAGTTTTCCATATATTGTGTGCCATAGACCAATTCTGCTCTAAAGCAGGTTGTCACGGGGGAGGATAGCTGAAAAGGACCACATCAACGCCCAGTCCTAGCCCACCATTCCTGAACGTTTTTAGTTGAGCAGAATTTCTCACTTGTCCTACCCAACTATGCAGGTAGGGAAATTTTATCAACCCCAGTGTCGCACACTTTTTTAATTGCATGAATCAATGATAACTTTTGGTGTGAAGCATGTTCCGATGTAACCCGAATGGCAACTTGCAAACAATTTCCTTTGACGGTGCAATGCACTCCGCAAAAACCTTTTAGTTCATCTTGGGAAACCTATGCTTCGTATGAAACGAAAGCGCATAATATGGAGGCATTTGGATTAAGGCTGGCCTCACTCATACGTATTTCAGATTAATGACAGGGCTGTTCAAAATTGAATATGTAAATCTCAACTTAAATTTTCAGGAAAATTACGAACCACCAATGAACGTTTCATGTCAACCTTTTAATTTTGTGATTTTTCAATGGATAAAAGCATCGCTATGTACAAAAATAGCATCATAAAGATCTTTCAGCTCTACTGAGGTGAGGCACTGGCTTAAGCGCCTTAGTGGGCGGAACGCCCCTACGCAAATGTAGGTATCTGTAAGTGTACGTATGCGTAAATGTACGTATGCGGAAACGTGCGCATACGCAAATGTACGTAAGCGCAAAAGTACGTAAGCGCAAATATACCTTAGCACAACAGTACGTAAACGTAAAAGAATGCAATGGCAAATATACGTATGAGCCAATGTACGCATAGGCATTGGAACAAGGGGCCAGCGGGCCATGGCCCTCCCACTTTTCAAAGTGGGGGGCCAACAATGGTAGCTGGCCCTCCCACTTTTGAGACATTTAAGGTTACTAAAATGGAGCATGCACACATTTGAATTTGTTAAAACGATTTCCTGCAATCAACAACTAAGCAAAAGTTGCACATATCACACGGTAGCACTTCATTTTTGAAGTCATACATACTTGGATATGACCTTCCAACAACGCAACTAATGCAGGAGTTGATGTAATGCAGCAGATGTAAGGATATTCACACCTTACATTATGTTATGATTAGACTATAAAGCAGATAATGTGCCCGCCAGTACCAAAATACATTCATACTTGAGTTTCACTGTGGTTCTCTTGTGTTGACATATTTAACATTGATTTCGTTAATATTGACTACAGTAGAAATTCGTAAAGACTGTTGGCAGCAACGTAGCATAATCAAGATAAGACGTACAATTTGCAGGTGCATGTTCCTTCCCTTGATATTACATAGCCATATATGATCTTGATCCTAGCTGCCATACACTTCAACATTTACATGTATTTTGAATAAAGTATAAAATGACTGCCACGATACATACATTGCGTTACTGTAGTGAAATAAAACGTACAAATTTCCACATTTCAATTGATGTTCACAGTTCGCTAAAATACAGAAATATGGAACATTTTCAGTGAGATGCCTGGGTATTATCGGTGATTGCATCCAACAAAGCATAATAGTTATTTCCATCATGTATTATGGTAGCATAGATACAATAATTAAGTCCACAAGATATTACATCAACTTCAAGTACGAGAACGCCGGTCAGAATCTCAGAATCCCCGAGAGGATTAGGCGCACATGCGACCTGACAAGGTTACACGAGAACGTACGTCGGATCATTTCGAAGACCAAAGGCGAATCATGGAAAACCTATGTCAATGCCACAAATCGGTCTAGCTCCTCGTCACATGTATGGTCCAGAGTGAAGAAAAAAATGTATGGCCCATGCTGTTCGGTTCCTGTCCCCGTGCAGCGAATAACAGACCAGGATATAATTCACTCTGCGGAAGTTGCGTGCGAGATTGGTCGTGCTTTATCCCAAAAAAGTAGATGCAGCACTGTTCATCCTGAATTCTTACGCCACAAAGTTGTGTGTGAGTCAATGCGAGTTCATTTTATGACGTCCGTGCACCATTCATACAATGACCGTTTTACCATGCAAGAACTGACGTTCGCCATCGCATCCCTCCGGACTACGTCTGAGGGGCCAGACAGTATTCATAATGATATGCTGAAGCGTCTTCTACACTGCGCTCTTGTCTGTCTTCTCGCTTCTTTTAACTCCTTGTGGAGTGGCGGCCATTTTCCCTCCTCTTGACGGGAAGCTATGGTGATCCCTATTGTGAAACCAATAAAGATTGGCCGAGACCCATATTAAAGCTATCTCGCTGACATCATGTCTTTATAAGCTCATTGAGCGTATGATAAATGTTCGCCTCAGCAGGTTTCTTGAGAAAGAAGGCATCATTATAGGCTCGCAGTGTGGGTTCAGGAAAAATCGTCGTGACATTGATCATATTTCACGACTGGACACAGAAATAAGACACAACTTCATGGAAAATGGACACGTAGGACCTATTTTCTTTGATATTGAGGCTGATTATGACAGTGTGTGGCGATACGGAATACTGAAGAATGTGTGGGAACCACGGGATATGTGGACCTATGGGAACGTTTTTACAAAACTTTCTGTGTGATCGTACCTTCCGTGTCCGAGTCGGAAAACATATGTCACCACGTTTTGCCCAGGACAACGATGTCCCACAAGGAAGTGTACTTAGTGTTGTGTTGTTCGCAATTTTAATCAATGACATTGAAAACGGACTATCACCGAGAATTAGAAGGTCACTGTTTGTTGATGACTTGGCCATCTGGTCATGTGCGGGACGATCACCATCCATGGAAAGACAGCTACAGATGGCTGCAGCACGCCTTGAAAAATGAACAACTATAAATGGCGTTCGATTTTCTACTTCTAAAACGGTGGCTGTTCATTTTTGCCAACGTCTTCGGCACCCTCCAGATATCGCAATTAAGTTGTATGACCAGCAAATACCTGTAAAGCCAGCGGCTCCTTTCTCGTCGTTACTATGGACAACCGGTTTTCCTATCGCGATCATCTCAACATATTGCGAGATAGTTGTTTCCGAGCAATGAATATTATGAAAGGTGTCTCACGAACCGACTACAGAGCCAACAGAGCAATGCTTTTAATGTTGTACTAAGTCAGACCGCCCGGCCTCCGCCGGGCTACCCTGACCAATGCTGCTCGCTTCGCGAGCTTTTCACACCCACAGCCAACTCCTTTCTCCCTGTCCTGCATTTTGGAGAAGCTTGGCACGCACGTATCAAGCAAATGTTTGGGCTCAATCCAAATGCATCTCCCAACCTCAGTGGTACATCTCCAGCCCCGCGATGCATTTCCCTAAGTCAGTCAGTAAGTCAGTGCGTCAGTCAGTCAGTCAGTCAGTCAGTCAGTCAGTCCGTCAGTCAGTCAGTCAGTCGATCAGTCAGTCAGTCCGTCCGTCAGTCAGTCAGTCAGTATGACATTCCGTTAGTCTGTCAGTCAGTCAATCAGTCCATCAGTCAATCAGGCCATCAGTCAATCAGGCCATCAGTCAATCAGTCCTTCAGTCAATGTGACCGTCAGTCAGTCTGGAAGTCCGTCAGTGAGTCAGTCAGTCAATTACACTGTCAGTCATTCACTCAGTCAGTCAGTCGGGCCGTCAGTCAGTCCGCCAGTCAGTCCGCCAGTCAGACCGTCAGTCAGTTAGACTGTCAGTCCAGTCAGTCTGTCATTCCTTCAGTCAACCATTCCGTCAGCCAGTGAGGCCGTCAGTCAGTGAGTCAGTGAATAAGTCATTGAGTCAGTGACTTGGTCAGTCAGTCAGTCAGCCAGTCGATGAGTCAGGCAGTCAGGAAGTGAGTGATCAGTGATCCAGTCAGTCAGTCAACTATTCATCTATTCAGCCAGTCAGTCCGTGAGCTGGTGGGGGCGTCAGTCAGTCAGCCAGTGAGGCCGTCAGTCAGCCAGTCCACTTCATCTTTCCCAGAATCTAGCAGAAGCTGGGCACGAGTAAATGAAGCAATTTTTGTCGCTCAATCAACTGACTTTCACTACAGAAAAGGTTTATGTATCGCGTGCCACGTCTCCAGAACCAATTACCATACCGGTTCCCCTCAGGTGTACTTAATCAGTTAGTCAGTCAGTCAGTCAATCAGTCCAGCTGGCAGTCAGTCCGTCAGTCAGCCCGTCAGTCACTGAGTCAACCTAGCAATCAGTCAGTAAGTCAGTCAGTCCATCTGCCAGTCCATCAGCCAGTTAGACCGACAGCCAGTCCGTTAGTCAATCAGTCAATCAATCAGTCAGTCAATCAGGCAGTCAATCAGTCAACCAATAAGTCAGTCAATCGATAAATCAGTCAATCAGTCAGTCACTCAGTCAGTCAATCAATCAATCAGTCAGTCAATCAGTCAGTCAATCAGTCACAGTCAATCAGTCAATCAGTCAGTCAATCAGTCAGTCAATCAATCAGTCAATCATTCAGTCAATCAGTCAATCAGTCAGTCAATCAGTCAGTCAATCAGTCAGTCAATCAGTCAGTCAATCAGTCAGTCAATCAGTCAATCAGTCAGTCAGTCAATCAGTCAGTCAATCAGTCAGTCAATCAGTCAGTCAACCAGTCAGTCAATCAGTCAGTCAATCAGTCAGTCAATCAGTCAGTCAATTAGTCGGTAAACCAGCCCGTCAATCAGCCAGTCAGTCAATCAATCAGTCGATCAGTCCGTCAATCAGGCAGTTAACCAGTTAACCAATAAGTCAGTCAATCAATAAGTCATTCAATCAGTCAGTCAATCAGTCAGTCAGCCATTCAGTCGGTATATCAGTCAATCAGTCAGTCTGTCATTCCGCCGGTCACTCAATCAGTCCATCAGTCAGTGAGACCGTCAGTCAGTCAGTCCGTCAGTCATTCAGTCAGTCAGATCGTCAGTCCGTCAACCCTTCATTCCGTCAGTCACTCAGTCGGTCAGTCAGTCAGTCAGTCAGTCAGTCCGTCATTTAGTCAGTTCGTCATTTAGTCAGTCAGTCCGTCCGTCAGTCAGTCAGTCAGTCAGTCAATCTGTCAGTCTGTCAGCCCTCCAGTCCTTCAGTCAGTCCGTCAACCAGTGAGTGAGTCAGTCGGTCAGTTAGTAAGTCAGTAAGTCAGTCAGTTGAACCATTTCTACTGTGCCGGTTGCTCCGGACCAGTGTTAAATATACTCGAAAAGCACCCGCGCCGTGCGTCAAGCATCGAACCTCCAGGTTCGATCCCCGGGATTCTAAAGTGGAACACTCGATTCTAAAATGTAGTATCCAGACAAGTCGCCACGGCAGCTGCCGGTGACGGCACGGTAAAAGCCGACCCAACTGAAGCAAAGTGCGGGGAGAAGAATGTATCGGTGGTTAGAAATTCGTTTTTTCCCACAACGTAGCGAAACTGGGACAGAGTGTCGGCTTTTCTACACAGGAGAATCTCTCCGGAGGAGAGATTCTCCTGTGCAAAGAAGCCGCTCCTGTGGGGCGCATCAACTGCAGTGGTTATACAGTGTCCATAAAGTCCGTCAGTCACATCAGTCTATCATCCAGTGAGGCCGTCATTCAGCCAGCCAGTCAGTCAGCCAATCATTCACTCAATCAGTCAGTCAGTTCTTCAGTCAGTCAGTCAGTCAGTCAGTCAGTCTGTCATTCCGTCAATCAGTCAATCAGTCGATCAGTCAGTCAATGAGACCGTCAGTCAGTATGGCAGTCAGTCAGTCAGTCAGTCAGTCACTGAGTCAGTCAGTCCGTGAGCCAGTGAGGGCGTCAGTCAACCAGTCAGTCCGTCGATCATTCAGTCAGGCAATCAATCAGTGAGTCAATTAGTCAGTAAATCACTCAGTCAATCAGTCAGTCAATCAGTCAGTCAATCAGTCAGTCAGTCAGTCAATCAGTCAGTCAGTCAGTCAGTCAGTCAGTCAGTCAGTCAGTCAGTCAGTCAGTCAGTCAGTCAGTCAGTCAGTCAGTCAGTCAGTCAGTCAGTCAGTCAGTCAGTCAGTCAGTCAGTCAGTCAGTCAGTCAGTCAGTCAGTCAGTCAGTCAATCAGTCAGTCAGTCAGTCAGTCAGTCAATCAGTCAGTCAGTCAATCAATCCGCCAGCCAATCAGTCAGCAACCAGTCAGTCAGTCAGTCAATCAGTCAGTCCATCAGTCAATCAGTCAATCAGTCAGTCAATCAGTAAGTCAGTCAATCAGTAAGTCAGTCAATCAGTAAGTCAGTCAATCAGTCAGTCAATCAGTACTTCAGTCAGTCAGTCAGTCAGTCAGTGCAACATGCATTTTTTATATATGACAGTGCCAGCGGCTCCATGAAACGGAAGCTTGACACGGCACACCACACAGCATTGCGGATCGTCACTGGGGCATTTCGGACGTCACCAGTTGCGAGTATTATCGCAGAGGTCAACGAGCCATCCTTGGCAAGCAGACGCGAAAAGCTGGGACTCCGGTACGCAATAAAGCTGAAGAAATTCCCGGCGCATCCCACCTACAATTTTTTTTTTGCACGCCGCATGCTGTCTATTTTCCATGGGCTAAGAGGTGAAAGATTACGACCATTTTGCGTCAGAATCCGCTCGCTACTTCAAGAAGCCGAAATCCCACTACGATGTGTGGCGAGATAAAAATAAATACAAATTTCACCATGGGAACTCGCCTCACCAAAAATTCGTGTTTCCCTGGCGACTAGCAAGAAAGGACAAACTGTCCCAGACCTTTTCAGAGAAGAAGCTCTAGAGCTACTAGAATACTATCGATCCTATTTTTTGTATTTTTTGTATTTTTTTGCGAGATTTAACAAACCGATTCCATAAAATGGATTAATATTTGGTTTGTGTCAGAATACAGTCAGATACATTTCACAAACATGAACAAAAAATGAAAGCGGCAAGACAACAGTATACAGGCGAAAACCGAACACGTGAAGTCAATTTATCAGACGTTGTTCAGCATCGCGACGAACTCGCCCCGTGTCCGAGAAGCGGAAGTGGCCGGGGGCAGTAGGTTCCAGGCCGAGGCTGCCCGGGAGGAGAAGGTTCTACGTGATATGCTGAGGCGGAAAGGCGGTGGCTCCAGTGCCCCAGCCACCGTCGCACGAGTGGAGCGCCGGGAGACATCCGACCGCCGGCGGAACAGAGAACGGATCGCCTCGGGGGCTCGCGGATCATTCAGGGCTCTGAACACGGCGATGTTGTCGCGGTGGGTGATGAGGTGAAGGACACTGCGCCAGCCCAGCGTTGCCACTGTCGGCGAGATATGATCACGACGACGAGCCCCTACGACGATCCTAGCCCCGAAATTGATCGCCTTCTGCACTCGTCCAAGGTGACATTGGGCAGCCCCGCCCCATACGGTGAGGCAGTATAGGATGTATGGAAAGACGTGAGACTGAATTAGGAGTTTGCGTGCTTCGGGCGTGAGATGGTGACGGATATTGTGGAGACAGAACAAGGTGGAGTTGCACTTTTTGACAACGTGGGATATGTGCTCCTCCCAGGATAGGGTGCGGTCAATGATGACTCCCAGCATCTTCACGAATGGAGAGGGGGTTAGGACGTGACTGCCAATGTTGAGTTGGTAGGATGTGGCTTTTTTAGGGATTGGTACGTGCCGACAAGCAGTAGGGTAGTTTTAGTGGGGTTCATCTTCAAGGAGTTGAATGTGAAGTAAGACTGAATAGCAAGGATGGTGCTCTCCTGCCGGGATTTAAGAACGGGTAATTTATCAGGATGTGCAGAGTCTAGCAGCTGGGTGTCGTCGGCATATGATACCAGGCGTCCGTATGGAAGGTATGCTGGCAGGTCATTCATGAAGATGCTGAACAGCAAGGGACCAACCAGGGATCCCTGAGGAACACTATGGGATAGCGGAAGGGATAGAGAGCCGCCCCTCACCACCTGTCGCCGGTCAGTAAGGTAGCTGTCAAACCACCTCGGGTCGACGCCGTACCACTGCAGCTTCCGCAGGAGGATATCATGGTCGACGCTGTCGAATGCTTTGCTTAGGTCGATTGAGATGACCGAAGCGATGTGACCAGTGTCGACACGACGTGTGATCCACTCGACAGCGTCGACCAGGGCGTCCTCCGTCGAATGGCATGGCCTGTATGCATACTGGGAGGAGGAAAGAATGCACGTTGTCACGTTGTCAAAAGGTGCAACTCCACCTTGTTCTGTCTCCACAATATCCGTCACCATCTCACGCCCGAAGCACGCAAACTCCTAATTCAGTCTCACGTCTTTCCATACATCCTATACTGCCTCACTGTATGGGGCGGGGCTGCCCAATGTCACCTTGGACGAGTGCAGAAGGCGATCAATTTCGGGGCTAGGATCGTCGTAGGGGCTCGTCGTCGTACAATGACAATCCTACTCTCATACATACAATGACAGGTCCAAGGCAATCAATGGAACTGGATGTGCATTCGTGTGCCGGACAGCAACGAGGTCGTTTATCCAACCACAACATGCTTCTGTGTACACTGCTGAGTTGGTTGTGATCATTAATGCCTTACGTTTTATTGAGGTTGGAAGTGAAGCTGTACATCTCATTATAGCCGACTCGTTGAGTAGCCTTAGGACTCTTCAGTCCATGCACCAATCAAACCAGTTCGCTCAAGATATCCTAGAGCGATTGACGGAATTTGGCAAAGCAGGTAAGAGGATTATCCTCTGTTGGGTACCGAGCCATAGCCATAGCCATAGCTCATTACCGGCATCACCGTAAATGAGCTGTCCGACGTTGCTGCCAGGCGTGCCGCGCAATCACATCATAGGGCTCGAACCTTGCCCCTTGCCGCGAAAGATTACTACCCAAAAGTGAATGCTTTCGTCCCAGGAAAGTGGCAAAAAAGTTTGAATCACCAGATTTTGAACAAACTTCGATCCATAAAACCAGTTCTGGAACAGCGGACGTCATCGCTGAAAATGTAGGTGAGAAGAGTGATTCTGGAACACCTGCGCATAGGGCGCACATATGCAACGTATGGTTACCTTCCGAGAAGGGAGACGAAACCACGCTGCTCCCGATGCGGTTCACATACGACTGTTCGCCACACACTGTTTTCTTGCCCCAACTTCACGGTGGAACGAAGGCATCACTTCGGTTCAATTTTCGACAAATTATCTTACTGTGATGTTTTAGGTAACACTCGGAGATTGTCCAAACAGGTGAACTATACGGGTAAATATCGGCTGTTCAGCTCCACGCAATATATCCATTCCACAGATAGACCCATGCCGCAAAATGGAATTATGTGAAAAGTGAGATATTGGCGCTACATAACCAGTAGCATTGATGCGCCCATAGGCCCAAATAATCAATCAATCAATGAAACAAGGTTACACGAGTGATATGAAGAGTGATGTGACGAATGACAAACGATGCTTGTCATATGACCTGAGGAGGCACATGACGAGCATGACAACCAGCCCGAGACGATCTTCAGCTGGGTAACTACGTAGTGGCATTGACAGCACGTTAAACATTGTATTAAAATTATTTCGTTGAACAGAAATGGTTCAGCAAGTTGGTGGTGCCATGGTATACGTAACAAACTCTACTTAGCAAAGGCACTGATAATAGAATCTATTCAATGAAGACATTTGCTTAAAAGTACAAAACACCGAATTACAACAGAGACTGCAATCGATGCTTTTTATCGTCCAGTGATGTGTACGTCCAGGCTGGGATTTTAGAGCCCCGAAGAAAATTATATTAATTTAGGCCAATTGCAGGGTGGATATCTCTTAATACTACTCGTGGTACAAGCAGTTAAATGGGCATAGGAAAGTCGATGCTGTGCGATGTACTCCATAGAAGTCATGGTTGAGCTATGCAATCATTGGGGAATGCGCAGTGGCGTGCCGAAGGAAGGGGTCATTAAAGCAGTCCCTCTCCCCATGACAGGTTGCGGGCCCCAATAATTGCGCCTTGATTCAGAAAATAGCGCCAGGCTCCCTAAAAATCATGTTGGTGTCCCCTTCAATCGCAACGGGGTCCATAAGAATAACTTTGTGGCCGCCAAAAAGTCGCGCAGGTGTCCCTGAAAAAGAAGCTGGGTCTCTCAAAATCCCACCAAGGCCTCTGAAAATCGCATTGAAGACCTCAAAAATCGTCCCGGGACCCTAAAAATGAAGTTGATAGCTCCAGAATGTGGGACTGGGCCCCGGAAAATACCGTTGGGTCTCCAAAAATCGCGCCGGGACACCGATAAGTCGCGCCAGTGTATCATGAAATTACGCAAAGGCCTTAAATGGACTGATTGGGACTCTAAATTACGCTGGGGGCCAACAAGTTTCTCCGGGGCCTCTGATAATCCCACTGGGGGCACAAAAAGTTGGATCGGGGCCCCTGAAAGCCACGCTGGGAGCAGAAAAGGTCGCACTGTGGTCCTTGAAAATCATGATGGGATCGCAGAGAGACAGGTTGCGCCGCTGCAAATCACGCTGGAAGCTCAAAAGTTCGCGTCTGGGCCCAGAAAATCACGATGGGGGCCGCTCGCACGCAAAAAAAGTTTGCACAGAACCAGATCATTTTTGCCGGGGGAGCCAAATTAACACTAGGGCTCAGATAAGTGTAACGTGATTCGAGAACTAGCGCCAAGTCCCCCCTAAAAGAACATATCTCACTCTGGACCAAAAGTTCCTGTCGCTAGTTCTATAAATCCTGGTCGGGTCATCAAAAATTCCCCTCAGGGCTCCCAAAAGGTGGCATCGGCAGTCCCAGCTTAGCACAGTGTGACCCCAAGATCGCATCGAAAACCGACAAGGATTAAGCCGGAGCCCTTCAAAATAGAGATTCAGAAAAATTAATGTCCGAGCCAGGAAAATCGCTCCTTAGCTCAAACATACCACCAGATGCCAACATATCGCATACGGCACCTAGAAACGCGCCGGAACTCGACAAATCGCCGCGTGCTCCACTCCCTCCGCCAAAAAAAATGTCTCTCGTGGCCCGAAGAATCAGGCCGTGACTCTGACTTTACATAATTCAGGAAAAGTCAACAAAAATTGTGTCTAGTCTAGATAACTGGCGTCGGATTCACCTTGGAACCAAGCGCTTGAACACGAAACGTCGCCACGGACTCCGATAAATTATACTGGAGCCACCAATATCGTGCTGGAGTCCCACAAAATGTGAGCGAAGAATTCCAGATAAACACAGAGGTATCCTAAGAGCATAACTGGAGAATAAAAATGCACGTGACCCTCCAAAGCGTACCAAATCTGGTCAAAAGTGGCAGGGCCTTCAAAACCATATGCATGCTTTTAAAACATACACGAACACTATTCAATTATGTCAGCTTGCCAATAAGTGTCTGCCAGATATCAAAACAAAGAATGTTCAATCAGCGATCACCCGTTTTTACTGTTTTTCATCCTTTCCATTTATGCCCCCGCACACGCACATAGCGGAAGTTGAAGAACTTTTGATTGAACATCAATACTAACAGCAAACTCGCACCAGGGAGATAAACCTATTATTACAAAATAATCCATCAGTCGTGAAAAGAGTTGCAAGTCGAGTAAGTAGTATGAATTTGAAAGTATTTATATTGTGATTATAGTCCCTTTTCAGTATCACATGTTCTTCTTAGGCATAGACGCGCCCCCATCCCCCTCAGCGGTGAAAGTCGTGTGTTCACTATTGAAATTATCGGGTCATCAATCCAAAAGTGCTCAACCGTGGTATTTTGCGAAATTCCTGGGTGCCACCCTGCTGTTGAACCTGGCTCTTCCACTTTTTGCGACGTTCCTACACCTATGAATGTACGTCCATTTAAGCACACGTGCCTTTGCGTTTAAACACATTGGTTAGGTGTATATGCCATATGTACATTTGCTCTTATGTGCATTTGTCATATGTAAAGATGCGTTTAAATAAATTTGGCATACGTACATCTGCACTTACGTGCAATTGTCATATGTACATTTTCACATACATACATTTGCGCGTACGTACATTTGCGCATACGTACATTTGCCACGCGTAGATTTGCGCTTACGTACATTAGCCATACGTACTTCTGTGCTTACGTACAATTGCCATACGTACATCTGCGCTTACGTACATTTGCTTACGTAGATTTGCACATGTACATCTGCCATATGTGCATTTGCTTTACGTACATTTGCCCGGTTACCGTCCAGCGACATGCCTATGATCTGCATCTGAATGAAGGGTGTGCAAACGGATTTAGACGGGGCTTATTTACCCCATTTCAAAAAGGCTCGATGTTTTGAACATTGTTTTTTTAAACGGGCTTACTTTCACTTGTTTTAAAATAATTAGTGACAATCTAATTTTCCTGTGGAAGGGACCAACCTGTAGGTTTCTAAATCACCGCATGTCAACTCCCACCCTTGATTTTTTTTTGTATCCCTGTTGTTGAGGAGGGATGCCATAATTAATCAAAGGCACCGAAAACTCAATCCGCGACCTGCGCTATTTCACAGGGCCCACACCTTTTTGTCGTGGCCCTTCGGGATCTGTTGGACCTGTGGCGCGTTTTTTTTTGTTGGGGGGGGGGGCGGTGCTTCAGAGCGATTTTCCATGCCTGAATTGATTTTTCAATGCAACCCTGCCTTGATTTTATTGGGCTCCGCCGTGCTATTTCCATAAGCTACGGCTCGATTCTTTGAAACTTACAACCTCTCAGTGTAAGAAAGCAAATTGACCCCTCACCAGTGATTGATCAAAAGGACGTCATGTGTCAAGCACCCTTCTGTCCCGAACGGGTCCACGCGTCCCGATGAACACGCTGTTTCAACATAGGCCGTGAAGAAGCAGACAATACATTTGGCCTTCCATGAGGCCTCCGAACAACTGGTGAGGGTCCCAGGCCGACGTGAAGAGCTCCTACACAGGCATGAAAGGCCGCTGGACCGACGAAAGAGGCCCCGGGTAGACGGAGAGGGTCCCGGACCGGTGAAGAGAGCAGAGAGTGAACTGAGAGTACACACAGGCAAACGTTGAGGGCACCGAGCTGGGCCAACATGAAGGGCATCTAGACCGACAAAGCGGCCTCGGGTCGTCGGAAAAGTTTCAAGACTGACTGAGAGGACCACAACCAGTACACTGGGTCCTAGGGTTAGCGGGGATGGCCCTTGGGCCAACGGAGTGGGCCCCTGAGCCGAGGAAGAATGACCCTGTAATCCGCCAGAGGATCCGGGGCAGTCGGAGAGGGCTCCGAGTTAATATGAAGAGCCCCTGAGTGACGGAAGAGACCCAGTCCGGAGAGTGTGCACTGTGCAGGACTCCTGTGGTGTCATTTAGTGGGTTATCTGGGACCTCATACCTCCAGAGAAGGGAGTCGCCAGCCCATCGCCCATCTTGGAGGCTTCTTGGAAATCTGGAGATCATTGCGGAACCCTGAGCAGTTTGTCTGTGCTCCGACATCTTTAGGGGAGGGCGTGGGCACCCCATCAATCCTTTTTTATTTTCGTATAAGTGGCCCCGCTGGACTTCTCAGTGATCTCGTAGTGATCAGGTCCTTTGGGGCCCATCACACCTCCACAGGAGGCAGTTACCTACGTTTCACCTCTTGGATGACGGGGCCTCTGTGTGGCTTTAAGGGGGTACCGCTGGGGGCTCAAAGCTATGAGGGGCTTTCGCAAATCTTTGAGGTGCTTTTGGGGGTTGAGGTCGTGGGTGTTGATTCCTGAAAATCATTGGGGGTGGGGGGGGGGGGAGGAAAGATGGATTAAGATAATGGGCAGTCTCAAATAGACTTGGGCACACTCCATAAGGTCTCATGTTAAAAGTTGAATTTATTGCGCGTGACAAAGTCATTGATTCTTCCCCTGAAAAGTGTATAAAAGCAACACTCCTGGCTGCGAGGCATCTCAGAACGTCGAGAGAGTGCAGGCGGCCGTCCCATCGTTCCCCTTTGCTACGTCATCTCGCATTTCCCTTCTCATTATTATTATCTCCCATCCCATCCCATCTCATCGCATTATCTCATTCATTATTTTTAGAACATAGTGGTTCCGTCAAATCGCTGCAATGCTGGAGCTGTCTGTGCGAAAATTGTTCGTGCGATATTCGTAACGAATGCACAGTGAACGGAAAAAGTAATTGTGTCATGATCGGCGACGTCGATTTGCAACAGATTTGCGTCTCGGAAACTTTAAGATCATGGGGATGTTTACCACGAGGAAGAGCACGAGACTTGTCTGTGATTCTCTAGGGGTTCATATTTTTTTTGGTTTGTAAATTTCTATAATCTGACAACAACAAAAACGTGAATAATTGCTGCGGCGGCATCGCTCGCGTCGTGTTCTACCGAGTTGAGGCCCGCCCTCACCGCGCTGGATGACCAGCCCGGCTCCGCCCACCCGAGCTAATCATTTGGGTCGATGTCCTATGCAGACACGGCTGTACGTGATGGGATGTGGCTTTGTCTGTACTACCTGCCGTCGCGTCGAGTTATGCGCCACCCCGCCCAGCACATCGACCATCCCACCGGAAAGGGACAGCTGTCTCAACCCTCCCCTCCGTCTCCAATCTGGGGAATCGTGTGCGGCGAATGTGGGATTGTTCGCTCATCGTACGGGTGTCGCCATATGCCACCGGGAGGGAGACAGAGCTGGTACAGGCATGGCTGGGTGGACTGACCATCACGATATTAGATCCAGACTACCTCGACATGAGCTCAAGATGATATCTGCATGAGTTTCGAATCACCTATAGGGTTGCTTCGTACCGCCTCTGGTTCAGCTCCCGACCACCTCTGGATTCGCTCCGTACCACCTGATTCTGCACCGACCGCCTCTGGATCCGCACCAGACCGCTTCAGAGGGCCTCTCCGGACCACCTCTGGATTCACACCGGACCATCTTGGGACCCCTCTCCGGACCGCCTGTGCATTCCCACCGAACAACCTCGGGGCTCAACTCCGGACCACCTCGGGACTCAACCCCGGACCACATCGGGGCCCCTCTCCGGAACACCCCTGGGGCCCTCTCCGGACCGGGGACGAGTGGTCTAGGGGTAAGTTGCCCGTCTAGCAATTGAAAGGTTGTGGGTTCGAGTCTCACCTGTCGCTACTCTTCGTCCGCAACCAATCGGTGTGAGAGATTGACGGTGCTACATGACTCAACGGTCGACGTGTCGTAATACCAATAACCACCGCCATCCTCTCCGGACCACCTTCGGGTCCTCTCCGGGCCACCTGAGGGCTGCTGTGTGCCGCAGGACGGGTCGGAGATGACCACCGTGGCACCGCGGGCCTGTCTGGCTTGCCTGGGGCTGCTGGCCGCCCTGCTGCTGCTAACTGGTCTGCTGCAGCTCGGCTGCGGCCTTTATCTGGTGGTGAAGAGCCGCCAGGACGTCACCACCGCCGTCGCCATCGCCGCCGCCCTCATTGTAAGCTCCACGGGCCGACATTGTGCGCCCGCTCAGCATTGGTCAACCCATGCCAGATGTGTTTGTGTATGCCAGCATATGCGTACACTAGGCAGCGGCGTACCTAGGATTTGCACTGGAGGGGTTAAACGGATTTGGAGGGCTGCGTATGGGGTAAGGGCAATGCTTCGCATATGGATTCGCTGTGGAAATTCGATTAATTCAATTAATGACCAGCTCTCTTCTTCCTACGTCTTCTGGTGGTTAATAATTCAAGATACCCGCTGAGCTTAATGCACCTCAATTCTTTGGTTAGGCTTTTCGGAATTTCGGGGTGGACCGGACGCCATTTGTGTTGGCTCGATGCAATTTTTGGTGGTTTCGAAATGTTTTGAAGTCACTCGTCCTGACCTGGTTTTTTTTGTATCTACTGTGCCATATTTGTGTCCTTACGCGATTTTTTTTCGAGCCCGGGTGCATTTTTTCTCTGATCCTTTGGTGATTTTTGATGGCATCTGGCGCTGGTAGTACGTTTGGAGCTCCGGAGCGATTTTTCTGGCTTGTACATCTATTTGTCAAAGTCTATCCTTTTTGGAGGACTAAAAAGGTTTGGAGGTTTTATTTTTGTTGTCACGATTCGATTTGGGGGGCCACGATTTTCTTACTTTGGGCCATCGACGGCAATTTTTGGAAGCCCGAGGGGCACTGGAGGATCCAAGAAGGGAATTCCGGCCATGGCCCCCAAGCGCCTCAAAGGGGTGCCATCATGTCCTTTGCCCCCCCGAAAACAACAGAAGTAAACTAAATTAAAATATGGTAACTTTGAAAATAGCGCTCCAGGTGAAACAATCTCCAATTATAAAGGTATTTTCACACCTGTTTGGAAGCCCTATATGGTAGCATAGTAGATTCTGATGCACATCGAGGTTCTATGCTGTTTAAGTTCTGCTTACAGCAAGAGTTAACAAAATCGGCAGTCTCATAATTACTTAGTCAGATAGCTTCATGAACTTAGTTTCGCTAGTAACTGGCAAGCAAGCGCAGTGAGCCAAATTTCGAAAGCGCAATTTGAACAAGATGTTTTATGCGTGTGTCCAGTTAAGCCCAGTTGGGCAGCATGCTTCGCATTTTCATATTGTGGGTCGCTAAGGTGAAGAGACAGGCTGCGTTGGCTGATTTCTTTTTCAAGAAGAATAGCAATAGGAGGCATTTAGATCCTGAATAAGAGATAACTGGTGGGTTTGCAGGTAAGGGAGATTCGGGTGGTCGGACCGGGCTATGAAACTTTCAAGGGTTTTATTGCAGTTTAAGGCAGTGATAAATTATTCGTGAAATAGGGTGGAATGTACCACCTATTGAACAATGAGAGGACATCCTTCCGAAACAACTATCGACACCTTGGTTCCTCATGTGTTTGTGAAGTCTTCATGTCTCGTTTATAACCGTGGTGTGTGTGTAAGTATCATGTTTACGCTTACCATTATATTTTGTGATATATATTGTACTGAACGTGATTTCAAGTAGAGATTACTCATGATGTGGTCTACTGTTCAAGAGAATTTGTCGACAGTATGCCATTCTTATCATTGTCATTAACATAAGTATCCCTATAACAGGTGTCTCCCAAAATAAACGACACAGATGCACATATAATGGCTATTGGCTCAAAATTGAGTTTGAAGGACTTAAACGATATTGTAATCAACATCACTTCCATGGATAGGCTCGACATCTTCGTGGACTCGTTTCGACATCTCACACTTAACGAGAATGAAAAATTTAACGCTGGTTTAATGTAGGCATTTATGAGACGTGCTTTGCACATATCTTCATGAAGCAAACACATAGGCTAGGTTTGGTTAGGCTGTGTTAGGCTATGCTTCTGTTTTAAGTAAGAAAAATAATATTGAAGAAAAAAAAAACAATTTTGGGGTATATTTTTTTCCAAGAAATTGATCCTTCAAAAATGGGTCAGGCTAGGTTAGGTTAGGTTAAATTAAGTTTTTTTATGTTGAATCGTTTGATGCAAAAAGTTCGAAAATCTTTCAATTTTTGAAAACAATTTGTTTTCTTGCATGGAAGTTTAGGCTAGTTTAGGTTAAGTTAGGTTACATTTTTTTGTTACTTTGAACATCACTTTTAATGCTATCTTACCCAAATCGAAGCCTCTTTTTGGTGTTACTTTACTTCCCAACTGAAAAGTATACATTTCCAGAGGAAATGAGTGGTTGCGTTATGTTGGGCGCATCAACTGCTACTGGTTATGTAGCGCCCATGGGTTCTTGAGAGCCCACCTCGTTAGGATGGAGGGGGATTTGCCTCTTTAGCGTGGCACTCCGGCTGCTCAACGACTTTTCTTTCAGCCGAGGCATCCTTCAGATTAGAAGGGTACCCAGGATATTTTTCTTTCGGGACCTGTTATACATTTTCCAGTTCTCCGATGGACTCAATATACTCCCTTTGCGATTTATTTGGGTCGACTTCTATTTTTGTGAGCCTCCTGCGGTATGATTGTGAACCCCGGTACGATTCTTCGGGCTCCTGGTGCATTTTTTGTGCTCTGGCGTGTTCCTCTTCAGAGCTCGACGTTTTTTGGGGGTCTTTGACGCAATTTTTGTGGCCGCAGAGTAACATTAGAAGTTTTGGGAAGCCAGCCGTGATCTGTCGGGTACCGGCGTTTCTTTTTGGATCCATAGTGTGATTTCAAAGGTCAGCGGCGCGACGTTTTTTTGGTCTAAGTGCGATTTTTGGACCATATCTTCATTTCTTGGGATACCTATCGCGAGCTTTAGTGGCCTCGACACGTCCTTGGGGCCCCGACACGTCTGGTTTTCTTTTGGAGCGATTGCTGGGACCACAAAGGGATTTTCCATGTCCGGACTGCCTTTTGTGCAGGTTTCATTTACTGGGCGTTCCTGATGTGATTTCTGGGGTATCAGTGCCATCTATCTCGAGGGGTCCGGGCCCGAATTTTGTGTAACTCCAGGCTAAGCGTGATTCGCAGGGCCCCGCCGATCCTTTTGGGGTCCCAGTTGTGATTTTCAAGAACCCCGGCATGAATTCTTTCGGCTCCAAGTGTGATTGGCTGGCTTTCGGCTCCCAGTGTTGGCTGACCACGTCGACAGCTAGGTGCCGCCGGCCACGGAACGGCTCGCGCCAGATGGCACGGAGCCTTGCGGTAGGCTGATGCCGTTACTTTAACGACTCGTGGTCGACCACAAGTTGTGGGATTCTATTGCAATCGCTAGTCATCAGCTACGTCGCCGGGTCACACTGAACCGGACCGGCGGGATTGGTGCCATAACGGACATGCCATATCGATCCCCGACAATACAAAGCCATGTATATTTGCTGATTAATATTTGCTATGTGTTCACAACCGAATGGCAGTACACACTGAAGCTGTCAGCCGCCTCCACGATGCTATTGCTCCCCGCATGGCTCTCGTTCGATATCTGTTGCATGGCCATTTTATGAGCCATCTTCTATGTTGACTGAAGCGATTGTATCTAATTACGCTGGGTGTCGACGAGAAACTTTGTTCGAAGTGATGATCTCGTCTAGGTTTACATTTGGGTGTGTTTGTGTTTTGATTTCGTTGTGTGTTTTTTTTTTGTGCGAGTATGAGAAGGCCAACGGCCAAAGGCGAGTATGAGAAGGCCAAAGGCGTTCCTAGGCTCCCAACAACAGCCATAAAAAGTTATGTTGAACTTTCTGTTTCCTCCAAGACAATAGCGTAGAGGAGTACGAATGGGCCATTAGCATGGCCCTCGGGCCTTGTCATGGACCAGTAGAATACCAAGGATGGGGTGACCGACCCAGTCACCCTCTTAGCTACGTCCAAGTTTGTGGCACTGATTGCAAAGATCGGCAGTAAGGTACGAATGATACCTTCCCTTCCTCAGGCTTCTGGCTGCACCATTGGATGTTTTGCATGTGCATGTATGGTCATCTAGTGCTTTACACCATTAAAACTCATTTGTTCCGAGCTATGACAATTTTATCGACGTAAAATTTAAACGCAAGCCCAAATAGCCTTGATCAATCCACCAATCGTGTTACCTCCTGAGCTCTCCACTGGGATGGTTGACATTTCGACATTCTTAAAGTGTATATTATACGAACCTGAGCTGTCCAGTTTCGATATGTGTCCAATAGATTTCGAGATGGAGAGGATGGATGGGGGGAAATCCATCCCATAGATTCAGGCCTAAACGAGCCCCACTTTAGTAAATGTAACAAATGAACAGACACCTCTGGTCTTCTTAATACAACTACATTTTAACAATATTCTGAACACGCCTGTGATCTAGCGTGCGGATGCCTACGTTTAGCTACTCCGAAGTACGCTTGTGCATGCAAACATGGGTCAGTTCCCTTGCATCTGTGTATGCACATTTCCGCATATTCACGTACATTTTCGCTGACCTATTTTCATGTACACATCTTTGGCCTGCATACATTTGCGCTCACGTACCTTTGCGCATGTGTGCTTTCGTGGTTACGTAGACTTGAGTATGCGCACAATTGGCATTTGTATACGTCAAAGTACGCAAAGCCAATGAAATGCAGCATATTCACCGAAACTGATTCGCCCGGGCGCACCTTCCGGGCTCATTAGGTGACTCGCAGTGCATGTACAACAGTCGGTGCTTGGGAACATGAGTGTCGAAACAACAACAAAAACAAACACTTCGCAGGGAAGAGGTGACAAATCCCTACCAATACGGGGTCAGACACAATTATTCCTGCGCCAAACACATGATATCGGCCTGCCACATTCATAATATGACGCTTTATTGGCCCTCACAACCTGGGGGTGGGGGGCGAATGCCTCATCTTTTCCTTCTCCTAGTCCTGTCTATGATTGGGAAGTCGAAAATTGTTTTGGGAGAAGAGGGACGATAGATTTTCCAGGCATATTCTTTACAGTTAACAACATAAAACCCTGGCTTGCATAACACAGCCTATCTCGCGCCCAGCAAACAGTTTTTGAATCCCTTGCATAAAAGACGTTCTATGACAGTGGCGTTAGCAAAGAACTGCCGAAGTAGTCTATGTTATCCCATCTCTGTTGCTGTACCCAGAGACGTCTACAGAGTAGCTTTCTCCTGCGCTTGCCCCGTCCCTCCCGAGTGTTCCGTGCATTCATCAGTATACAATGTGCAGTTCAGCGCACTGCCGGAGATCCCAGGAGTGGTGGGAAGGTTTGAAATACATTCTGTCTGCTGGGTCCGTGATCTCTGTTTCTGGGTGTGTAAACATGAAGCTGAAAACATACAGCTTTCCAAAAATGAGAATCTGGTCATGCACTGTTGCACGTCATGGAGATTTTAACTCGATTGGCCGATCCAGAGGGCCCGGTTCTATAGATGGCCATTACGTTGGCAAGATATCACAATCTAAAGCTTGGCGGACAGTTTATATGTCACACGCCAGGGATGGATAATACATGATACATGATACAGATAATACAGTTTGCCGCCAGGTGTCAAGGTGGGAGGACGTTCGTGGAGCTCCAGGTTTCCAGATAAGTCGTTGCAGAACAGGGCAGTACTATAGTCTAAGCTGTGGATAGGTGTTTAGCAATTACTTCTGTGATTATACTTCATTAGTTTTTATCTGTTAAGCATTTTAGTAGCACGCAAACTACACTAAATTAACCTAGCGACGCTGCCGTGCGCCATTTCTTGTTAGGCGAGGCCCGTTGGAGCTCCAGGTTTCCGGATAAGTCGTTGCAGATCAGGGCAGTACTCTAGTCTAAGCTGTGGATAGCTGTTTAGCAATTACTTCTGTGATAATATTTCATTAGTTTTATCTGATAAGCATTTTCGTAGCACGCAAACTATACTATATTAACCTAGCGACGCTGCCTCTCGTGCGCCATCTTCGTGTTAGGCGAGACCTCGTGGCTTTGGGCGTGTTCTCGACGCTTCGATTTCTGTAGTAGGAGATATTACAAGTGTGTAGATTTCATAAGTACATTAGACAACATTCATACTATCCTAACATACTTTATTTATTTTTTGGTGTGCATAGTGTGTTTGGTGTTGAAGTTTAAGATAGTTTAATTAGTAGTAAGTTGGGGGTATTCATAAGTGCGGTGTGACTGCTCATTTTTCTGTCTAGCCATAAGTGATATCAAAAGGGATATTCATATAGTTGTCTACTTGTGTGGAAGACAATTAGATTAGACATTTTGTTTATTTATTTAATTTATAACAAACAAACAAAAAAAAAAAAAAAAAACAATTGTTTAATAGTTTCTGCTTTTCTTAAGGTACTCAGATAATTAACTGACAGTATAGGAGGTAGCGTTTTATAGTAAATGATAGTTGGCTTTTTTGTCGGTTGTTTAGCGAGTTAATTTGAATCTAAATCTAGGCATAAGCTGCAGCGTTTAGGATGGTTTCGACCAGGATGCAGGCACTAGAAGAAGAGATTAGGACCCTTAAGGCAGAGCTTTCCAAGCTCAAGGCTGCCCTTGTTGCACAGGGTAGGCAAGATAAAGCAACAAGGGGTCACTCCATAGCAGGGACATCATATGCCCAGGTGGTCGCAGGCCACCAGGTAGCTGAGGCTTCCCCTGCTGTGGAGGTGGCTGGGATCTCTCGAGAGGGGGGAGTGTTAACAGTGAACAGAGGGGGGATAGTTATAGTAGGTCACAGGAGGGGAAGTGGCATGAGGTCAGGGGGTGGAGGATTTGGAGACGCGAACCTAAGGAAAGGGTCAGTGAGTGGCAGGTGGCAGGTGGCAGGAGCGGGAGGAAGTCTAGCCGATCGGCCCAGCGGGCAGGCATATTAACATCAAATATGTTCCAGGCATTGGATGACTGCCCCCAGGATAGTAGTCGTAAGGAGTCAGTGCTGGTCCTAGGAGACTCTCGTGTGCGACATTTAGAGCGTGTATTTTGTAAAGGTAGGAGGGACAGGAGGTGCATCACCAGGCCTGGTGTCAAGGTGAAGGACCTGGTACCTGTGGTGGCACAGGTCACCAGTGATCACCAGTTCAGCACAGTCATAGTGCATGTAGGGGTAAATAGCATAGGTACTTCTAGGAGTGAGGAGCTTCTGCTGGAGTACAGGGCCCTTCTGGCCACCCTGAAAGGTACCAATAGAGTCATTGTAACAGCAATTTTGCCTAGGGCTAGAGCCTCCCCTGAGTGGAGCTCTAGGGCACTGGCAGCTAACGCCAGGGTAGGAAAGCTCTGCCATGAGCTAGGTTTTACATTTGTAGACGAGTGGAGCAGGTTGTATGCATCGTGGGACCTCTATCAGAGGGATGGCCTGTACTTCTCTGAGAAGGGGGTCCATGTGTTAGGCAAAGTGTACGAGCATGTCCTTCAGGGAAACTAGGAAATGGGGCGGGGAGGGATGAAATTGCATTGCCAACTCAGGAATATTCCAATAGTGTCCGCCAAGGCAATAGAACCTCAAAGTCTGCAACTTGGGACAGCAGCAGTTTAAGGGGACAGAGTGATAGTTCATCTAGTGATAAAAGAACTCAGTATGAAAAAAGCCAAAGGTGGTTATGGAGCATTTGTTAAGTGTGTGATGTTTAATGCTCAGAGTATCCGTTCCAAATTTGATGAGTTCAAGTGTTATGTTGCTGAGGAGGAACCAGATTTTGTTTGCATTACGGAGGCATGGGTCAGTGAAGGGTATTTTGGAGATAACTTACAGGACTATGAGATCCAGGGATACAATATGTTTTCATGCAATAGGGGTCCAGCAATGAAGGGGGGTGGTGTAATGCTCTATATGAATAGCTTATTCAGTTCTCAAAAAGTAGCAGGTGGGGATAAAAATGTGTCTGTGGAGTCAATTTCGCTTGATGTCACTGTGGGAAAAGGCAACAGCAATACTCTTAGGATAGGAGCTTTCTACCGATCACGAACCCTGCCACATTCTCAGCAACTGGAGCTTGACAGGGTGATTTGTGAGGAAATCAGTAGAAACTTTAAGAGGAAGTGCCTTATTCTTGGTGACTTTAATCTAGAAGGTTATGAAAATGCTGGTGTTGGCTCCCCATCATGCAAAATGTTTAGGAAATGCCTTGAAGAGAACCTGTTCTTACACCAGTTTGTATCGGAACCTACCAGGCATGGTTCATTCTTGGACCTTGTATTCTCGGATTTAAGTGACTTGGTTCAAGACTTGACTGTAGGCGAAACTCTGGGAAGAAGTGACCATAACATAGTTAGATTCAAGGCACATGTAAGGGAAATTATCAAGGATAATTTGGTAAAGGTTCCACATTTCAACAGAGCAGACTTTGACTGCATGAGAGCGGCTTTAAGTGTCATCAGATGGGAAGAAGAATTCTCCAATTTAAATGCCTGTGAAATGTGGGAAAAGTTCAAATATTCCTTGAAGGAAATTCAGATTAGACATGTCCCCCAAAAGCAAAGACGCAAAAGAAGGGTAGGAAAGCCAGCATGGCTTACACCAGACTTGATAAAAGCAATTAAGGCTAAGAAAACGGCATTTAGTATCTTTAAAGAAGCTTCAAATGTCGTTAATCTAAAGGCGTATCGAAAAGCTAGACACTGCGAAGCAAAAAACCAGAGCAGCAAAGCGAGCAAAAGAACTGGATTTAGCTAGAAACTATAATGGGGACAGTAAAAAGTTCTTTAGTTTCTACAAGCTGAGTAAAGTTTCTAGCACAATTGGTCCACTGGAAGTAAACGGGACTACATTGAGTGAGGATAGTGAGATGGTTGAGGAGCTGAGCAAGCAGTTGAAATCAGTGTTTACATTGGAAGCTATGACCAATCTGCCGACCGTACACCATAGTTCAGTGACATGGGATCTGACAAATGATGTTGATTTCATTGATAGTGATGTTGTTTGCAATCATATCAGGAAAATAAAGCCAAACAAGGCAGCAGGACCTGATGATATTTATGCTAGGGTGTTGCGGGAAACTGAAAAGGAACTGGCATTTCCACTTAGTATAATATTTTGTAGATCAGTTTCACAAAGTGAAATTCCAACCGATTGGAAAAGGGCAAATGTAGTTCCTATTTTCAAGAAAGGAGAAAGAGGGAAAGTTGAAAACTATAGGCCAGTAAGTCTCACATCCCTAGTCTGCAAGGTACTCGAATCAATTATTAAGGATAGAATAGTTAGTTATCTGGAAGGTAGCAAATTGATTCAAGATACTCAACATGGGTCTAGAAAAGGACGATCGTGTCTCACAAACCTCTTGGACTTTTTGAACTTCCCCACGGAACAACTTGATCAGGGAAATCAGGTTGCTGTAGCATATCTTGACTTTAGTAAGGCCTTTGACAGGGTACCCCATAAACGGTTAATGATACAGCTTCAGGCCCATGGTATTGCAGGTAGCATCTTAAAATGGATAGAGTTGTGGCTTTCAGGTAGACAGCAAAGAGTAATGCTAAATGGTACAAAGTCATCGTGGCAAAATGTTCTTAGTGGAGTCCCCCAGTGGTCAGTACTGGGGCCACTACTGTTCATTATATTTGCAAATAACATCGAAAGTGGCCTAAGCAGAAAAGTTTTGAAATTTGCGGATGATTTGAAGGTCTTTAGGGCAATAACAGGACAAGATGAGCATATCTCGCTGCAAAAAGACATAGACGAACTTGTGAAGTGGTCCGAAGAATGGCAAATGAAATTTAATTTTGATAAGTGCAAAATCATGCATGTAGGTAAGCAGCGTATGAAGGCTCCATACTTGATGGGTGGCCAAGTGCTATCAGTGACTTAACAGGAGAAGGATTTAGGTGTTATTCTAAACACAACACTGGGGGCATCAGAACAGACCAAGGAAGCCAGGAAGAAGGCACTAAGAATGCTCGGGGCAATAAATAGGAATGTATCATACAGAAGTGAGGAAGTGATCAGGAAGCTTTACTGTGCATACGTCAGGCCACATTTGGAATACTGCATCCAAGCTTGGTCTCCTAGCTATGAAAAAGATTGTTGGCTTTTAGAGAGAGTACAAAAGAGGGCTACAAAAATGGTTAATGGCATAAGCAACCTGGCATATGAGGAAAGATTGAAGAAATTGAATATGTTTTCACTTAGATATAGAAGGCTGAGAGGAGATCTCATCGAGGTTTTTAAATTTATCCATGGTCTGGTGAGGGGATACCTTGGGGAAATGTTTTAATTGAACGGAAATGATGCAATTAGAGGTCATAAATTCAAAATTAAAGTTAACCACAGCAGAACAAGGTTAAGGCAAACTTTCTTCACCAACAGGGTAGTAGAACACTGGAACCAGCTGCCAGAAAACATTGTCAGTAGCGTCACATTGAACATCTTTAAAAGTGTACAGAGTACAGAGTACAGAGTGCAGTGTACAGAGTGCAACCAAGAAGGGCCCTTGTGGCTCATAGTTGCACTAATCTTTTATGTCTATGTCTTTATGAGGGCGCATTGCGCCTAGACATACCTGTTTCATAGCATGCTGGGAGGTCATGTTAACCAATGGTATGGCATATCACGAGTATGCATACCGTCATCTTTTTTGGGGGATTGATATCTATGTCAATGATTTAGGGAATATGTATTTTATTATCATTACATTCGGGAGTATTCTATGGCCATTCGGAAGTCGTTGGAATTAATCGACACAAATTCGAAGTAACAGATTTAGGAAGTCTGCATTTTTCGCATTATTGCCTGCGCATCCGACGGTGTGATGTTTATTTCGTGAACGGAAATAGAATCGCCAGAGGTCGGTTGAAAGAAACAAAATTCTGCGAACACATGCCAGCTGCTACAAAACTTATACACACTTTGCGATACAACGCATGCCGACCAATTATGTGATGGTTTCCAACATCGTGCAAGTAAAAGAGAGCCAACTCGTAATGCAACTCGGTTGCACAAGAGGCAGGAGTCTATAATGAACTATGGGTAACCAGTCCTCGCAGGTTAATGCACATTTTCATCAGCGACACCGTGACGGTTTCGCGACGCGAACAATCATCGGATTCTAATCGAAAAAAAAATGCTTTGTCGGAGGAAATTCTGGTCCAACAAACATTCGGCTGCCAGTGGATCTTCTAGGTGTCTCTAGGAAGCAAAACACCCACAGAAACACACAATTATATCGGAAACATTACAGCGGATAGGTTTGTACTCAAGATGGAGTTTCCATTCAGACAAAATGTGTTGCCACGGGAGCTGCGCATCCCATAATCAAAAACCAAGAAAATATGTAATTTTGAATTATCTGCATTCGTCCAGTACACTCTACAATTGCCTACGTTATTTGAATATAATCGTTAACCTGAAAGAAACGTTTTCACGAAAAAGTTTCAAAAGTTGCACAAAAGATGCGACACGGGGGCTTTTTCCGCCGGCATTTTTGGATATTTGGATATTAATATCAATATTTGCTATGGCAAAATGTTGTTTCCGAGATGCCAACTCCGAATCACCAGCTTGAATTACACGTTTATGGTATTATAATGGGCATCACAGCCGCTCAAATGGTAAGAAAATACCGTGAAATGACCCTACTTCACCGACTCAGCAAAAATCAAAATTTTTGGAAGAAAAAAACGGGCGGAAAATTGAAAAAACTGAGAATTCCCAAGTGGCCCACGACCCCTGATCCCATATTCACCCAAAGAAATTGGTCAGCGATTTTCCAAACCAAACTCCGAACCACCCACTCCAGGCCAAAGCGCCAAGTCAACTTCTAATCACCCACTTAGGCTTCTCTAACTTTTCATCAGCGACACCGTGACTGTTTCGCGACGCGAACCGTCTACTTTCGCGCCACAGACGCTGCGCTTTCTCCGTTTCTTCCCCAGACAACTGATCAATGGCGTCACTAGGGTATGACTAGTCGGCATATTCGGGGCGGACAATGCAAATATTGCGCGAGAATCACAATGTTTTCAACATTTTAGGTAGCCATGAAATCTGATACAAACAGGTCTGAGCAGGGTGTTCGTACTCTGCATCCGCCACTGCGGCGCATATTAGCTTCCCACGGGGCGACGGCCGGTTCCCGACGTCTGAAAAGTTAACAATGCGCGCACACAGCAAAAGGGTATGCAACGACACATCCTACCATCTAGTGAGAAATATTGTTTTCTATACTTCAACGTTCAATCGAATGACATTCATTCAACATCCGTTGCTATAATACCTAGACCGTGCTGCTACCTAGCGATAGCTATCTGAAATGATGCTTCTATAAAATTATGTAGTTCCTGAATCTGTGGAGGTTATCACCGCTTCGGGGTTGTGGAGGTTATGACCTGTGGAGTTTATGACTGCTTCGTACTTGTGGAGGTTGCAACCTGTGGGGTTTACGACTTGTGGAGATTATAACATGTGGAGGTTATGACCTCTGTAGGTTATGACCGCTACGGAGTTGTGGAGGTTATGATCTGTGGAGGTTATGGCCGCTGCGATGTGTTGAATTTGTGGAGGTTGTGACCTCTGGAGGTTACGACCTGTGGAGGTTATGATACGTCTCCGTCTGATCATGTTGAGCACATTCATATGCATTGCATTAGGAAAAGAAATTCCTTGAAATCATAAATTGCCTAAAACTGCAAATTTACCGGAGAAGAGCAATCAGCATATTCCGTATTAGATACATAATACGGAATACACCTGAATTCCCATAACTAATTAACGACAGCAAAAGTTACTTTTAACATTGCAACTACACACAAGACACACCACAACAGAACACTATACAATAAAACTACAACTAAAACGCACGTACATCGAACACAAGGTGCGACAGACATAAAACCAAGCACAAAACAACCTACGAGGGAGCTATGTAAACAACTGCTCTATTTATGACTCAACGGCGCCATCTAAGAAATTCAGGAAATGAGTACCCCTAAAACGCTGCATTCGTGATGGTCGTCGCCTAATTCGCAGCCTAACTGAGAATGACAAAATAACAGCTCAACGCGATTCCAAAAGCAGACGTGATATTATAGGATTTTGAAAGTGGGTTGAATTGAAAATATTTCCATTTTAAAATGCATGAAACCATTAAAACGGCACAAAAGTTGTACCCCAGATGACGTCATTTGTACCATTCGAGCCGACACGCAGGAAGGCGTGGGGATGACAGGGACCTGGGTACTACTAACCGCACAGTCATACAAGACGAACGTCTGGTAGCGTGCATCAAGTGGCACAAAGGATACCATTACATTAGAAGGAGCATCAAGGTTGCCTGGAAGCCTTAGTGACGTCATATATTTTTCCTTTACTACTGCAGAAATTGATAGCATCGGGCATTGCCCCTATGTCATTGGCATCAGGCATTGACCTCTATATATATAACTAAACGGCCGACTGGCCGCACGAGATCCGCGTCCTATTCCGGCCGGTCCCGGCTGGAGCAGCGGTATATGGGCAAAAGATTGAGCGCGCCTCCCACTCCAATGAATTTGGGCCCTGGAACGAAATGTTGTAAGAAGAACAGTTATGGATATATTTTGATAATAAGTGGTGAAAATAATGTTGGGTTCACGATGGGCAAATAGAACTGGCGAAAAATCTTGCAGAATATTGTAATTGTGCTTTTAATGTCTAAATTATGTCATCGTTTTGCCAACTCTGTGCGGCATTCGGCTTGTGTACCCCATGGAATCATAAAGACATGAAAGACATAAAAGATTAGTGCAACTATGAGCCACAAGGGCCCTTCTTAGTTACACTCTGTGCACTCAACCAGTTGCCCACCAAATCTGTCAATCAACCCTCCCTGTAATACTGAAAAGCAAGCCCTCTATTCTTATAATGATTGTCTATGCTGTTTTTGAAGATGTTCAATGTGCTGCTACTGACAATGTTTTCTGGCAGCTGGTTCCAGTGTTCTACTACCCTGTTGGTGAAGAAAGTCTGTCTTAACCTTGTTCTGCTGTGCTTAACTTTAATTTTGAATTTATGACCTCCAATTGCATCATTTCTGTTAAATTCAAACATTTCCCCAAGGTATCCCCTCTCCAGACCATGGACAAATTTAAAGACCTCGATGAGGTCTCCTCTCAGCCTTCTATATCTAAATGAAAACATATTCAATTTCTTCACTATTTCCTCATATGCCAGGTTGCTTATACCATTAACCATTTGTGTAGCCCTCTTTTGTACTCTCTCTAAAAACCAACAATCTTTTTCATAGCTAGGAGACCAACCTGGGATGCAGTATTCCAAATGTGGCCTGACATATGCACAGGAAAGCTTCCTGATGACTTCCTCACTTCTGTATGACACATTCCTATTTATTGCCCAAAGCATTCTCAGTGCCTTCTTCCTGGCTTCCTTGCTCTGTTCTGATGCCCCAAATTTTGTGTTTAGAATAGCACCCAAATCCTTCTCCTGTTGAGTCAGATAGCAGATAGCACTTGGCGACCCATCAAGTATGGAGCCTTCATATGCTGCTTACCTACATTCATGATATTGTACTTATCAAAATAAAATTTCATTTACCATTCTTCGGACCACTTCACAATTTCGTCGAAGTCTTTTTGCAGCTAGATATGCTCATTTTGACCTGTTATTTCACTAAAGACCTTCAAATCATCCGCAAATTTCAAAACTTTTCTGCTTAGGCCACTTTCGATGTTATTTACAAATATAATGAACAGTAGTGGCCCCGGTACTGACCACTGGGGGACTCCACTAAGAACATTTTGCCACGATGACTTTGTACCATTTAGCATCACTCTTTGCTGTCTACCTGAAAGCCACAACTCTATCCATTTTAAGATGCTACCTGCAATACCATGGGCCTGAAGCTGTATCATTAACCGTTTATGGGGTACCCTGTCAAAGGCCTTACTAAAGTCAAGATATGCTACATCAACCTGATTTCCCTGATCAAATTGTTCTGTGGGGAAGTTAAAAAAGTCCAAGAGATTTGTGAGACAGGACCGTCCTTTTCTAAACCCATGTTGAGTGTCTTGAATCAATCTGTTTCCTTCCAGATAACTAACTATTCTATCCTTGATAATTGATTCGAGTACCTCGCAGACTAGAGATGTGAAACTTACTGGCCTATGTTCGCGTATTCAACTTCCCCTCTTTCTCCTTTCTTGACAATAGGAACCACATTTGCCCTTTTTCAATCTGTTGGAATTTCATTTCGTGAAACTGATCTACAAAATATTATACTAAGTGGACATGCCATTTCCTTTTCAGCTTCGCGCAATACCCTAGCACAAAGGTCCTCGGGTCCTGCTACCTTGTTTGGCTTTATTTTCCTGATATGATTGAAAACAACATAACTATCAATGAAATCAACATCATTTATCAGATCACATGTCACTGAACTATGGTGTACGGTCGGCAGATTGGTCATATCTTCCAGCGTAGACACTGATTTAAACTGCTTGCTCAGCAAATAGCCGCCCAACCTGGGGCGGCTATTTGCTGATTCATGACCCATACACGCTTGCGAAGTAACGCTGGAAATGTGTATGGTTGACAGCATACGTGTACTGGGTGTGCACCCTATATCCTAATCAGGGTGGGTTCCAGTAATTGCCATGGGAGAGGGTTATTTGTCTAGGGGCGCCATTTATTAGGAATGCATCAATTGAACCAACCCTGCAAAAATACCTGAAGGAGCTAAACGAAAATCCGTTTAGCAGGGATCGGCGTTTACTTGAGCACACTGAAGGATGCTTCTGGTTCACAAATATGAAGGGGAATACTCGAGCATTCCCGGAGGGGGCGCTGGTTCCATGGTGAAATATCCCTGAATCAACCGACCATCCCTGAATCCGTACGACCATCCCTCAGGGCATAGGTTGACGCTCAGGCAGGGGTGTTGTTATATATACTTTCGAAGGGACAAATGCCACATCAATGTCGGCTTTGCCTTCGCCAATGATTTCAAGCCCTAACATGGGGCCCCATAAAGTGTGTTCCCCCAATCAATCTGGGAGTGCCCATTGCCTTCTTGTATTTTGGTCTCATTCACCCCCCCAATCCGGGGCCGCGGAGAACTCCACGGCCTCGGTCTGCCACAGTGGACGATGTGCTCCGCGTCACGATGCGCCGCAGTGCACGGTGTGCTCGGCAGTCCTGGTCCATTGTAATGTACGGTGGGGGCATTCATAATGTCCACAATTCAGTGTCCACAGCTCACAGTGTCCACAAGTTCACAGTGTCCACAGCTCATAGTGTCCGCAGTTCACAATGTCCAAATGTTCATAACTTCCACAGCTCACAATGTCCACAATTCATTATGTCCACAGGTCATAATGTCCACAGATCGCACTGTCCACAGATCACAATGTCCACAGTTCAGAGTGTCCACAATTCATAAGTACCACAAGTTCATAACGTCCATAAGTTCATAATGTCCACGAGTTCATAATGTCCACGAGTTCATACTGTCCACAGGTCATACTATCCACCGTTCATAATGTCCACAAGCTCGAGTTCATAACATCCACACGTTTAGTATCTTCGCAATTCATAATGTCCACAGCTCATAGTGTCCACAGCTCATATTGTCCACAGTTCATAATATCCACAGCTCACAATACCCACACGTTCATGATGTCCACAATTCATAATGTCCACAGTTCACAATGTCCACACCGTCTCCGCGAAAATGTGCTACGTGAAATCGTTTTCGACCTTATCGCATTTGGCGGCGCGGCAAACCGGCAGGCGTAGAAACCTCTGGTTCACCTCTTGTTAACAGATGGCAGGACGATCAATTCGCGCGAGATGCTGCAGGGCGATTACTTTATTCAAGACACGTTTCTCGTATATTGGCCTGCGTCTCTTAGTCAGCATCGATGCATAGTAGGTAAATACACCTACTCTGGTGTCTAAATTCTTAAATACAATGGAATATAGTCTTATCCCTCGCATTGGTGACGTTTCAATCCTCATTTGTATTGGTAGCGGTTTCTAGAAGCCCACCGGCTAACTTTGTTTCTGATCCGAATGACATGTAATTTGGTGGACGCAATCGATGCATCGGGACTTCCTCACGCTAAACATTGTAAGACAATGTACCCGATATAATTAAAGTTATTGTGATATTTTCATCGGCTGCCCGGCACAACCCACGATTTGCCACCTCCGGCCATGGGCCCGGCCGCCAGGCAGGGCCCGGGGGTCCGATTCGTAAAATGTTTACCAGCTTGCGCACGTTACATCATCCATCAAATCGCTACGGTTTGGACGCCATTAGGCTGATAATTTAACAAAGATCAGTCATAGGCGTCATGCGGTTGTGTTTCTCCCCTCCCCTTGTGCTCCTGTAGGTCTCCAGCTCGGTCCCAAGGACCACATGCCATTGTCCTGTCGCTGCTGCAGTTCGAACATTGGCCTGATTTGCAGCACACATTCCTTCGTTTCGTTCGAGGTCTGCCATCGGCTCTGAAGACTAAGGTTGTCGAGTTTCACAGCCAGCATTGGCTCATAGCCTGAGCCGCCGACCTCCGTCCGGCGCTACGAGGATATGGTGATCTGCTTCGCGGCTCATCGGCTCGCTTCCCTGTGGTCTTAAGGATTGTCATCTGCTTGATAGTCAAAATATAATTTTCAGTGTTATCAATTGCACGTGTTCGATTGCCTTTGGCCTGGCTGTTCGTATTCGATGCGTTATTGGCATGCTTTTCCAAACATCAGCTACCAAAAAGGAGAGAGGTAACCGCAAGAAGTCTGTACTCGAATGCGACATAAAGCAATGTCTACGTGGTGAGGTGATGTGTGCACGATTGCCAATATAAGCGAAACGTTGTCAAACTGGCGCATTTTCCAAAATGCTCGACGATGTAGTATTTAAATCGGCGATTGGTAAAGCAATTTATGCAAATTGCTGATTAACCCGCGCCGTACCGGGGGGGGTGGGTCGTTGACGATCCCCCTAAGGTTTCCGCGGACTGTGAAAGAACGGCGCTCGGCAGCGCACCAAAATTTAGCATACCTTTTCCCACATTAATTTGGCATGTTGTGTCATAATTTTGAAGTCAGGTCATCTAGGGTCAACGAGTTAGTTAAGGTCACGTGAGGTCACCTCCAAAAAAGTTGAACCAATCGTCACGCTTTAACGGATGAAGATATTTTAATGAAACTTTCGGCGTTTGCTTATCCTTAGGATGCAACAAAACGTCGCACCAGAGGAATATGTCACTTTTTCCGTTTTTGATTACTTATTAGTTTTGTATATTTGCACTTTAAAGTTAAAATGGGAGATTATGGCGAAAGTAAATATTTTTATTGGGAAAGTTGACTTCGAGCGCAGACAACCGCAGTGTCCAAACCACTTGATTTAGCAAGGACCTGACCGGCCCTCGTCCACCGTGGCATGATCTGTATCATCACAAAGACGTCGGCTAACCGCCGTCTCCGGCCCAGACAAACACCCTGAATTACACCTAGATGCACACCAACCACGCTACCATATTAGTGTGTCCAAAATCTATCTCGGCTATTTCGCTCCTGATCAAATTTGAGCGGAGTTCACCCAAAATTGGCAAGTCTACACTAACATAACACTAGCCTAACCTAAACTAACCAAACCAAATCTTCCCCAATCTAACCAAACCTAACGAAAACTAAACAAACCTAGTCAAACTGAATCAATCCAAAACGAAATGTAACCAAACTGAACCACACTTAAGCGAAACCTAACCGAACATAACCCAACCTAACCTAACCTAACATGACCAAGCATAACTTAACCTGACATAGCCTAACCCAACCTAACCTAACCTACCTAACAGGACTTGACCTAACCTAAGCAAACCTCATTTGATCCGACCTTCTCTGTTGTTGGCTACCTTCATTTCTATGCTTCCTATAGCACAGCTGTAATTCCCGGTAGGCAGCGTAAGTTACATTCACCTAGAAAATAATTTTCACGGTAGCTTGGCTGGCGTGGCAGCACGAGCAATTGATCGTTGTTGTTATTGGAGTTTCGGGGCGCATCAACTGCGTCGGTCATGTAGCGCCAGAGCGATTGATCGTACGAGTATGCATAGCCTAAGTAAAAATCGTGTAGGATCCCCCCAAGCTGATTTGAATCGAGTTAACACGAAATTAACTAATGTACACTAACCGAACCTAGCCCAGTCCAGCCCAGCCCAGTCCAACCCAGCCCATCCCAGTACAACCAAACCTAAACCAATACCATCAAACCTAACTTAACCTAACAGGACCAGAGCTGACATGACCTGACGTAAGCAGACCGTATTTGACATGATTTGCCCTGCCATTTTCCAATTTAATCTACATATTCCTTATAAACCTTGTTTCCATACTTCCTATAAAACAGCTACAATTCCAACTATGCAGCGTAAGTTACATTCACCTGGCAAATCATTCCTACGGCAGCTGGCTGGCGTGGCAGCAAGAGCGACTGATCGTAAAAGTAGTCATAGCTTACATATAGACCGTGTAGAATACTTCCCTTCTCCGAGCAGTTGTGAACCGAAGTAGCGCGAAATTAACTACTCTGCACTAATCTAGCCTAACTTAACCAAACCCAACACAACACAGCAAAGCCCAATCGAACAGAATATCACCAAATCTAATTTAACCTAGCAGAACCTGGCCTGACCTAACCTAAGCTGACCTCAGCTGATCTGAGCTGTCTTGCCCTTTTCCAACTTCATTTCTATATTATTTTGTAGCACATTTGTATTTCCCAGCAGACAACATAAGATGTATTCACCTATATAAATCCTTCACACGGTAGCTTAACTGGTGTGGTAGCACGTGCGACTTGCATTATTTTCGACCGATGAAGTTGGCTCCAGCAAATCGATTCATCCATGCAATGAGCCGGTTGGGAAGACCGAAAATAATGTTCGGTAATGCTTCAAGACATTCTTGATTGTATGAAAAGCTGTTTCGTTGGTGAAAATCTAAAGGTATCGTGTGAATGACAATCGTTTGGGATATGCATATATATCACTTTTTATCCAAAATGTGGCCTCACCGAGAAGTTCATGGAGTGGGGAGAAGAGCCAGTTTTATGGGTCACGACACTTGTCACTCTTGTCGCGTTGGCTGACCCCTGGTATGCCGTAGATGCCCATAGTCAATGGGGAACGTATAGCCGGTGCATGGATCCAGCCAAAGCACGCCACGGCGTGTCGTCACTTTTATCCGTTTTCCAGCACCAGACCCAATCGGAAAAAAACGATGAAAACTGCCGGCTATTCTTTGCACCCCTCCTTTGGATGCACGTGCCACGTACGGCGAAAGCGTTTGCACCTCCGAGCTTGGAGATTGTCTCGGCTACACCACGGTGTCGGTTTGGTGTCGATCACTCCGTTTGTTTGCGAGCTACGCCGGTTGAAACCGAGCCGATTAAACGCACGAAAATCGATGATATCCCGACTCTAAAATCCACGTTTCACACGTTAAAGCAATTGACGACAGAGGACTTAGGCGGAACCCGTTCTCCAACCACATCGGCGTCGCTCACATGCAGCACATTTGCTCGACCGCACCGAAATTGTGCCTAAGTGGTGGCCATTGAAGTCCACGCGCGTCATGCGATCCGACCTCATCACCTGGCAGTCATCCGATTACGATACGCCCGGAGGAAGCGCGCGGGTGGTGCGAACCATGCACAATGCGAGCGTTCTCACGTTCCGAGAAGAATCAGTCATTTGAGCCACATTAAACTTGTGCTCTCACAGTTAGATCCTGCGGTCAGCACGATCTAGCGCGGTCATGTGTATCAGATCCTGGGCATCGTAGGTGCGGAAAGTAGAGGGTAAAAGTGAAAGTGTCAGGAAATTTTCTTACAACCAGGGGCGGTCCGAGGCATCGAAAACGGGTGAGGAAGTCACCACTCCACCCCCCCTCCCCATCACCCAAAAAAATCGTCGGATTTCGGCAACTATATTTTTCGGTTTCCAAAATTCGGAAATTGTTTGTCCCACCCACCCAGTCACCTCCCCCACAAAAATCACCGGATTTTAAGAACACTTTCGATACATTTCGGTTGTGCATCTGACCACTCAGGGGCGATATGAGTACCGAAATAGGGTGAGATAGAGTAACCACTTCACCTCCCTCAAAACAAAAACAAACAAAAAACATCGGATTTCGGAACCCCTGTTTTTTATCTTCATTTTCACGGGACTCACCTGGGCTTTCCGAAGCAGTTTTCCGAGTTTTCCGAGTTTTCCGAAGTTTTCCGAACTATCCCTAGCTGTTTCTTGGTGGCAAATAATATGTCCTGATATGACGGAGAAGAAAATGAAGTTTGAAGGACTTTATCAGTAGAATTTGTAATGATTGTTGATGGGGGACGATTAGTCTATGGGTAAATTGCTCGTCTCACAATCGAAAGGTTGGAGGTTCGAGTCTCACCTGTCTCTACTCATCGCCCGCGACCAATCGGCGTGTGAGATTGGTGACGCTACATGACTGAGCGGTCGATGTGTCGTTAAACCAATAACCAACCAACCAACCATGATTGATGATGGTCTTAATTTCAAGGCTGTTCTATGAAGGCCACCAAATGCATGGTTAGAGCAGCCGAATGGATACACATTGAATTTGAACTTTATTTGATACCATGAATTGACAAGATAGGTGAAGCCACTAACCATTTCTGTAATTTTCCCCTAGCTATGAAAAAAAAATTGTTGACAATTATTTTCATAGCTAGGGGACCAAACTTTAACTTAGTATTCCAAATGCGGTCTGACATAGACACAATAAAGCTGCCTGATGATCTCTTCACTTTTGTACGATTCATTCCTATTTATTTCCCCAACCATTCTCAGTGTCTCAATATTGGTCCGAGTACTGACCCCTAGGGGACTCCACTTGAACATCTTGCCATCATGACTTTGTATTATTTAACATCAGGGGAAGTCTGTTACCAGGCGACCAACATTATGGGGAAATGACACCGCCATGCGAGCGATTTCAACCTAAGTGGGTGTATAGGGTAGTCATGGGTGCTGAATCAATCTGTGAAAGTTTTAGTTTCGTACTGGCAGCGATCTCTGATATATGGCCTGATAAAATTTTCATAGGTTACGTTGCAGGTAAATCTTTAAGAGCGATTATGTCCGGCACTTTAAAACCTAGCATACACATAGCATATCTTTAGAATCGCAAAGACCTCTTCTTTTTGTTTCTGGGTCAGTTTTCAATTTTGAACAACCTTAAAAAAATGGTCAATTGAACTCATGTCACGTAACCACCCATGACCATAGACAACAGCAGGCCAGGGTCAACAGCAGGGGCGCACCAAGGAATTTCGCAAAACACTGTGGTTGAGCACTTTTGAATAGGAAATCCGGTAATTTTAAAAGTGAACACACAACTTTCACCGTTAATTGGGGTGGGGGTGGGGGCAGACCCCTGGGCGCGCCTATGGCTACAGCAACATGTGGTCCTAAAAAGGACGATCATCGCAGCATAAGTACTTTCAGATTTACACTTCTCGCTGTACTTGGAACTCTTTTCACGACCGATTAATTCTTGTGTAATAATAGGTTTATCTTCCTGGTGCGGGTGAAGCCATTTAAAATTACTGTTCAAACAAAATTTCTTCAACTTCCGTTATATGCATAGATATGTGTGGTGGAGGTGGGGCAAGCTCATTACAGCCTCACTAATGGGTATGTGATGTGCCCTGGTTTCCTTGACTTAGTACAATACGTCCTTAAGATGCTCCCCGTTGTACCGCTGTACATGTTCACCGATGTTGGTGAGGAGAAAGAACAATCAAGAACATAGGCGCACCGGAGGGGGGCCCAGGTAGCCCGCCCCCTCCCCATGAGACCAAAATACCCTTTTGGCCAAAAGTGCCCTTTTGACCGAAAAGTGGCTCTCTTGGCCGGAATGTCCCAAATTTAGCTCCAAAATCACATACCTTATGTGCCCCGCCTGTGCCAAAGGTGCTCTTTGGGCTCAAAACTGCCCTTTTTGCCAACAAATTTCACGCCCACTCGACCCCCCACTCAATAAACCTTCCAGAGTGCCCGGCCCGCAAAGTGCCCTTTTGGAGCCAGTCAAGTGCCCTTTTGGAGCCGGCCATGTGCCCTTTTCGGTCCGGGCCCTCCATGGAAAAATCCTGGGTGCGCGCCTGATCAAGAACGTAGCTTACTTGCTGGCCCATTGCACAAGAAGTATCATGATTGGTGCTGGAGAGGTTCAGAAACAAGAAAGACGAGTGAACGCTGGTTGAAAATGATTTCATCGGGTGTGTGGCAGACCAATATTGGCAGGCTGACAGACTGCGGGAAAGAAAAAGTAATAAATATAAATATATGGCATGCTGTTCGTACTCACGGCCTAACTCCAACATATAGGTGATCAGCCACCTCAATCACCTCGGTAATACACGTCGTGAACCTTAGAATATCCGCCACTTCAAGCGAAATGCTACTACATCATGTGACTCCCGGCTGAAACAGAATGTAAGCGCTTATTTTGGGGACCAACAATTCAGGACAAAATAGCTGACAGTTAACAACACACGGTACCTCATCAAGTCATAACGTGTTCAGACTTAACCGCCACAAGATACCGTCCTGAAAGCAATTGGATGATTAGTTCTCTTCATCCCACGTTTTTTGTTCTCTAAAAAAATCCGGATAACCGCTGAGCTTTGATGCACCACGTCTCTTTGGTTAGATACGCTCCCAGATTGGCAACCGAACGGAGTTTGGTGTTCTATTTTATACTTTTCTATTTTTCTGTGCCTATGGATGCGATGTGTGGCTCCAGACAATCATTATCCGATGCCCGGCACATTTTTGTGATCCTAGATCTTTTTAAAATGTTGTATTGTTTGTTTTTACCCAGACGATACTTTTTTTTTATGTATTAGCGCGTTTTCGCAATCCCCAAAGTGTTTACTTAGTGTCCGGTCTTTGTGTTCCTCTTCTAGTACCATGTCGATTTGTATGGGCCCCAGCTTGCTTTTAAGGCTCCCATGCTGTCTCAAAGCCTCGATGTGCTTTGAGGGACCGGTTGTGTTTGCTTTTTTAGCTTCCGGTGTAGCTACTTTGAGCTGCAACTCATGTTTTAAGGTCTTGCCGCTTTTTGCCAAACTCGGTACGCTTTGGAAGACCTAGTGCATTTTCGTCCTTTAGTTGTGCTCTTTGGATCCCGCTGTTTATTTTGGGTTCCTCGCTCACATTTGTGGGACCCCAGCATGATATTGGGGGCTCCAATATAATTTCACGTGGTCCCGTCATGGGCGCGAAGTGACCCTTGATGTCGACGCGCCCCTAAACTCCAATCCACCACCACGTGGTCCCGTCGCGACCTTCCCGGCCCAGGTGCGTAGTTTCGGATAGATCCGACGCCAGTTTTCTGTGCTCGACGTAATTTTTGGTAACTTCTGAAGCATGCAAAGTTCGAGCCACCACCCTTTTCGGCTCCCGGCGATTTGTTATGTCCCGCCACGATTTTTCGAGCTCCGATACGTTTTTCGGTGACCGGTATGCTATTTGTTAAGGCATCTGGTGGTATGTTGGGACAAAGGAGTGATTTTCCTGGCTCGTACTTAGTTTGCGTATTTGGCTTCGTATTTAGTTTTCTAAATCTCTCTTTATTTCGGAGAGCTCCAGCTTGATTCTTATCGGGTTCCGATGCGACTTTGGGGCCACGCTGTGCTTATTTGGGGCCATCGACGCTAATTTTAGGGATACCCGCGGGGAATGTTTGATGCCCTGACCAGAACTTATGAGACTACCAACAGGAATTTTGGGTCCCAATCGCGATATTTGAGGGGCTCGGCGCTAGTTCGCTGGTCATGTTGTACTTATATGCGCCCCAGTGCGATTTTTGCGTTCCCCGGTGCAAATTTTCTGGCCCCGTGCAAGTTTTTGGTTCCCGCTGTATTCATTTCTAATCCCTAATGCTGGGGACCCGAGGCGAATTTATAGGGCCTCGAGACATTTTTTGTACCCCGGCGCAATTCTTGGGTTTTTGGGAGACCACATCTTCAGGATGGAGGGGGATTCGCCTCCTTGGTATGCCACGGTGGCTGCTCAACGAGTTTCTTTTCAGCCAATGACACCCTTCAGAGTAGAAAGGCCCTTATGAAAACTTTCTTTCTGGACCTGTTCTGAATTTTCCGGTTTTCAGGCTTTCTCGATGGAGTCCTTTTGTGATTTTTGGTATTGACTTCAATTTGTGTAAGGCTCTTGCGTAATATGTTGGGGCCCCGCTACGATTCGTCGAGCTCCGGTGCATTTTTTCGTTGCTCAAAAGCGTTTCTTTTCCGGACCCCGACATGTTTCTGGGGTCTGGCGCAATTGTTGTGGTCGCAAAGTGGCATTTCCAGTAGGAATTGATTTTTGGGAAGCCAGCTGCGAATTGTGTGGCTCCGGCGCGACTTTTTGCGCACCTAGTGTGATTTCCAAGGGCAGCGGTGCGACGTGTTTTGGTCTAAGTGCGATTTTTAGACCCTGTCGTCATTAGTTAGGATGCCTATCGCGAGTTTTATGGCCTCGTCACGTCTTTGGGAACCCAACACGTGTTTATCCCTAACATAATTATTATCCCTATCCGGATTGTTTCTTCTTCGTCGCCCCGACTTTATTTAGTAGGTGTTCTCCATGAGACTGCTGGGACGCCGGTGCGACTTGTGGAGCCACTGGAGTGATTTTCGACGGCCTGGGCGCGACTTTTTGGCACCTTCATGGTCAGCGTAATTGTCAGGGGCCAACCCCTTGGGGTCCCCGTTATGATTTTTAAGAATCTAGACACGACTTTTTCGCCCCCGGCGTCGTTTTCGGCCCCAGGCGAGACCTCTTGAGGCCCCCAGTGTGATTTTGAAGGGCCCAGCCCGTCTTCTTCCAGCTCCCATGGTGATTTTCATGAACCACGGCACGATTTTTATTGTGCTTCCAGCATGATTTTCAGGGGCCCCGGTCGGACCTTTTGTGGACCACAGTGCGATTATCAAGGATACCGACCCGATCTTTTGAGACCCAACGTGACTTGGACAGCCGGGCGTAACTTTTCGTGATCCCAGCGCAACTCTTTGTGATCTCCAGCGATATTTTCAGGAGAGCGGTCCAATATTTTGAAAACCTCAGCCTGCCATATTTTGGGTATCGGAACGATTTTTAGCCCATCAATTTAATTTTCAATATTCTTGGTGGGATTTTTGGTGCCCTAGCATCATTTTCAGGGGTTTCCGCGCGCCATTGTGTGGTCCCAAATATTATTTGTATGGGCCTGGCCGCGATTGTCATGGACACCAGGAGGATTTTTAGAGACCTGCAATCGGCCTAAATTCATCCCATCATCTTTGGGGTTCTGAAATCTCAATCTGGACGCACACACCACTGGACGATGAAAAGCCTTGATAGTAATATCCCTTGCAAATTAGTGTTCTAGCACATTCAGTCCAAATGTCTTCATTTAATAGATTCTGTGATCAGTCTTTGCTAAGCTGAGATTGTTGCATATACCATGAGACCACCATGTGACCGAACCATTTCCGTTGAACGACATAATTTGAATTAAATGTTTAACATGCTGTCAATGTTACTAGGTAGCTACCAGTGACATTGTCTGTCTTAACCTTGTCCTGTTATAGTTAACTTTAATTTTGAATTGATGACCTCTAATTGCATTACTTCTGTCAAATTCGAACATGTCCCTGAGATATCCCTGGTCCTGATCATGGACAAATGTAAAAACCTCGACGAGATCTCCACTCAGCCTTTTATATCTCATTGAAAACATATTCAATTTCTTCCAACTTTCCTTATATGCTAATCGTTCCTTGTGTGGGTGTAACCATTTAGGTGGGGGGATTGTTCCAATCCCCCTTCCAATTCCTGAAAAGTAGCGATTTCCCCCCACCCCCAACTTTTTTCCGTACCCCAAAGCCTCGCTAACTGAGTATCATGGCCGCAAAATTATACTTAATAATTTATAGAGTCGAAATATACACGCAGGAGAATTATCAAACGTAATAAAAGCCGATGTTGCCAATAAACTAGCTTCCCAGGTTATCTGTCGTCACAAAATGTCCAAATAGCAAAGTTGCAAATGTTAAAAATTTCTGCTTTCAGGCCATTCTTCAAAATAAAATCAACCTTGATCATCTTCTGTTTTCGCTTCAGTGAAAAACTGTGCTCTGCTAGGCAACACATCTGCATTTTGACCGTTAAAGTGGTAATGTGAGACCTATGTAGTTCCTTCCAGCGTGTTCAGTACATGCATAAGCATTCGTGGCAATTTATTTGAACGATCAGAAAACCGTCACTGAATGCCGATGCCAATGAAAATACGCCCATGGCGAACTCGTCACTGAATACGAATACGAATACGAATACTCTATTTTGTAAAAAAATATTTCGAGTTGTTGCTGGGATGGCTCTAGGAACCAGGGTTCTATTGCTAAGCAGAGCTTGTTGCGTGAACCCTGGCCCCACCACCCTATCCGTGAATTCCAGTTCAACGGGAGAATTTTGATCGAAAGTATAACGTGCCGTCAATGCCCCAACACGGCCGCCCAGTAACTCGTCCCCGGCCTTATCGGGGCCAGCTGCCAACTGACACTCCCGGCCGGGGGACAAATGCGGGCGCGCGAAGCGACTCGAATCCCGTGCTGCCAGGACAGGGAGACAAGCGCAGACCAATGCTCCAACCAACTGCGCTCCCGGGGCGGCAATACGACATTATCTAGACGTACGTGCTTAAGGCTTACCATGACTTCCCTCAATAGTCTTTAAGGTACCCAAGGACACCTAGTCACATTTTTTTAAAGATATATCAGCATATGAGCAGGGGAATGCAACCTAAGACGTATAAAGCCCTGCGATAATACAAATGTGTTGCCCAGCAGAGCACAATTTTCCACACAAGCGAAAACAGAAGATGGTTAAGGTTCATGTTCTTCCAGAATTGGCTGGAAGCAAACATTTTTTAGGTTTGCTGATTTATCATTCGAATATTTGTTTACTACCGATAGCCTGTGAAGCCCGTTGATTGGCTAGGTCGACTTTTCGTATTTTTGGTGATTCTCTTGCATATATATTTTCACTTTATAAATTACTAAGTGGAGTTTTGCGGAGATGATACTCAGGGAGCTGAGGTTGAGGGAGGGGAACCCAACAAAATTGAGGGGGACAAATCGCCACTTTTCAGGAATTGTGGGACATGTCCCCACCCCAGCCCCCCTCAATGGTTACACCCATGCAGCGCACCACTAGTTAATCCCTGACTCCGAAAGAGGGGAGGGGGGGGGGGTAAAGTACAAACGAAGTATTATCATAGATAAGGAATCAAATTGTGAGGCACCAAAAATTGTGTAAACACCTGGTTTCGTTGCGGAGTGCAATCTAAGCATACATGGGAGGAAAACACAACTTACAATTGTTCATAACCATGAAAAATTCTTAAAATGAATTACTATTATTTCAAGAACTTACCAAAGTTTCGGATTTCATAATCAATTGATGATATATGGTGATCAAGTCTGAAGCACGATACGCCGGTAATCTAGTGAAACAATGTAACTTTTGTATGTACTGTATGTACCAAAAGAGTGAGGGCGAGAAGGACATTAATGCCTTGCGGGGTGATAGTAGGTGTCATCCTTTGCCAAAATTTGCACCACACGACTGCTAATCGACAAGAACGTAGCTTACAAACGTCTGTTAAACCTAAAGAAATCTGCCCTAAACTTTACTTCAATGACTCCTAGTTCCTCAGTAACACGGGTCATGTTTGCGTTAGCAGACGCACGCTGGCAGATGTTACGCCACACGTTCAGCAATGACACCAACATTGGAGGGCCCTGAGCCTTGAGCCCCCAGTCGGCGCGATTTTTGGTCCGGGGCGTCGATTTGTAAGCCTCAATGCAATTTGTTTTAGACTCTACTGGATATTTTGAGGGCTCATTGGTTTTTATTGGTACAAACTGAACCATTCCGGAACCCTTTGCAAGCCTTGAGGCCACGGTGCATTTTTTTCAAGTTCCATCGCGATTTTTTGGGGAGTATGGTGTTCAACGACTTTGTGTACTCTGATACGATTTTCTTAGGCCGCGGCGCGATTTGTAATGAGCCAAGCAGTGTTTGTTTGAGCACTATCGCCGTTGTGGGGTCTCCCGATATTTCTTAGAGTTATTCCAAGCGGTTTTCTTTTGAGATTGAATGGCTCATTCAATCTAACTACAAGATACCGTCCCAGTCGCCGTAACACCTACCCCTACACCCAGCCGGTTTGATCTTTTATCACAATGTTTTGCAATGTCCTTTCCGCAGCGTTTTGAAAGCAAGTATGAGGCCTATGATTATGTAGCCACTGATGTCAGAGGACCCAAATGGCACAGTCCAGGTGGCAGCTTGCGAGGTTGTCATGTAAACACATTAAATATCCGTGAAAAATATGAGTAGAGAGACCGGGTCTAGTTGACGCACGGGATGGTTCATAAAACAGCATTTTCTCCAAAAGCATGAAGCTGGTTCTCATGGCTACTGCTGCTACTATTGCTACGGGCACCCTCTTCTCGTGGGTAAAACAAGCCGAAGAACTTTCGACCCGGGACAACCGAATGGTAACGATGTGACACATCTTTAGACCGAAAGTAAAATTCCAATGCCTTTGCCTTGCCCTTAATTTATAATTCGCCGTCCACTTGGCCACTTTTTAAGTGTCAGCTATCACTATCACGTTCCCGCAACTTTGCGACCGTGAAATGTGTCTAGATTCGTGCTTAACATGCAACCTGCTTCAATGTTTTATGGATTGGAAATGGAACAAAATGACCATACAATTGCCTACTTGTATTAAGGTGTCTGCTAAAGCTGTATAAAGATATCTGAAGAATGAACGTTTGGTCATTCCATAAAGAGCAAAACCCTTCAGCTCTGGTCAATCAAGACTCAAGACTCACACCAGACTCATTACTATAAGTGTGAAATATGGACTTTTGAAAAGGCGCACACCAGTACCACCTATATGCACAACATAGTGTACTTAGCCTGCATTATATCAACTTAGCCTATCATTAGTAACGATTTAACCCTATTGTGGGGTAAGTTTATGAACCGATAGTTGCGCGGTGATTTGCTCTCTGATGGAAAGCAGAGGGCGCCCCGAAAACAAAATATCGTGATGATACCAGGTTTGGGCTTGGCGTAGATGTAGCTATCTCCTCGCTACACCTCCAAAGCGATGAGTTATGTTGAGTTTCGTCACAATTGTATCAACTAGACCCGGTTTCCCTTACCCAATGATTGCAACAATGACGTCTTTAATTAAGGCTTGCTTCACCTCATGGGAAACTTTTGTTGTGAACACCGTAGCAAGACAGAGGAACATCAGCTTATCACACGAAGTTACCAGATAAGCACAGTAGATGCTATGTCAAAGTACCCACACATCCAAAAATAACCAGACTTCGGCCACTTTATTGTAGACATCGGGTATTTAAAAATATTTTTACTAACTGTAAAAATCAAGCATGTATTTGGAAGTTGATGAGGCCCTGCCATCCCGACTTTCAAGTTGGAGGGGCAGTTTTCCATACTGGCATCACAGTGTCTACAATGATGATGTCTTTCAACTCATTAAACTTAAAAAATACATTAAATAGTACCGATATCATATTACATCCTAAGCGATCACCACAGCTTCATTGCGTTAATTCTTGCTTTATTTGGGGTTAATAAGATGGATTTCAAATTTTAAATATACCTGATTGTTCTAGTTTTTCTGACTATAGGGGTACCATTCAAATTGTAATGCTCGAACAACTTCGATTTACGCTCTCAGCACGAACTGACGTGTACATTGCGATGCCTGTTGCCGATAGTAGCACGAAATAATTGGTGATCTCGCACCAGCCCCAGCATCACTTGAAGTTCCCCTTCCCTCGAAGCATAGACACGAAGCAAGTCAGAATAGACACCACTTCTTGTGATTCAGTGTTTAAGCCGACTCTGCTTAATTGAAGTTGTATATATATATATATATATATATATATATATATATATATATATATATATATATATATATATATATATATATATATATATTTATATATATATATATATATAATATATATATATATATATATAGATATATTTATATAGATATAGATATATTTATATATATACATATAATATATATAATATATATAAGTATGTATATCCAATTGTCAGTTTAAAAACACAGGCTATATCAGGTTTGACCCTTTCCAATTTAGACCCTAGTTGTCTCCCCTTTCTATTCTGATATGTCATCCGTAATCTCTGGGACGTGGTTATGACCAATACCAATGCGGATTGCCGATATTTACTTTTATCCACCTTCGCTTCGGCCGACGTAATTTGTTATGATGGCTCAAGCCCTTCATTTGATCAATGTTCCTGCATGTGTCCAGCCCAATGACCTGATTAGATAACATAGAATACTGCTTTGGCGCTTATGCTAGATGAGATGATTTTGAGCCTTAACTAAATACTTCCACCGGCGATCCGTTGACGGATAGGACGTCAGCGAGCCAACACGAAACTAACTTATGAATAGGTTAGCGGAGTGGCTTGTTTGCTATATGAGGTTCATCATGAACTTACTCCAGCCGGCCAAATGCTGCAAGTGACGGGCAAGCCCAGATGTAGCATATGCAGCCCCAGTAAAAGGCTGAGGTCAACGGAGTGTCATCGGGCTTGTCCAGCGTCCTAGGAACGCGATAATAAAATGTGGTTTGGGGACACGAGCAAAGTCGAGTTTTAAGGAAACGGTAATCGTGTTGCTTCTCACTGGTGACTGGTTCATGGGTCATATAATCACATGGGGAAAACCTGGCCAGCTGCCAACAAGCCTGTATTTAGCACTGAATGTTGTTTATACGCTTGCGTATATGCATCAACTGTTGTTTTTCACGGCCGCGTTCCACATTGTGTGGGCTCGAATCCAGCTACCAACCTCTCCCCTCGCGGGCACGGCGTGAGAGATGCCTACGCTAAATAAGCATTGCATTTGAAAGCGTCGTTAATTAACATATTAATTCTGATTATTGTTAAATGTTGCTTCTGTTTGATTATCTTTGCGACACCGTTGCGTGGAGGGTGGGGGTCCGGCATGTGAGTTCTGTCAATGACAGGGGAATTTTCCGAACTCACAGAAACCCTGGTTCACTGTTTACACGTCGGCCTTTTGGGTTCGATTCTTAGATGCATCGCCATGGGGTTAATGTTAAAATTTCACGAAAAATAGGGGGTGCCATGGCGCCCACGCCCCCTTGCCTATGCCTTAACCAATGCTCCTATACCTATGTGTAGGTATACACACGCGGCTTTGACGTCGTTTATAATTTCTCTCGAATATGATAATAATCTAATAATATTATGAACATATGATACTATTGTATACCTGGCGTATCTTAACGCCAGCCACATTCACAAAAGAAATGTACAATTGTTGTACCACGGTTGCGGCAGCCAGTACCGAAATAGTGCCCGTGGTACTGGAGTGGCGGCCGGGCTGACAATATTGATACCTTTCCACTACCAGGGAATGTTGGCCGAAATGGGCCGAAATTCGATACCGGTGTCGGCACCAGTCAAACGCGCCGATTCTTTGCCGGTATCCATACAACTAGCTTAACGATGAGATCGTTGCAAGACATTGTTAATGTGCAATATATGAAATGGTCGATCTCAGAGTGAGCTTAGGCAGGTTACCTATGATGGATTTTCGGCGCTAAATATCACTTCAAGTGTTAGTGGGAGACTAGGTCCTATGCTAGTCATCCGATAGCATAAGATGACCTCAACATATAACTTATACCTGGGAGAGTGACAGCATTTGGTGGAAGACCTAAAAGCACCGCCAAAAGATCCTAGTACACCCTTCCGGTAAATGATTACCGTTTCTAATCTAGCCGAATCTACCTAGCATAAGCATTTACCATTTGATCCCTTCGCCTTTCTGTTCGAACTGCTTGACCGCGAACCCCACCTTAATTTCCATCCACCGTGATATTAGTTATCCAGAGGCTTCATACATTTCACCTATTTAAAGGGGTATTCCAACCTTTTTCAATTTTGTGTGCTTGTGGCGTCAGAAGAGGAACCGCTGTTAAAATATTGCTCACCAATATTACTGCATCGGAAGATTAGTTTTGACCGTTCCAAAGGCGCACGAAGAGATGTGCAGCAATCGCGCATGACGTGCCTACCAATGTGTTTGTTATTCTGCAGTTGTCATCGTGGTAGCTATTTTGACCCACTGAAGAGAGATATTGATAGATTTGTCTTCGAAAAACTAGATATCCGAGCTATAGGAGTGGGGATGTCTACGAAGCACTTCGTTAATTATGCATTTTACTGTGTTTGCTCACTCACTTTTTGCTAACATCTAGTTGCATTGGTGTAGACGTTCGTTAGGGCCCGTGGACGTACATAAAGGACCGCAAACTTTCAGAGGTGCAGCACACTTTGGCAATGGTCCCGACACATGCGTAAGTGACCGTAAACGCTTGTGGATTCCCGTAGATGTACGTAATAACCATTTCGTAACTTGAATTCTATAAGAGATATTATCTTGACTCTTTCAACGTAAACTGAACACTGAACTGTGGACATTCTGATATGTCACCGGAGCAAACGATGCCGCCCGGGGAAGAGTGGTCATTGTTGCAAATAATATCGAAAAAACATCTGACGTTTGGCGAAGGAAGGATTCGTGATGAAAACCAAGCCAGGCCGAAAACAAAGGCGAAGCACTGAGAACAATGTTAACTCTTTTGAGCGTTCTGCAAGAGTTCTTTAGGACTGACTGACAAAATTCTTCTGTTAGCCCTGGTGGATCTCGTCCAGAACTCTGCCTTTGCTGTATTAAACCATACCACAAAGCTTATAGACTCTTATCTATCTAACTCTCCCGTACGCTCTCAGAGAAGACTTTCACTGGCTGTTATACAATTATTTATCGACTCTTCACAAACACCCCCTTCGACACCTCCAGGGCTCTCCCGTAACTCGCATAAAATTATCCCGTGACTCTGATAACACTCTCCCATGACTCTTGCAGAACTCTCTTGTGACTCATAAAACTCTCCCGTTGCCATTCCAAAGCTCTCCCATGACTCTTATACAATTTCCATTAACTCTTCCAAAATTCTCACTGGACTCCCTCTGATGACTCCTGGATTATTCCGTGGCTCTTCTGGAACTCAGCTCCGTGACTCCAACGTAGCTCGTCTGCTATCATAGCAGTCCAAAAATTGTTGAATCGTCAGCAGCTGTATTTCCACTTCGTCACAAAGAATAGTGAACGCGGTATTATCCAGCGTTGAGTTTGTCCATTTTGACGAAAATATAAATATGATAATAGTGAGGCCGATGCAAACTTTACAGTTGCCATTTATTCTTGTTTGAGAGATGCGTGGAGGCGAGAATGTCGCTTGGAAGTTTCCAACTTCTTACAACTTCAACGATTTGAACAAAATAATACTTGAATTGCGCAGAGTATCAGCGAAAATGGCCGATGACAATTGCAGAATGGATCACATTTCTCCTGTACCACAAGTGCGACAAGAATGATTCCAACGACAGAAGATTACTTCCTTTTAAACATCGATGCCCGACATTTTTCGCATGGTATTGCAACGGTTATTAACGGTAGCCTAACAAGGATGAAATCGCCGAAATGTACGTCAAACAAATGTCAAAAGAACACATTGTATCTGTATAATTTGTATTCGCCTCGCTATTATCCGACCTATACACGTAGCCAACACAACGTCATGGCGTTTCTACCTTGAGAGGTGCTTGAACCTAGCTGACGAAGCCATTCAAAATGTTGGAATTATGGAATTTGCGTTATGCAAAAAGCATAACGCAAATTGGCGACCCGGTAGGTGGAGGTTTGCGATAAGAGCCAAGCATGAACAAATAACGGTACTGCTGCACGGGTCACGATATTTCTTGGCGCTATTCTCTGCTAAGTTTTGAGTAAATTTAGGGTAATTATGAAAAATATACGTCTTCTTTTTATGCTCTTATCAAAAACCTAGTGAGGAAACACGAAAACCAGACACGTAACAGTTGAAAGCGGCGCTGATATGTCACATTACTAGTGCGTGCCCCAATCGTGCGGTTTACGATGTGGCTGAGTGTCCAATTGCGAATTTGACAGCGTTTTGGCTTCGTTGATTGATCTCTTGGATTGCGTAATGAACCTGATTTAACCTTTTTATTTGACTACTGCACAGTCTGGAACAATGCCGTATGGAACAATGCACCATTGCATAGTCTGGGACCTATACTATAGAACATAGTCTGGCCTGGAAACAATGCATCATTTGATTCACGAAGAAAGGTCGATGTTGTCATCGATAACGTGTGTCATCGGCTACGCGAATCCTTCGAATTCACAGATTCCCTACATCTTTGCCCAACAGCCTCTAATTAAGTGGATTATTGATGATACCCTGTGTCTGTTTACGCCGTTGCTCGAAGCAGGTGCGTCAGAAGCGCAAAAATGCGCCAAATATTCAGAACTTTTCGCCATATTGTGTCAGCCGTCAAATGGCAAAAATCCGACCAGATGGCTGCCTTGCTCTTGCAAGCGGGCCGCGCGATCGGAACTTTGCGAATCGACCGGATCGGAAGTTTCTGTTTCCGGCTGACCTATTCATGTAAACGGGGTAATTTTGTCTTAACACGCGCCCTGAAGGGCCTCTGAAAATTACGCGCACTGGAGCGGGGTGGATTTTCCCCCCCTAAGATCTCGGCTCCTATTAAGGCTAGAGCAACGAAATTGGCAGGGTGGATGGGCAGGATAGTGAACTCATGACCATAGCATGACATGACAAATTTCATGACCTTGGGTCAATATCTTCAAGGGCAAATGGTGTCAAAATAGCAAAATTGTATTGTTTTGCGTGGCTTGGCCTGTCATTGTTATGGATCGCTGTGATAGTGTTTAAATGCTCCAAAATTGGCATCATTGATGTTTTGGGCATTACTAATGATGCAATACAGATACCAGATTCCACATTTGACCCCAGGTCACCTATATATGAGCACTTTATTAGGTCATTACTTGCTCCAGTTTCCGGAACCGGGTTGCCAAACCGACTGCTCCGTTGGGCGGCTCGGCACAATCGGCTTCGCAAAGAAAGGAGTGAAATGCATGAATAAAGTATTGAAGCGCTTAGGCACACAATGACAAACAGTATATTTCGGGATGTGTAGGGAATAGCATGCAAAGTGACATCAGTCGCATGACACTCATCTGCATTTATGACAACATTCCAGTTGACCAAGTTTGGTTCCATTAGCCTGTCATGAACTTGACCCGGCTTGACCTTGGCGACCTAACATGACTTTTAAATTATATAGCATAGTAATATGCATGAAATAAGTCAGTGTTGTCAAGAAGTCAAACAAGTCGCTAGTGTTGTCAAGAACACTTCCCTTTTGCCAATATACGGGAAGCGCATCAGCGCCGATTTTAGTGGTCTGGCGTTGCGAATTGTTTTTAATTGAACGGCCCCTGATTCGAAAAAATAAATTCCGTCGATTTTCATTTTTCTTGCTATAAACAATGCGCCGGCCATTTCTAAGCAGGTACGCGAAAAATTGGCGTATATCGGCCGGTAAAATCTGGAGTTATCTACGAAAAACCGGAGGGGTGGGCGGATTTCCCCGCCCCCCCTCCAGGGCGCGTGTTAATCGTAAATTGTTTTATTTTACAGCGATCAAGAGCATATAATGATGATTAAAATACGCTTACGGTTGCATCGTATTTAATAGACTTCTTCGTCCCCAGAACTGTCCTACTTGAACATAAAGCTGGCTAGCTACTCCCGTAATGCATGCAACGGTGAAATGCAGCTATGGAAAGCTCAAACACACCGCAATAATGTGGTAAAACAACAAACCACACATCACACATTGACATCAGCTTCAAGCGCTATTTCCAACGCCAGTGGATATCATCTCCGATTGCACAATGCACGTGGCCAAGCAGTGTTTTACAATGCAATGTTTTGCGTTAGGTTGTAGCTGTGAAATTCGTCAGGCGCAGCAACAAAATGTTGTTAGAACAGTGTATTGCCATTTCCACCGTTGAAAGATTATTGTACACGTTACTTTGCACATTACAAAGAATATATTGACCAAATTACATCCCCAAATAGCCTGAGCCCATAAAGCGACTATCAGGCTTTTAGGCTCTAATCGCAATCAACTTCTATATAAATCGTCGTTAACGTATGACGTCAAAACGTGTGGTCCTTTACAAGCACCACGCATTCGGAACTAACATTTTAAATCCAAACACGATTTAACAGTGACAATGCATCGACTTTTGAATTTTCAGAATGAAAGTAGTTGGGACCGTGCACTTGGCATTACTGCTAATGATTACGATACAAATAATATATGTTCTCCTGGAGCTCAAGACAAAAAGAAACCTTAGGGCACTGCATGTTTGACTGGACGTCTCCCTCTCAACGGCTGGAAGGCAGGGGGAGTTAACTAACCTCACTAGAACTCCGCGAACTGCTAATGACTAGGTGTCATCATGCCGTGCCGTAAGCATCATTTCCGACCAATCGCTGTAATCGATGGGTGTCGTGCCAGACCTGCGCCTGGGTAGGTGGCCACCTGGCAACAGCAGCTGTCTTGCTATTTATCAACATTCACCTGTGGAAACGTAGCCCAGCCTAGCCTAGCCTAGCCTATCTTGACATAATCTGGCCTATCTCAACTGCTCTGGCGTATCCAAGCATGACATATCCTCTTGCCTAGCCTATCGACGTATAACTTGAGCCGGAGCCGGAGCCGGAGCCGGAGCCGGAGCCGGAGCCGGAGCCGGAGCCGGAGCCGGAGCCGGAGCCGGAGCCGGAGCCGGAGCCGGAGCCGGAGCCGGAGCCGGAGCCGGAGCCGGAGCCGGAGCCGGAGCCGGAGCCGGAGCCGGAGCCGGAGCCGGAGCCGGAGCCGGAGCCAGAGCCGGAGACGGAGACGGAGCCACGGCCATGGCCGCGCGATACATTGGCCGCCGGTGGGGTAACTTACAAAGCAATTCTTTACTCATGGCCATGGTCGTGATGGTGAGCAAATGCAACAGTTGGTGGGCAATCGATGGTAGGTGCATACAATCATGGCCAGTACCGCTATGTTTGAGTGGTCTGCGTTAGTCGTGCGACCGAGTACTCATCCAGTAAGGTGCGGGATTGTCAGTGTTTCTGCCAAAGTAAATTAATTAAATTCAAATATCTGCAGCAACAATTCACATGCAGCCAAGAAAACATGCTAGCATGGTATCTCCGGTAAACATTGTGAGCTTTTGAGGCTGAAAGGCAGGCCACAATATGCCAAAGCCGGCTGTGGCTACGCTCCAATCGTGTATAGCTGTCGGCAGAAGTCGCTGGAATCGTAATCAAATAGCGCTGTGCGCATAAGAAGTCAGCACATTGTGCACTGTCTCAAATCCGCCACCTACCTGCCCTCCAGTTGACCAGGGAAGATACTTATGTTGCGGAATGAACTGTGAATGGTCACAGTTCATACTTCTGCCGATAGAGGGCAGTGGTGGCGCTGCTGGCGGCACACCTTCTGGAACTCTGCGTCATGGCAGGCACAATTTTCAAGTTAGGGAAGTGAAAATTAGCACAGCGGTGGATGAAGAACTGTACAATGCAATGAAATAAATATTTATTTGCTATCTAATGATTTAAATTCCTGAAATCGGACTTGATCCCACAAGTTGGTATAAAAACGTCATTTCGGCCTCAGAAAGCCCTGAGGCGCGGCGGATTCCCGGCCTCAGATTGCTCTAGAACTTTGCAGATCGTTTTTTTTAGAAACAAACACAAGTTTTAAGACTTTAACGGGAAACATTTGGAAATCACTCCACCCTAATACACATACATATGCGCATGAAGACGCAGATACATGCGCATGAAGACGCAGATACATGCGCATGAAGACGCAGATACATGCGCATGAAGACGCAGATACATGCGCATGAAGACGCAGATACATGCGCATGAAGACGCAGATACATGCGCATGAAGACGCAGATACATGCGCATGAAGACGCAGATACATGCGCATGAAGACGCAGATACATGCGCATGAAGACGCAGATACATGCACAGAAACAGACAGATACATGCAGATGGAGATGCAGACAGATACATGCTCCACGAGACAGACAGATGACATGCACATGGAGATGGAGATGGAGATGGAGACAGATGACATGGAGATGGAGATGGAGATGGAGATGGAGATGGACATGGAGATGGAGATGGAGATGGAGATGGAGATGGAGATGGAGATGGAGATGGAGATGGAGATGGAGATGGAGATGGAGATGGAGATGGAAATGGAGATGACATGGAAGATGGAGATGGAGATGGAGATGGAGATGGAGATGGAGATGGAGATGGAGATGGAGATGGAGATGGAGATGGAGATGGAGATGGAGATGGAGATGGAGATGGGAGGGGAGAGGGAGGGAGAGGGAGAGGGAGAGGGAGAGGGAGAGGGGAGGGAGAGGGAGAGGGGAGGGGAGAGGAGATGGAGATGGAGATGGAGATGGAGATGGAGATGGAGATGGAGAGGGAGAGGGAGAGGGAGAGGGAGAGGGAGAGGGAGAGGGAGAGGGAGAGGGAGAGGGAGAGGGAGAGGGAGAGGGAGGGAGAGAGGGAGAGGGAGAGGGAGAGGGAGCGAGATGGGGAGATAGGGAGGGATAGAGAGAGAGAGAGAGAGAGAGAGGAGAGAGAGAGAGAGAGTAGAGGGAAGGAGACAGATAATATGGAGATAGCTCAGAGACCACACCTGCGGGTGGCTCGGTTCCCCCGGGAATACGCGGGTCATAGTGTGCGGTGTGGCTCGGAACCGGAGCGAGGATCACAACACTTGTACGGACGGAACCTTCGCCGAGCACTCAAGCACTAGGCCAATTGGAACGCCCGTACACTGTACTCTGTCAGACCGTTGAACTTGGCTGATATGGTGGGTGATGCCAGACGTCTGGGCGTAGTGAGGCTCGGTGCCGGCTGAGATCCGAGGGTCGTAGTGTGCAGTGAGGCTCACTATGACCCGCGTATCCCCGACGGTGCAGAGCCACAACAGAACAGCTGATCAAAGAACTGATTTTCCAGATATAGAGCACTGTGCGTTGTCCGATACAAACGGCCCCAATTAGCAAAACAAGCTCGGAAGTGTTGATCCGTTATATCAACCGAGGAGCTTCGACCTCGTGGGTGCCAATTATATTGAACCGTGCCAGTTATAATGAGCGTCAGCTACAACACGAATACACACGCATCAACGGCCCACAATAATTGGCATAGATGTTATCATGGGCCGTGTCGGCCGTATGTCTGGTGCTTCGGCGCTTCTCGGGCGTGCGCACTTGTTATGTTTCAAAAGTCATATTACGGAGATATTATTAAAGCTTGAACTTACTTCACCTGACCATGTGGCTTGATCTGACCTGACCTGAGGGCTTTCAGATGTCAGTCAGATGGGAACAATTTGCTGGTATAGTTTTGTTGCAAGTGCCCAAGCATATATATATATATATATATACATATATATTTATATATATATATATATATATATATATATATATATATATATATATATATTTATATATATATATATACATATATATATATATATATATATATATATATATATATATATATATATATATATATATATATATATATATACATATACATATCTTGGGCATCTTATGATGCACAACAACCCTGCCGCCACCAGATATTAGGACAAACATTTTCCAGAATTCTTCTCAGACAAAGAGCAAAGCTAGCAACACCTTCGAGGGCTCCATGAAAGACTGTGGGTGTTAATGGGTGTTTAACAACATGCAATCCTACTTTAATCTAATATTTTCTCTCCTAATGTACTACAATGATAAAGAAAAGATTAGAGGACAAAGGAAGTTACCGGGAATGTGAAATAAGAAAAGACGAGAACAGAATACAACGGAAACATGATACCTATATTGCCCAGGCAGTATTGACCTAATATGGTATATAGCGACCTTATTATCAGTCAAAATGGTCATATAGAGCATGGTTCGGGCTTTCTATGAACAGAGATTTTACACGGTGTTTTGAATTGCATCCTAACCTACGTAGATCGGAAGTTAAGGTTTTCAAGAGCCATCGTCCCGGTGAAGGTGGGTTTGCCAGCCGACCAGGTGAGAGTTGCCTAAGCTGTACCGGCCGGCCGGGGAGGGTTACCTTAGCTGTACCGGCCGGCGAGGGTTACCTAAACTGTACCGGCCGGCGAGGATTACCTACACTGTACCGGCCGGGGAGGGTTACCTAAACTGTACCGGCCGGCGAGGGTTACCTAAACTGTACCGGCCGGCGAGGGTTACCTACACTGTACCGGCCGGGGAGGGTTACCTAAACTGTACCGGCCGGGGAGGGTTACCTTAGCTGTACCGGCCGGGGAGGGTTACCTAAACTGTACCGGCCGGGGAGGGTTACCTAAACTGTACCGGCCGGCGAGGGTTACCTAAACTGTACCGGCCGGGGAGGGTTACCTAAACTGTACCGGCCGGCGAGGGTTACCTAAGCCGTACCGGCCGGCCAGGGTTACCTAAACTGTACCGGCTGGCGAGGATTACCTTAGCTGTACCGGCCGGCCCGGCAAGGATTACCTAAACTGTACCGGCCGGCGAGGATTACCTTAGCTGTACCGGCCGGCCCGGCAAGGATTACCTAAACTGTACCGGCCGGCGAGGGTTACTTTAGCTGTACCGGCCGGCGAGGGTTGCCTAAACTGTCTAAGCTGCGCCGGCCGGCCCGGGGGAGCCATGCCGCACGGTGACAGTGGACAGCGACGGCCGCCGAGGCCGCCACAGTGCGCCTGCTTCGTCTCCCAGCCTGTGTTCTAAGTGGAAATCACATGCAATCAGTGACCACCTCACCCCCCAGGCGACGCCATCCACGGCAGTTGCTTTAACTCGTCGATTATAGTGTCAGGCGACAGTGCTTTGTGGTCGACCACAGCGCCAGACGACAGTGCCTTGTGGTCGACCACGGCGCCAGCCCAGTGCACCGGGCGCCGCCGGTGCCCACCGACTGCCAGGAAATGGTGAAAGAGTTCAGCTTCCATTGCCGCTGAGAGCGCCAGCCGTCTGTCGACCTCGCAATATCGACTCTCAGTATCGTTCAGTGTTTGTGAATAAAATGCGACGGCCGTTCAGGCTGTCGAGTCTTTTAGCTGAACGCGCATCCGGCGCGGACGGGACCGGCATGACAAGCGAGAATAACCGGCAGCTTTGGATCAAATTGAGCCGGCAATGGCGGATTTTTGGCGATGCGCTCCGCCAAACGCCCACTCCAATCATACGCTTTGACTATCATGACGATGCGCTTTGATGGAAATCCGGCCGCTCGTGTCGCGCCACTGCCACTGCCGGTTGCTATCCAACTGGGCTCACAGCGGCAACGCCAGAGCAGACGACGGGATCCTGAAGAATTTACCGCGGTGGCTGAATCGGACAGAGCCGGCAGCACAGCTCTGATATATTGCCAACACAGGCTGTTTGGCCGGGATGACCGCGACAGTGTCGCCTGTCGCCCGTCGTCTCCACCCCGCACCTGCTGACCTTGTGAACTGGGCAAGCTATGCTACCTACCCGGAAATTGCACTTCCTGCTGGTGACTGCGAGCCCAGCGTCTCTGATGCGACACAACGCCTCACGTGATACAGCAGCATGGCCGGCTGAGGCTGCTTCAGACACGCCCGGTCTCGTCCAGAAATCAAAAATGCATGTACGTCCCCGGGAGTCGGCAAGAAGCGTGTCCATGGCATATACACACACGCCCTAGTTGTCAGCCCAAGGCCCATGACCCATAAGCACCCGCCCCGGGTATCGGCCCATTGTCCATGACACATGCACACACGCCCCAGATATCGGCCAGAGGCGTGCCCATGGCCAATACACACGCCCTATGTGCCGGCCCAAGGCCCATGGCCCACACACGCCCGATTAGAAGCGTGCCCATGGTCAAAACACACCCCCCTAGGGGCGGCCAAGGCCCATGGCCCACACACACGCCCCAGATGTCGGCCAGAAGCGTGCCCATGGTCAATACACACACGCCCTAGGTGTCGGCCCAAGGCCCATGGCCCACACACACGCCCAGATGTCGGCCAGAAACGTGCCCAGGTCCCTCTGGAAACATCGAGGTGCCGATACATAGCCAAAGGTGAACCGCTTCGATCTGAACAATCCATTGGTAATATTTACTGTTAAGCACTCCAGCAAGTTTTCATCTAGCTCTATCTGGTTGTGAGCGTTTTTTCTTTCTGTTTTAAATTTAAAAAAAAAAATATTCTAGTCGCTCTTGGAGAAAATCACATCATTGGGAACTTCAGGGCGTAGCTCCGAGACCTAAGGCAGTGCGTATTGTTCAACCTGTGCCACCAGAGCTTCTATTGGAGTATTAACCCCGGGGCGTGGTTCTCTCACCCAATCTCCCACCCAATCTCCCACCCAATCTCCCACCCAATCTCCCACCCAATCTCCCACCCAATCTCCCACCCAATCTCCCACCCAATCTCCCACCCAATCTCCCACCCAATCTCCCACCCAATCTCCCACCCAATCTCCCACCCAATCTCCCACCCAATCTCCCACCCAATCTCCCACCCAATCTCCCACCCAATCTCCCACCCAATCTCCCACCCAATTTCCCACCCCCATATAGCGGCGTCCACAGATAATCGCACTTTCTATTCATGACATTACTGGGAAGGAAGCAGACGGGAGCTGGAAATGCTGGGATAATTTTCAATGGGACTTGTCCCAATTGAAGTCGATTGGAGTGGTCCATGAAATATTGTTCGGTGTTATCGGTGCCACCATCGTATTTATCGTTATGCTATAGTCATAGCACACAACAATATTTGAATCCACCTTGGGCACGACCACTGACGAAACAGCCAATCTCCTACATCTAATTGGTTCGCAAAGATCCTGCCAGTCGCACCGGAACTGTCTCAAAGTTGGGGACGGGAAGAGCCATTTTGAAATCGTGACACCTGTAGGGCCAATTTAAGCTGGCCCAAAGTTGGGGGACTTCCCCCTCCCTCTGGTTACTGCATCATTGACCCTGCTGCATCTGCTGATTTAGCCCAACATCTACCTGCTCACACAGCAGCTTGATTACCTCTTTGTAGATCTGCTCCACCGGCGCTGGAGCGATGAGAACTTCATCTGGTCTGCACGTGCGTGCGCCCACCACCGTCAGGAAGACCACTCTCCAGCGTGCTCCCTCCTCGTCACCAGTGTTGCTGGCTTCGCAATGTTGTCCTAGTCGCCGGTTGTGCGCGTCGAACGACTCCACCTCCGGACCCAACTCAGGCGCGTTGCCGCCGTTGGCCACTGTGGCTCCAAACCCTGACCGCGCGGTCCAACTGCCGGCTGGTCGCCACGAACATAGCGCAGGGGGCCGCTCAGTAGCCGACTGCTGTATTGCTATTTTTTTAGTAAGACAGGCACTTCGGCCTACTCAGGCCATTTCGTGCCGTGAAATGAAAATATGATGCTGTAAAAGTTATGTCATAGTTCCTGTAGCAGGTTTCTTTGTCGGAGAAAGATGAGAAGTAACTTGATTAGAAAAGGGTGTTGGTCTCCTAGTAGTATGGGTAAAGAAAAGGCAATGTTGTGTGTTCGGCAGTAGTTTATAAGTGTTCTTCGAGGGTCCTGGTAGTTTTGGCAATGTAGGAGTATATGTGTAACTGCAAGATGGGTGTCGCATGATGGGCATGAAGGTCGAGGTGAAGCTGTGTGAATATATTGATGAGTGAGAAAAGTATGACCGATGCGTAAACGTGATATAATTTTTTCGTCGTGTCGATCTTTTTGAGAAGATGACAGCCACGGTTCGACAGTAGGTTTGACCATTCGTAATTGTGTGTGGTTTGTGTTTTGTGTCCAGTTTTGGGTCCATAAATGTCTGATTTTATCTTGTATTGATGGTTTAATGGCGGCAAAATGCGGTGGAATTTCTGCAATGTTCCAGAGTTGTAATGATTCTTTTGCTAGTTTGTCGGCTTTTTCATTTTCTGGGATGCCGCAGTGGCTGGGCACCAACAGGAAACTGACCTTCACGCCCATCAGATAGAGTGTTTGAAGGTTATCGTAGATGGAATTATGACAATGGTGTGAAAAAGAAAGTGAAGAAGGAGATTCAAGAACAGATTTGGAATCGGAACAGATGACACTGCGTATGGGATGACTAATTGAACAGTTGTAGACATAACGAAGGGCAACGAAAATGGAGTGCAATTATGCGATGAAAATGGAGGTTCCATTTGGTAGGCGATGCTGTTTTGTGTGTGTGTTTGAAACTATGGCATTCCCAGTGAGGTTGGCGTCTTTTGATCCGTCGGTAAAAATAAAAGGTATATGGCGATAACGAGAGCGAAACTGGTGAAATTCTTGTTTTACGTATTCAGGACAAAGTTGTGATTTTGGAGTGGTGGTGAGATAAAAAATATGTCGATCTGTCATCTGCCACGGTGGTGTAGTTGGTAGAGGAAGAGGAGTAATATGTGGAACATTGTATTGGAGTTGTGTAGAATATGTTTTGATGCGTGAAGCTATGGTATGCCGGTTCGCTTTTCGGCGGGACCTAAATAGTTGTGGTGTAAATTTGGGAGAACTTGTAATGATGCATGTGTGGGATGATGTTCTTTCAATTTAATTTTTGGGGCATACCTGAGTGTTTGTTCCATTCTTCTGATGTTTAATGGTGGACTTTCTGCTTCTATGTGTGGAGAATTGATTGGAGAAGTTGTCATTGCGCCAAGTGCGCTACGGAAAAATTTGTTTTGAATGGTGTCTACAATTTTTAAAGATGATGTGCTGACACCGGTATATACTACGGATCCATATTCTATTATGGGTAGAACTAAAGATTTGTAGAGAAGTAAAAGTGTATGGCGATCGGCTCCAAGTGATGAAGAAGTGATACATCGAAATAAATTGAGTCGGTGAAAACACTTTTTCCGGATGTGTTCGAAGTGTTTATGCATTGAAAGTATGCGGCCTAAAATGATGCCTAGAAATTTAAATGAAGTCACGAAAGAGCACATGTAAATATTTCCGAAATACTCTTTTTCTCACTGCAATAGCTTTGGAAATTTCCTCACAGCACCATGGTACTGGTTTCCTTTTTGTGAATGGTTTTGTAAGTGGAATAGTTGTGGAGGCTGCTTCGAAAAGTGTATTTGTAAGCAAGTTGATGTTTTCGACGGGAGAAATATTCGGGTTGTATTGAGTATATGAAAGTTCCTGAAATTTGGTCCAATCTGCTTTCGAAATTTTCCAGCGTGGGATTAAACTGGGTGTGGTATCAGCCGTAGTCGAAAATGTTGGTGTTAACTTGATTGGATAATGATCACTATCGTGAATGTCGGTGTCTACCGTCCAATCAAAATCGTTGGCTGGAACCGGAGAACAAATAGTTAAATCTATTGCAGTTTCTGTGTTGTGTCCGAGATGAAAAAAGTTGGCTCTCCAGTGTTCAGCAATAACAAATTGTGTATGTCTAAAAATGTTGAATAATGCTTCCACGAGTATCTGGCTGTGTACGTTTTTATATCCCACGCTGGACTATGGGCGTTGAAATCGCCAAGTAAAATGAATGGGTGTTTGAAATGTGCTATGAGATTGTCTAATTGTGTCAATATGTTTGTGTTGTCTGTAGAAGATGGAATATATGACGAACATACTTCTATGTTTTTACCATGAATGCGCAAGGTACACGCTATGGCTTGTAATTAAGAATTATGTGGAAATTGTGTATGTGTGCAATCGTTGTTGATGTAAAGGGCTGTACCTCCACTCCGGTGTAGTCCAAGGACGTTATCGTGGCGGTACAGTGAATAATTGCAAATGTTGAAATTATACTGATCGGTGGGCAAAAACCATGTTTCTTGAAGCGCGATGAGAATTGGAGTTCAGATGGTAAAGAACTTTCATTTCGGCCCACTTAGATACTAAGCTGCGATAATTCCCTTGCAGAAGTGTGGACATTGGAAATACAACGAAGAATGGCTCTTAGATGCTCCTGGGTTTTAGACATTGCGTGAGACGAAATGTACGACCCTCAATATACCAGGAGGTGCTGGGTTTACTCAACATCAAAAGTAGCGTTAGGGATCATGCTATATTACTCAACGTTTCGGCCAGGGGCCATCATCAGGAGTGATATAAAAAATGGCAGGGTTAACAATTGAAAAAACGCGGGAAGAAAGCGTGCAAAAATACACGTGAAACACAGAAAAGCATCTCCATTGCTGCAGACACTACAAGAAACTCCAAACCAGTAATCAACTAGGTCAAGATAAAATCCTCTGAGGAAGCCCGGGCCGATGGTCCATATACATATCGACACATATATAGACATATATCGAATGTAACGCTTAATACATAAAATATAATTTATGTTTATGTAATTTTATGTGATATACCAAGACGTCGTTTGCGTGTTTAGTTGCGGCCGTAGATTACGTATGTGTAGAGATTCGAGGACCTTCAGATCAGCGTTGTCCCTGGCTGTTGCTAGAATTTCTACTTTGAAGTTTGTGTTAGTGTCGCTGTGTTCCATGTTAGAATGTTTGCCGATCATGTGTTCGCCTAAAGGTGTGTATTCTCTCCGAAGTCTGGCATCTCCCAAGTGCTCATTGTACCTATCCCTGATGCTACGCTTGGTTTCTCCGACATAAAATATTCCAAGACAGCTGTTGCACGTTATTTTATAGACTACGTTTTTCCGCGTGCATCTACCTTTGAGCCCGTTACTACAGGTGTGGCATGTTCGTCTACCAGCAGGGCATGGCGACAATTCCAGGGCTGAGCGGACCAGGTAAGATTTCAGTGTAGGTCCGCTAGTCCAGGCTACCCTAACGTGATCTAGATGAGACGAACGGATAGCTGCATTAACCTGTCGACATAGTTGGTCATCGACAAAAGGAAGTCTCATGTAGACGTAGTTGGGATTGCTACATGCTCGATGCCGACGTTGCCCACTTATCCTACTCCCGTTGTGAGGGTGGACAGCACGAGCGGCGGAGTGTACCCGATGTGCTGGGTATCCGTTTTCCAGGAAAAGGGTTTTCATCTTCGCAAGGCTCCGATCGCACGAAATAGTGTCGGAGGAGACTCGTGCTGCTCTCCTCATTTGGGATGTTAAAACGGCCTTTTTAGTGGCCATCGGGTGGGCCGAATCATAATGCAAGATGATGGGGGCTGCCATTGGTTTAAAGTACAGTTCGGTGGTGTAGCTACCATCAGCCTGAACTACAAACAACGTATCAAGGAAAGGAATCGAAGTGGTATGAGCAGTGTGTTCCAAGGTGAACTTGATGCTGGAGTGTTGTTGGTTGATTTCTGCAAAGAAGTCGAGCAGAGAGGCCAAGCCATGTGTCCAAACACCAAAAATATCTTATATACGAAAAGGGCTTCAAATCATGCGACGCTAGGAAGCTCGACTCAAGGCGGTGCATAAAAGCAATTGCTAAAGGAGGTGCACATCGGTTGCCCATAGCCACTCCTTTCGTTTGCTTGTACATGGAGTTACCAAAACGTATGAGGTTATTGCTGAAAATATGTGTTAGTAATTTCGCACAGTCCTGTACCCCAATCCCGAAGAGACGGATATCATCCAGATTGTCCTCGATTAGGCGAATTACAGCATCTATTCCCTCCTTTATCGGAATACTGCCATATAAATTTTTGACGTCCATGGCGAAAACAATACTGCCCTCCGGAAGTTTGGTAGGAAACGTTTCTTTCACTCTCTGTAGGTACGACTCCGTGTTTGTCAGATGGGCGGGAACCAACGCTAGTATCTGGACAAGAATCTTGCTCAAGAACAAAGATAGCTTGTCTAGGGGGTCACCACTCGCCGACACTATGGGGCGCAGTGGAACCCCTAATTTGTGGTTTTTTGGAAGCCCGTATAATTCCGCTGTGCGGCTGGAGTGAGGGAGGAGAGACAAAACTGTCTTTATGTAACTTCCCGGATAAAGTTTCTTTGATAATAGTACACGTTTCGATTTCGAGACGTTTGGTAGGGTTTGGTTGGGAAGGAATGCTCTGATAATCATCCGTAATATAGCATGATCCCTAACGCTACTTTTGATGTTGAGTAAACCCAGCACCTCCTGGTATATTTCGTCTCACGCAGTGACATTGGAAATAATAGTTTTAACGTTTGTCTGCACCTTTCGGTGCTTGTCGGAGCCAGGAGTGCAGCTCCGGTTGGCATGTGGCTTGGGTGCGATCCGCGCCAGCGGACCCACCCGAGCCATCCGGCCGACCGGCGACCTTGGCAAGGTCACGGCGGCCGGTCACTGCCGCGGGGGATGTACGCCTGCCGGGTTGAATCGGTCCGATCACGTGGCCGCCGGCCGGCGCTGGACGCGTCGGGCTCGGTCGGCGGCCCACCGAAGTGGAACGCATTTCCCCCGTAGCCGAATGGCTGCGGCCTGCATTGCTCAGGACCGGCCCGAGTCCGGCTGCTCCCGGCCGAGCGCCCCAGGGCACGTACGAGCGTACCCAGGACCTCAGACATGGCAGCATCACCGCTACTGCACTAGCATTGTTTCAAGAAGTGCATATTTTCACGTTCACTGACCTAGGGCAGGTGAAAGTCAGGTCAGACTACCTGTGAAGCAAAAGTAGAAGCAGGATCACATCTCCTTTCAATTCAACACCACAGAAAGCATTAGTTCTGCTGAAGTACGCTATCGTGAATGTTACCGGTGTTGATTGATTGAACTGCGGACACCGATACAAAACAAATATTTTGAACGCAAGACATTTTGCGAGACAGTTACTCGCTGTAACAACCTACATTTGCCATTGTTATGTATCTGCTCGCTCCATCTCGCTAAACATCGCCTGTTGTATTCCCATAACCTCGCCTGAGGCAGCGTATTTCCTTGGATAAATTTCCGCTGTAGATCCAGCTAATGCCCAAGTACGAAATTCAATGTAGCGTCCAGAATGGCACCAGCATCATCAAAGTTGCTGGTACACTGCGAACATGTGTTTATAGTTATTGCACTTTGATGCCATGAACAAACCCCTTCGCGCAGTTGAATGGAAGCTGTGTGGTTGTGTAACGCTCTATGTGAAGACCCCGGACAGCGGGCAAACTCCAGTTATGTTCTCATATACGCTTAACAGCACAGTAAACTGGTTTGAGTATGCTTTATATCACAGTAATCCAACTTTATCTTACGATTCCACGCCACGGACACCATCGGACACGATTCTTGGATGTTCTTACATCAAAGCTCGTCCAACTACACGACTCACGTCCCTTGAGCACAGGATTGAGCACATCACACTTTCCTCAGTTCGCCCCTTACTTATTCGCCTCCTTTACCTACCTGTCGTTGGTGTTCGGAATATGCTCGGCGTGGTGTCGTGTTCCGATAGTTCAGGCCATGCCGCTGCAGTTGAGACACCAGGCGTGGTGCCGTGCCTGGTAGTTCAGACCATGCCGCTGCAGGGGCGACACCAGGCGTGGTGTCGTGTCCAGGCAGTAGAACATGCCGCTGCAGGGGCGACAGGCGTGGTGTGTGTCCGTCTGCCGGGCGACACCAGCGTGGTGCTGCCCGGTGTAGACATGCCGCTGCAGGGCGACACCAGGCGTGGTGTCGTGTCCCGGCAGTAGAACATGCCGCTGCAGGGCGACACCAGGCGTGGTGTCGTGTCCCGGCAGTAGAACATGCCGCTGCAGGGGCGACACTAGGCGTGGTGTCGTGTCCCGGCAGTAGAACATGCCGCTGCAGAGGCGACACTAGGCGTGGTGTCGTGTCCGGCAGTAGAACATGCCGCTGCAGGGCGACACCAGGCGTGGTGTCGTGCCCGGCAGTAGAACATGCCGCTGCAGGGCGACACCAGGCGTGGTGTCGTGCCCGGCAGTAGAACATGCCGCTGCAGAGGCGACACCAGGCGTGGTGTCGTGTCCCGGCAGTAGAACATGCCGCTGCAGAGGCGACACCAGGCGTGGTGTCGTGTCCGGCAGTAGAACATGCCGCTCAGGCGAACCAGTCGTGGTGCCGTGCCCTGGTAGTTAGCATGCCGCTGCAGGGGCGACACCAGGCGTGGTGTCGTGTCCAGGCAGTAGAACATGCCGCTGCAGGGGCGACATCAGACGTGGTGTCGTGTCCTGGTAGTTCAGACCATGCCGCTGCAGGGGCGACACCAGGCGTGGTGTCGTGTCCAGGCAGTAGAACATGCCGCTGCAGGGGCGACATCAGACGTGGTGTCGTGTCCCGGCAGTTCAGATCATGCCGCTGCGGTTGCAATGGCGCTCTGTTCGGCAAGATGCCTCCAGCGTTGGCCGGCGGCGACTCAGTGGGCAGTCTTCGACAGCACCCGTCCCCCGACCCTGAGGCTGTGGCTTCGTCGACACCGATCGGGTGCATCAGTCATAGTTGCCACCGAGCATCGCGCGCACTGGGTCACGAGCCGCAGCACCCGACGCGCTGGCCGGACACGGCCCGCGCCGGCGCAGCACTGATGGCGACCGGAGCTCTCGACGGATGTGGACTCGGCCCCGCCCCGCGCGGTCCCTGACGGACACGGGGCACGACCCTGATCCGCCGCGAACCCGGACGGACACCCGGCATAACCCTCACCTGCCGCGGTCCAGGACTGACACGGGGCATGGCCTTCACATGCTGCGGACCCGGACGGCCAAGGGGCATGGCCTTCACATGCTGCGGACCCGGACGGACACCCGGCATAACCCTCACCTGCCGCGGTCCAGGACTGACAAGGGGCATGGCCTTGGTACGTCGCGGTCACGGACGGACAAGTGGTGCCCACTGCACCGGGCACTGATATGACTGCATGGGCGGAATGTGTAGCAAAATAAGTGTGTGGGGAGGGGAGTTGCTAAGCAATGTTAAGGTTGGAAATATGACAAGCTATTCGGCTTCGGGGAGGGGGTAGAATGCCATCACCATTTTTTTGGACAGACATCGAGGGCGAATACTTGCGATTTTGGCCCTCAAAGGGGATATACATGATTGCGTAACATCCTCCCATTTGCGAACAGCTTACATAGTTTTTCACAGGGAATTTGCATTCACTGCTCTGGAGTAGATGGAAGATTATCTGGACCATTTCCCATCCCGAGTTCTTTATCGTGCCCATTTTCGACTGAGGATGATGTGCATGCATCATTTCTAGCGGGGTTCTGAGAAAAAAATCAAATTTTAGTCATTCGACATCCTGAGTATCCTTGCATCAATAAAGCCTTTTTGCGTGTAGCACTCCCACACATACATTTGTGATACCGTTAATGACGCATCATCGGTTGATGTGCATTTTTGACGGTACGCTTCGCGTAAAACTACAGCGCCGTGCAAGGGCATCGGCGCCTCAGTGGTTAAGCTGAGCGTCTGACAAGCCGGAGGTGCGGGGTTCAGTTCCCCGCGGTGTCCGCCCTTTCTGCGGATGTGGGAGGCGGGCGGCAACATGCGACCGCTGCTGAGCTCATCGTGAAGCCACAGGCCACCGGTGGTGACGTGGAAACGGACGTCTTTGTCACAGCCATACGTGTCACGGGTTAGTATCTGGATCCTAGACCCATATCACGTAGCGTACTACGAATATTGCAGACATCGGCAGGGATCATCCCTTGTTAATTTTTAGTTTCCCTGCCATATTCTTTTTATTGCCATTCCCGTTCTGTTATATTGCCTCTTTTGCATTTTGTCGCAATTCATCATTGGGATATGAGTGTAACTTTACGGCAACTTTTTAAGGAGACTTAACTTTTCAAGATTCAATCATCTGTGTGATTGTATTCTATCCAGCGGGGTGACTTCGTAAAGTTAACTCATTATAAATTCGGTCAAGAAAAGACAAATTTGTTTTGCTTCCGCTGGGCCATCTACCGACGTTTTTAGACTCACTATGCAAATAATGGTCTCTTCATGAAGACCGCATTGCGTAGCGTCACAAGTTATGTACATCATAGCAGACGCCCGAGTTCTGTGTGATATATTTCTCACCGTAGATATGCGCTTTGAAATATTTACGAGTCAACCATGTCCTGCATATGCACTCACTTTCCCAATGGTTTTCACATGAAATACTGCAATCGTCATAGTGGAGAAGAATGATGAACAGTCAATGACAAAATAACGCCAACATGCTTACATCTCCTTGACGGACACAACCAAACCGACTGGCATCCGGCAGCCCACCGCGTGATTAGCCGAACTAAGCACTGGTTTACGCGTGGCCGTTGGCAGCCCACGGCCCGATCGGTCGAACTAAGCACTGGCTGACGGGCGGTCGGCGGCAGCGGCAGTCAGTGGAAGAACTGACTGGTGCGCCTCTCCTCCACCGCGTTGGCGTTGAGCAGGTTGCGCGCCGGCAGGTACTTGGGGTGGAACGGGCCGAGCTGGCCGAGGTTGGTCGAGCTGACCGAGCTGGGGTGGCGCGCCACCGGCCGTCGGAACAGCGCCAGCGCCGGCCGCCAGCTGGCCAGTCGCAGGCGCGGCGCGCGCAGGCTGCGCTGCACGGGCGTCAGCGAGGCGCGGTGCACCAGCGAGTACACCACCGGGTTGACGGCCGAGTGCGCGTGGCCGAGCAGCAGCGCGAACGGCAGCAGCAGCGCCGTGGCGCGGCTGGCGTACACCAGGTGCGCCAGGCCGGCCAGCGTGAACGGCAGCCAGCAGGCGGCGAACACCACCACCAGGATGACCAGCATGGTGGCCAGCTGGCGGCGCGTCTTCAGCGAGTAGCTGCTGGTGGAGCGCAGCAGCGGCGGCCGGCAGCGCGCCGCGCCGCCGCCGCCGGCGTCGCGCTGCATCCGCGGCCCGACGCTGCAGTCGTCGCTGTCGTCGCGCTGCACCACCTTGCGCTGCAGGCCGCCGCCGGACGCCGCGTTGCGCGACATGATGATGACGCTGTTCTGGGCGGCGACCGGCCGGCGCGCGCCGCCGGCCGCCAGCGAGTTGGCGGTGCGCAGGTTGCGGCTGACCATGGTGTGGCAGACGGCGACCACGCCGCACGGCGCCACGATCACCACCAGCAGCAGGGTGGCGCCGTACAGCCGGCCGGCCAGCGGCCACGGCCACTGCTCGACGCACACCGGCCCGGCCGCCGACGGCACCAGCCGGAAGGCGAACAGCAGCGGCGCGGCGACGGCCGCCGCCGCCGCCCACACGACCACCGTCATGCGCACCGCCAGCCGACTGCGCGCGCCCTGGTTGAACATCTTGGGGCTCTTCATGGCCAGACAGCGGTCGAGCGAGAGCATCATCAGCGAGTAGGTGCTGGCGGCCACGGCGAGCACGTGCAGCGCCGGGCTGGCGCGACACCAGGCGTCGCCCAGCCGCCAGACGGGCGTCAGCCGCGACACCATCGTGTCCGGCATGCAGAGCAGCGTCACCAGCAGGTCGCTGGCGCACTGCGACACCACGATGTAGTTGCGACACTGCAGACTGCGCGAGGTCTGCGACAGCGCGAAGATGAGGAAGCCGTTAGAGCCGACGCTGGCGAGGATCGTCAGCCCGTACAGGATGGTGATGACGATGACGGTGGTGGGCGTGTGGTCGGCGCAGACCCTGTAGCCGTCCTCGGGCCAGCCCAGCAGAGCCTGCTTGCTGGTGGTGCACACGTTCATCGCTTGCGCCGCCCGCTCGGAGGGCGCTGCTGGTGCGGTTGGGCGACGGTGGAGACAGCCGGCGGCTTGGAACACGTCGTGTTCTGGTCTGTGAAGATAAAGCACGGGCTGTGAGGCTTCGCATCTAGTAAAATTGACGTGACATGCTGATGCGATCCTGACATGCTGAGACGATCCAGAATGAGTGTGTGGGGAGTCATGCGTGCGCTTGCCAGCCCGTCGCGCTGGAGTGATGTCGAGTGCAGCTCGAGTGCTCGAGTGTAGTGAGTGGAGTGAGGTCGAGCGGCTACATGGACTCTAAACGACACCTGGGTGAACTGAAAGTATCTGGTTGGTTAAAGGGAGCCACCGGCGACGATCCCCTTCAGGGACATGCGCTGCCCGACCAATACGTCTACGACTGCACGTTCGCGAATAGACAGCCACCTCGCAGACGATTCCTTCGACGCATCTCACCATATGCAGAGTACGCTGCAGAATTACTCAATCATTTGTCCCAGCACAAATTTGTATTCTGATCATACTGACTTAGCTGCAGGACCATCGGTGCTTGCTCTTTTTCTTTGGAAAGGAGGACAGGACACATCGCACGTCAAGAAGCATACAATTATTCACGTTCATTTGCTAGTATCTCCTGGTGAGGTCGACTTTACTTGAGTAGTTGTCTCTCTGCCCATGTTACATAAGAAGTCTTCTGTCAGCATTATCGGCTCAAGGTCGGTAGCCATCAATCTACACAGCTTACGTTAGTCTACTGTCATACAATTGCTTCCATTTTCTTCCTCACTACTCCCACTATGGAGGCATAAGTTGTCTGGGATTGGCGAGTGATTCCCATTTTCAACATCTCAAGTACTTCTTCTCTGGGGGATTCCGGTAAGTTATGGAGTAGCGGATGAGGCTTCGGACGAACCGGTTGCTCCGATGTTAGTTCTATCCGATGATGATTGACAGCGATGAAACCCGGACGGGATGTGGAAATTGATATGTTGTGTAGACAAGATTAATTCACCTGGCAGAGATGATCTAGAGTTTGTCTAGCTTGCACGATAACTGGTTCTCAATTACAACTTCTTCTCTCACGGAACGAGCCTTAGAATTCAACAGCCGTTATTACCGCATTGACCGGGCTACTAATTAAACAATACGGCGAACACATATGCAACAGTTACAACAGAAATGACGCTGACGCGTAGCTTCTCAAAATCCGTGCTTAAGTCTGTACACGCATCCGTGGCGGATAACCATCCAGCCCGCCTGCCGACTCTCACCCGCTCGGCTGCATCTTACCGCCTTGACTGTCCAGTCGCGTCTAGCCGAGCCGAGCCGTGCGCGCTAATCCTCACAGATGAGGGGGCTGGCCCAGCCAACGCCCTGCTTGTCACTGGCCGGTATCACCTATTGCACCACACCGCGAAGGGAGTGACTCGAGTCGTCGTACCCAGGTCGTCGTACCCAAGACACACTCCACACTCACAACAACATGGTACAATGATGACACAGGTGTTACCATGCTGACACTCTGACACCCATGCATGACACTATGCATGGGTGTCATGCATGGGTGTCGCAGTGACACAGCACCCGCCAACCGTCCGTCCGTCGCGGTGAGAACGGAAACTGATCAATCAAAACATTGGGTGGCAGGCAGCCGCCCGACGCGTCAAAAGGCCCGTGTCAGCTCGACGCCAGGTGCCGACCAGATGTCTTGGATTTGCTCGGAGCCCGGATCCCAGAGTACATGGAACCAAACGCATTCGAAAGAGAGGTCCGAAGCCGACTTCGTTGCGGTAGTCATCCACTAAATCACCCAGCGCTGGATTTTTTCAACTGGCAACGGTGGTCCAAGCTTCATATCTTTTGGCGATTCCATGTGCTGTAGCTTGAGTAGTTCTAGAAAATCATCATCATCAACTGCGCCTGCTGGTGTTTCCTCACTACATTCAGTAGCGACTGCAGCCGTGGTTGCAGGCACCTCGTGCCCCGCTTCTGCGTCTGTCAGAGTCGCATCTTCTCAGTGTTCTTCGCGTGACTCATTCAACTTCTGCAGATTGATGTGATGCGCCTTCAACTCGCCGCCCACTGACATCCGATAGTCACATGGACTAAGCTATTCTTTCACCTCCACCGGCCCACCTGACTGCATGAGGAGTTTGCTCTCGGCTGACGGGAGCAGAATCAATATGTTGTCTCCGACTTTGAGCGAGCTGAGCTTAATCATTTTGTCGTAGTACCGCTTGTGCTAGGACTGTGCTTTTTTACTTCCTCTTTGGTTATATCCAGGGTGTCTTCCAGCTTCCCTCTGAGCTCGAACACGTTTTTTGCCATCTGTTTTTTTAACTTCATTTGCTTCATCTTCTCCCGTCCACGACTTCATTAGAAAATGCATGGGATCTCGAGCAGCTCTCTCGAAAATCAGCTTGAATTATACAATTCTGGAGGATCCTTGTGGCACTTCGCGATAGGCAAATGGCAAGCATATGCAGCGATGAAATTGCTTCAGCTGTTCACTGCAAAATATCTTCAACATCTTTTCCAGAGTGCCGCTGAACCTTTCTACAAGACATTGAATCATGCTTAACAATCTTGCTAGGTCCTGCATATATATAGGAACGAGCTGTGATAAAAGACCGCTTAGAACCTTATCAGGGACTCCGGGACAACAACACAGGCATATCAGCGCCTCGGCCACGATTTCTGTAGCGAAAAATTGGGCCACTACTGTTCATTATATTTGTAAATAACATCGAAAGTGGCCTAAGCAGTAAAGTTTTGAAATTTGCGGATGATTTGAAGGTTTTTAGGGCAATAGCAGGTCAAAACGAGCATATCTCGCTGCAAAAAGACTTAGACGAACTTGTGAAGTGGTCCGAAGAATGGCAAATGAAAGTTAATTTTGATAAGTGCAAAATCATGCATGTAGGTAAGCAGCATATGAAGGCTCCATACTTGATGGGTGGTCAAGTGCTATCAATGAATCAACAGAAGAAGGATTTAGGTGTTATTATAAACACAAAATTGGGGACATCAGAACAGACCAAGGAAGCCAGGAAGAAGCCACTGAGAATGCTAGGGGCAATAAATATGAATGTATCATACAGAAGTGAGGAAGTCATCATGAAGCTTTACTGTGCATATGTCAGACCACATTTGGAATACTGCATCCAAGTTTGGTCTCCTAGCTATGAAAAAGATTGTTGGCTTTTAGAGAGAGAGTACAAAAGACGGCTACAAAAATGGTTAATGGTATAAGCAACCTGGCATATGAGGAAAGATTGAAGAAATCGAATATGTTTTCACTTAGATATAGAAGGCTGAGAGGAGATCTCATCGAGGTCTTTAAATTTGTCCATGGTCTGGAGAGGGGATATCTTGGGGAAATGTTTCAATTGAACAGAAATGATGCAATTAGAGGTCATAAATTCAAAATTAAAGTTAACCACAGCAGAACAAGGTTAAGGCAGACTTTCTTCACCAACAGGGTAGTAGAACACTGGAACCACCTGCCAGAAAACATTGTCAGTAGCAGCACATTAAACATCTTTAAAAACAGCATAGACAATCATTATAAGAATAGAGGGCTTGCTTTTCAGTATTACAGGGAGGGCTGATTGACAGATTTGGTGGGCAACTGGTTCAGTGTACAGAGTGCATCCAAGAGGGGCCCTTGTGGCTCATAGGTGCACTAATCTTTTATGTCTTTATGTCTTATGTCTTTATGAAAATTTCCAGCGGAACAGTTTCTCAGTAGCGCATGGCACTATCTACGAGTTCTGAGATACCCCGATGCCCCTTTTCGTTGGGTGGGGCAACCGTACTTTTCAGGTGCAGAGCAAATCACACGACTATCTCGTACACAGAACCTGTCTTCAACAACCTGTCCACCAGTGGCAGCTTTCGAAGAGGAACCACATGCACGGAGCCTCTGCTTACGGCGCACTGGCGCTTCACGTGACCTCCACCATCTAGCCACATCACCCTGCATTCCCGACCAATAAGAGCTGGAAACGATCTTGTCCACAGTCTTCTTGATGTCCACGTGCTCCTCGGATAGAGTCGTGTGGACATTCTGTTGCTGGTTTGCGCAATGATTTTAGGGCCATCACTTGCCGTATTGGTTCTCTTTGGTCCATTATGAGAATGTACAGATATTCGACTTCCCTGGACACGAACACACTCTTCTGATGAACATGGATTTCTGCGTTTTGATAGTTGCTGAATCTGGTCAGCTTTCAATCTTGCTCTTTTCTGCTGAATGAGGACTCTTCTCATCACCGTAGTTCCCTTGATGACTTGGGGTATTTTCAGAGTGTTTGTACGGCTTGCGTTATCTGCTTGGAATGTGGCAGCCACTATGCACGTGCGTCATCGCATGGCTTCCAGGAAAAGGGAGGATCGTCTGGTGCCTGGGTATCGGGTATATGTTCGATTGCGAGATCACACACCGCATCTGAAAGACATAGGCTTTAGCTTCACCGATGAGATATGGTGGTCGGAGCTGTATCTGAGCCCTCGGTACTTTGCAAAATTGTTGTTGAAGGCATATATGATTATATTCCGGTGAATCGTTTATCTCCGAAGAAGGTTTCCTTCACGACATCGATGCTACATCCAGTGGCATACATGGTGTGTATTGTAATATAACCAACCTGTTCTTCAGCGATGACCATGTTGCTCTGACTATTATTACTGGGCATGTCGTTGTTGCTGCATTGCTCGTAATCGGTATCTTTTCTTCGCTGGCCAGAGAAGAAGTTCGTTGTCATTTATGCATGTGAGAACTTGGTCTTCAAAATCCTGTCTGTCCTTTCAATTCTCTGTGCCGATCTCTTCGACGGATGTATCTGCTGCCATTCCGTGTGGTGCCACCTGGACAATACTCCTGTTGCCACCTGGACCCGAGCGACTATTCACGCCCAGATCGTCTACTGGCCTGTTGGCCACTCGCTGACCAGTACACTGGATTCCACGGTTAGCAACTCGGCAACCAATGCGATTACAGTTGTAGCGAAACAGCTCGGCCCATATTCTTTTAACTTGATGTGCTCTCGAACCTTGGAAGTTCGAGTTTAGCTTGTGAGTTACTAGAAACTGTTCGGCCATTTCTGCCAGACGACTTAGGCTTGTGGCTGTTTTCTCGCTGAAATGAACGGTTATCTTCTCTTGGAATCATGTGTATGAATTGCTGTTTAACCATATGCTCGGCAATTTCCTGGTAAGTTTTGTCCACTCGTCAAGCACAACCCATCTGACTGAATACCCATTCAACCTCGTAATAAACTGCTGTGGGCTCACTTCGTCCACAAGCTTGCTGTTTCTGAATCTCGTTCGTTCTGAATCCGTCCTCAGCGAGCTGGTAGTGAGGTAGCAGAGCCGTTTTAGTTGGTCGTAACCTGCCGCTGCTTCATCTCACAGTTGTGAATAAACCTCAAATGCCCTCGCCGTTAGCAGGGCGTCTCAGTTTTGCTGCCCAACTGGTTTTTAGCCGCTTTGCAAGCCGCCTGAAACCTTGCAAGTAGCTGTCCAAGTCATCCGTGCCGTCCGTGAAAGGTGTTATCTCTGGTGAAGCAGCTTGATCGGAAAGCATTCCTAGCTGTGGTTGACGTACCGGAGTTTGCACGGCTTTACACCTCCTACCTCTTCATCTCTAATTCATGTCTTGCTCGCGCGTCCTGCCAGCGCTCCTCTCGGCTGGCACGCTCTCGTTCTCTCTCCGGCTCTCGCTGTTCCCTCTCCCCTTTCGCTCTTCCAATTTTCGTTCCCGCTCTTCCCATTCTCGCATTCGCTTTTCCAGTTCTCTCTCTCTCTCTCTCTCTCGCTTTTATCATTCTCGCTCTCGCTCTTCTCATTCTCACTCTCACCCTTCTCGTTCTCGCTCTCGATTTTCATGTTCTCGTTCTCGATCATCAAGTTCTCTTTATCGTTCTTCAAGTTATCGTTCTCGATCTTCAAGTTTTCGTTCCAGATCTTTAGTTCTCGTTTTCGATCTTGAAGTTCAAACTCATACTCCTGCTTCTCTCCGCCGGACCCCAAAATGTGACTGAAACTGATTGTAAGTAATGCTGGCACATATGGTGCACTCAAAGGAAACGTGTGGAAATAGCGCAATAAAAACGATCAGCTGCAAGCTGTCACACTACATTATGCCATATTCAGTAAATTGTATCCGGTTATTTGCTGTGGCAGATTTACTGACCCAGGTCCATGTCATGCAGTTTCTTGTGAAGGCCTTGAATCAGCCATTAATTGGTGCAGCTTCAACTCATCCGCAGATTTAACTATCTTACGTCAACAAGTAGTGCCAGTCCACAATACAAAAATATATTTTTAGCGGATCACCACGATTTGCGAATCACATTCACATCATCAGCCATGTACTGTCCACAGGTGGCGCCACCTGTCATCCATCTCAGCTTGGCAACACACGGCAGCTTTTGCACACGTGGCAAAATCTGCGCCTCCCAAGCTTAGCCGGGCCTTCTCAGTGTAATCTCCAGATACTCGGTCGGCTCAAGACCGCACAACTCCCGCTGTGATCGCTGATTCATCAGACGTATCGGCGCCTATGCCTTCGATCGATACGTATCACATCGAACCGTCGAGACGTCGAGATGACCTGCGGCAGCAGCGGCACAACACGTCCGGACTGGGCTGTCGCTCCCACTCTCTGTCTACCGTTCCGGAGCTAACGCACACCTTGCTCCGGCATGGTGTCGAAATTCAGAAATGTTGGTTGAAAATGCCACACAATGGGACAGATTTTATGTCAAATATTTTGTTTTTTATTTACACCGGCCAATTTCAACGTCTTAGATATAATCGTCACATATATGACACAATTTACCACGTCTGGAGGATGTATGTTGTTGTCGCCAATGATCCCATCCTAACTTCCGAACTAAGAGGTGCATGAACGCGAGCAAAAATCATTGGGAAGCTCCCGACAAGAAGGTCTGAAAATAGCCTCATTGTTGATTTTAAGACACCCATGGACTCAAGATGGCGGATTTTTAGGAGCCAACTGTCTTTTGAAAAAAAACATCTCATTTCTCCATTTCTGGTAAAGACACAGAGTTAAAACGCACGTTATTTGAGAGCTGTGTTCATTACACAGCGAATGTAACAAAAATAGTCTTATCGGTTCATTACTGGCCAACGTTGGCAGTGACCTTTGGTCACTGACCTGACATCAAGCACAAATCCAAAACATACGTGTTGTAAGTACTGCCAAATTGTAATCATGGGGTAAGTTTCATTTCAGAATGTATTCACGAGAATGAACCCTAAAAATATATGATAGTTGTTATCGGACATTTACCTAAGATAGCTTTGACCATGGCTATGATTCGCAGGTTTTGGCTCCATTTGGTAGCTTAGGTAGTGCAATGCAAGTTTGGTACTATTTAGGCCCTAGAAACCCTAAATAGGCAATACAAACAAGAGTGTCTAATAAAATGTATTTTGTCTATTTAGCGTACTTCTCTTGACCTGACCTCAGGTCACTTGAGGGAGGTCAATAAAATTGGACAAGCAACCTCTCCTCATATGCATACATGCATACCAAGGGAATAATCCGGTTAGAAAAACATGCATATTACACAAAAAGGAAAATCGTCCCAAAATTGGCTGTCACCTCTGGTCACTGGCCTGACCTCGCACAGAAATCCGAAATACACGTTTTGTAGGTATGGCCTACATGTACTCATGCACAAATTTAACTTGAATTGAAAAATTAGAGAGTTGTCGACCAAGAAGTATTTTTTATGTGGTTCTCTTTTACCTGAGCTATGCCAGGGACGTTGCATCACCAGAGGTTGAAATGTTCACAGGTGAAACGGATTAGGGACGCAAAACATGGAGAAAAACTGCTGAATATTTCGCGGCGCTGCGGGCCGCCGTTCTTTTTCTCTATCGCGGAAAGACTTTAGGTGGGGGAGTAAAAGACCCACCCAGACGGGGCACGTTAAAAGTATTCCTCTTCAAGTTTTTAAATAAATGTTTGACACTACATGTGGCGGTGTGTGTACGATAGCGCTCCATACAAATTGCAAATCTTTAGCTGTGCATTCTTTTCACCTCTTTGATATCGATAAAGAAAACTTTCATTGACATGCGACACCCAAACAAGAAAGCAATTAGTCATGCTGCACTATGGTATCCCAATGTCCCCGATCACTACGCGCCACATTGTAACGTGACTATTTCCGGCTGCAATGGCGCGTGACGTTGCTGCTTCACCTGTATTCCGTCTGTATACCTTTCCGGAACTGTCGGACTTCCGGCGCTGAAAGCCTAGGATCCGAGGCCGTCACATATGAGTGAAAATCCCGTAGGCAATTATTATTAACTGCAGTCACTTCAGCTTTAACAATTGCTAGTCATCGAATCGGTGGATTTCTATGGAGTGCGAGCGATCAGCAGTTGGCAGGCCCCGCAGCTCAATGACAAATGGGGCCATTAATCAATCCGTGAATTTCCTTAAGGCCAGAAATGGTCTGATTTAGTAACGAATGACTTCCTGACGGCGACTTAACGGCCCATTTATCTGCCGGGTTTCCGCGATGAATATGCAATCCCAGTCTTCTAAATAATCACGAGTGATACCTTATTGCAGACTGTTGAATACGGATCCGGATGTGATTTCATGTGTTGCTTTTTAGCTTAAAAGTCGCACAGCGTTCTTAATCATGTCCGTTTGGGTGTTCCTGAAGCACTTAAGCCGGGCAGGCGGTTTTCTGAAGTCATCGGCGTATCACGCGGCGGTAGTCAGCACGGAAGCGGCGGTACCCACAGCCTCCCGCACCAGGCATTCAGGGGGAGGGGACGCGTGCTGCTGCTGCTGCCACTGTTGCGCTGCCACCACCCCTGGGAGAGGAACCAGATTATCTCGGGGAAATCACTAAGGACTCGCCAGAGGCCACGCAGTAGTGAGGTGGTTCCTCCTGGTTGCCCTGAGATTGCATATACAATGCAACAGTTGTGATGTGCATACAATGTGTTGTGTGTATGTGTTGTGTTTGTTTGTGTGTGTGTGTGTGTGTGTGTGTGTGTGTGTGTGTGTGTGTGTGTGTGTGTGTGTGTGTGTGTGTGTGTGTGTGTTTTGCTCCCATATACAACACGTGTGACTCTACAATACCGACACTCACTGATGACCGAGAGAGTCACTCCCCAGGGCGTCGACTGAGTCACGGCTCAGCCATCACTGGGGCTGTCCCTGGGGACCTTCCAGGCGGCGGATACAACACATGTGATTCGCAGCACCAACGCCCGATGCGAACCGCTGTCGGTGGCGTTATATTGGCCTTGGCTATCGGCGACTCGGGGGCAGTGTCTGTCAGACAGCTGGCCTGCTCGGGTGTGTCTCAACGCGGCTACAAACTCATGAACGCGACGCGATTCTGGACCTATATATCCCTGATATATATATATATATATATATATATATATATATATATATATATATATATATATATATATATATATATATATATGTATATATATATATATATATGTGTGTGTGTGTGTGTGTGTGTGTGTGTGTGTGTGTGTGTGTGTGTGTGTGTGTAAGTGTGGGTGTACGTACGTGTGAATGCGTGTGTCGTGGTAGGACAGAAGAGATACATTTGCACCTTGGTATGATATGGGATTGCGAATGTCACACGCTCGAATTTGTCGTTGGCTCTCCTCAGCTGAAGAGTCAGCTGGCAGCTGGACTCGTAAGGTCGTGGTGAGCAACAGTGCAGATAAAAATACACCTCGTTTACTGTTTTGCACATTGTTAAAACCATTCTAATTTGCCATCGTGGTGACAGCCATGTTTGCTTCCCATGCACAACTTGCAATTTTGTAGCAAGTATGCATTCCAAACTGTTGTATGTTCCGCAAAAATGTCAACATTCCATTATCTTACTTCAGAACACGGATTCGGAAGTATAGCCAAGCGCTAGGACTACCTAGATAGTGACTCGGGGGACCACCCTGCTGGTGACTTCGGATCACCTATGTACTGATAGGGACCACTTCCGTGGTGAGCAAGGAGCGTTTCAGAAGCATTTACATTTCGTTTCTATTTTGTAGTCCAAGAAAACCACGCAAGGTCACTTGTCAGATCTCTCCAGGACACAAAAATGGCTCAGGTAGTGCCTCTCCTGCCTCTCCAGGGCACACAAGATACATCTAATTACAAAAGATGAGAACGAATCCGGTACGTAATTTATTCAAGACAACGATATTGGTTTTATGTCGTCTTGCAGGGCAGCGCGTAGTGTGCTTCGCCAAGTCAGCTGCCCTGCTGTGTCTATAACAGACAATGCAGCGCCGTAGTCGATACGTGGGCTGCCCTGTTGTGCCTACAGCAGACAATGCAGTGTCGCAGCCGCTACGAGGGCTGCCCTGTTGTGCCTATAGCAGACAATGCAGCGTCGCATCCGCTTCGAGAGCTGCCCTGTTGTGCCTATAGCAGACAATGTAGCTGATACGTGAGCTGCCCTGTTGTGCCTATAACAGACAATGCAGTGTCGCATCCACTAAGTGAGCTGCCCTGTTGTGCCTATAGCAGACAATGCAGTGTCGCAGCCGCTTCGAGAGCTGCCCTGGTGTGCCTATAACAGACAATATAGCTGATACGTGAGCTGCCCTGTTGTGTCTATTACAGACAATAGTGTCGCAGCCACTAAGTGAGCTGCCCTGTTGTGCCTATAACAAACAATGCAGTGTCACAGTCGACTCGGCTGGATCGTTTCGCCGGTTTCCCAGGAGTGCGAATCTCAGAGGCCAACTATTGTTATTGCGAGAGGAAAGCATCGCTTCAGGACGAAATAACAACGTCATTGCATCGGACCAATTGTCGCGCACTTGTTTACGCTCTCCCTGCACTGTCGTTATATGCCCAGATTGGGCTTCAGTTGGAGTCTTAAATGAGCTGAGGCGAGGAAATTGCCCGCCGAAAGGAAACTAAATGGGCGTGTCTAAGTAGCTGACTGCCATACTCATAAGAAGATAGTATGACTCTTCCATGGCTTTTGTTTTCCGACCTAATGAATACCTTGATTGGGCTGCATACACAAGGCCGTACGCTTCAATTTCAGTCGAGGATCTTGGGTGAGCTTAACCTTACACTCCACCAACTCTGGTCCGTCAAAACGTGATTGACTTAATTTAATCAAGCCAGGGATAGGTAGCAGCCTCTTCCAAATATTCTGAACATATTCACTACATGTATTGTGGTAAAACGGTTTGATTCAGCGGAGTGAAGTTCGGGGCCGGTACCAAGAGCAAAGACATCAAGAGCATGAGGAGGACCACGGTGAGAAAAGCACCCGACTGCCATTCATAGTACGACAGCCTGCTGGAGTCGCCGAGCTGTTGTCTAAACGCTGTTTCGTATAATAAACAGTCCAAAAGATGAAAACCTATGGAGCCGTTGAGCCCGTCCTGGTCACCAGGTTCTTAAGTTGTCATTGACTAAACCGAGTGTACCGTTTATCTTGCTTGTCATCCACACATGGGGCTAAATAGACAAAGTTTTACCTCTGGGGAAAGTTCCATAGATGTTTATCTCATACGATAAACACCTATGAGCTGGATGTGCAAGCGGTCCAGGGCTGGCTAAATGGAGTCCATTACGCTTGTCAATACACGGCACGCCCTGCATAGTACTACCTCTAGAATGCATCAATATAACAATGATAAACATTTGTTGGCATCCTGTTTGTACGCTTTCTGAAAGTGTTTGAGCAAGACCCGAGCCTATTGGCGCACTGCAAATAGTTGCTCGAGCGCTGGCAAAATCTTATCAACTGGGCAACATTATCAACTTCATTAATAAGTTCACGAATTCAATTTGACTTAGAACTTCGACATACCTGTCCGAAATAGTCCGATAAGTAGCTGGTGGGACCTGCGATTGCGTGGGCCGTGGCGCAGAAACTGTGGGCGCTGCCGATGTGGGGATGCATTCGCAGCTCCGACTGTTTATTACTCTCAGCCGGGCCCAAAACCTGTGGGTGCTGCCGATGTGGGGATGTATTCACAGCGCCGACTGCCTATTATGTTACTCTCGGCCGGGCCCAAAACCTGTGGGCGCTCCCGATGTGGGGATGCATTCGCAGCTCCGACTGTTTATTACTCTCAGCCGGGCCCAAAACCTGTGGACGCTACCGATGTGGGGATGTATTCGCAGCGCCGATCGCTTAGTACTCTCGCTGGGTTGAAGGGACTCTTTGGCAAATAGACGTAGTCTGGTGTTCACGTCTGGGCGCAGGTTACCGTTGACTTCAGGAGGATATCCTTATCAGGTGGACAACGACTAGTGCACACAACGAAAACCACCGATGAAAAGTGCGGAAATGGCTAACAAAACAAACAAAAGCGTGACAGAGCGATGAGCTGCTGCGATCAAAGAATTCTTAGACACAAGCATCCCGGCTAACAACAACAATACAAAAACAAGATCAATCCAGTGCAATGGAAAATGGAAGGGCCGCATAAGTCTGATTGGCCGATTTGCCGCCAGACGGCGTGACCAAATCCAAGACCCATGCGTCTCTCAATATACACTGTCCGGAACGCGCCCCAAACTTCTCCACGCTTCCTCTGTTTACAGTTTCGTACACTTCGCGATCTCAGGTGCTCTTGAGATGCGACGCTCAAACGTTCTTCACCGAACAAAATCGCCTTGAAAACAAAGCACTTCTGCAGCTACTCATCTTAGCGGTTGGCGGCTTTTCGGTTTGGTGTCGAACGGTCCATTGGTTTCAATGGACTTCAAATATCAAATATTTCGCGAATATTTGATTTAATATTCGCGGGCTGTGCCGGTTGAAACCGAACCGTTCCGGCGCACTGAAATTGGTCATATTCCGATGTAAAAATCCACGTTTTACACGCTAAACCAATTCATTTGATTGGTTCTCTTTTGCGCGCGTGGCACGCGCTATGATCCGCCCACTCCTAAAAATTGTACATTCTCGGATAGCATTGGTAACTGCCTACCACTCCGAGCTGAGAGCACTAAACGCGCCGCTCTCAGCTCGGAGGAGCCCCACTGAAAACAGATGCACGCGTCTGACGGTCGCACTGTACAACGCGCCCGGCCGCCGACCACAAAGACACGCAGTTCCCTATGGGGCGCGTGTTTCTACAGAGTTTCACATTCGTGCGGTCTGTGGTATATGCTGTGGCCTTGGCTGACTGATGTCGACATGACCGCAGTTGACAGCACGTGGCACGTGTCCACGTGGCCCACGAGCCTGAAACCGTTTTGGCACGGCATGCGTCGAAGCGGCACACACAGACAGACACCGATAGACAGACAAACAGTCACACATACAGACAAACATTTCTGGACAACTTTGGAAAATCGACTGCCATGAATTTCATTTCCGTTGGGGATTTATCGTGGCATAGTCATTCTAAACCGTATCATTTTGAATGGGTCTGATCCCAGGGTTACGTTTTTCGCACCACGAAGCAATTAGAAGGAGCCAATGTTTTGAATGAAGTGTGATCGAAATGCCAACATTTTCCCCACTTTCCCAGTATAGGCAAGGGTGCAGTGGGGATGCACGTGCTCTAACCACTCGTGAATCACAAACGGAGCAATGCTGGTGTCTGGTATGAATGCGACATATTCTGGAGATGAACATTACACTTTTAAACTTTAGACCCATGGACAACAATCTAGGTTCTATATTGATATGTATGTTGAAATCAAGTGTATTCAATGGTGGATACGTTCCCAATACAATAATAGGCTGAAATAAATATGCAGTTGTTGGGCTTCGAACGTTCATAAAAACAAATGAACTTTGGATTCAAGTCGGTGTCGTACACATTCACAAATCTCCTCCAGTTAGAAATAATCTCAGGCCAACTTAGGTTGATGGCCCGGAAAGACAATAGCAAGGTGAGTGGCATCTGCCAGTCGGCAAGAAAAGACGCTCCCGCCCAGAATAATTGCGGGAAGTGTATCCGCGTGTGACATTCTAGCACCGTGACCTTACGTCTCTTGTTATCTGTTCCCAGTTGCGGAAAGCGTGCCCATACGCTACTAAAATTGTCGCTGAAATATTTCCAAAGATTCGAAGATACCCTCGAGAAATAGTCAGCGAGGTTGTGGACTTTGCGGGTTGCATCTATTCCGTTACTTGTGACAGTTACTCAACCCAATTAACCCCTTCACGGAATTTGAAAACATGGAATAGAGGCATATTCATCGATCCTAAGAATGTATCCCTGGGTCCGACAGTGTGCAAATACTGTGACATGTACATCAAGATTTAGTACTTCTGAGAAACCAAACTGAAACTTCATTGAGCGGTCTTTTTTTATTTAATATTCACGTATCATATTTGTGGAATAATATGAAATGACTAGCCATCCAATGGTATGTGTGTGACATAAAACCACGGAGAGACCCTACATCTTTGACTCCAAACCTTGACGAGAAATGCCTCCGGAAAAGTCGGAGGATATATGCAATGAGAAAGGCACTCTTCGATGGGAAACATATTGTCCAATAGGAGGAAACCTGCACGACGGGAAGCACATTGCCCTATAGGAAGCACACTGTCCAATAGGAAACTCACTGCATAATGAGAAACACTTTGTCAGGTTCGGTAACAAACACCCTGCTCAGTGTGAAATACCCACCTGCAGAGAACACACAGAGGAAAACAAAGCCACGCTTGGTGGTACTGATGACGGGCCGACGGTATTTCGCGGCGACGGCTGGCCAAACAGTTGTTGTCACTCAATCGTAATCCGTCCAACGTCAGTTGAACAAAATGGAGCATTTGCCTCTCAAAAACTTCCCGAAATGTAATGCATGCGTATGCTAGGGCCCTTTTCTTTCTCGGGTGGATGAATTTGTCATCACCAATGCCAATCCGCGACGTCGCGAAAAGCCTCAAATGGTGCACGACATTTCATCCTGCGCCGGCGACCGTCATCTCGTCTGCACCAGGGAACCGTGGCAGTGCCCAGCAAACGGTGCGAAGCCACTGCTTGCGAAACCATTGCTGATCATTCCGCGGTTCACTTATGCTCACGGAACTAGCAGTTTGCGAACTTGAAGAAAAACAGCAACGGTCATATCGGGCCCCACTAACATCGTCCAGCAGCCGCGACATCCGCTGAGAAAGTCGAGAAGCGAGCGTCAAATGGGCCCCAGGGTTTATCGCGATGGCCGGGCTCCTGGGAACATTCGCTTGCCAAGTGAGTTTCCCTCCGCTCGCCGAGTGGCGGGAACCGGATGCCACGAGCATACGATATTCAGCAGGTAGAATGCACTTGTGTCCCGACAGAGGCGTCACCACTTCACACTGCCATGTTGGCACCAAATGCACGCGAATATATGACGAGCGGGATTGGTTTCAGGGTTTCTTTGAGATGAAATTAATTCCGGCTTGGTGATTTGCCTCGCCTCTTGGCTTCGTATTTCCATGAACTTGCACAAACTACGCGACTGACCACTTCGTGATTAAGAAATGAAAAGTGCAAAAACAGGCGCCTCAACGGCTCATTCGATGGGGAGCAGACCTGCATTGGTCTGTACAGACCGTGTTCAAGTCACCACGCCCTGTACAGACCGGCTTCGAGTCGCCATAACCTGTACAGCATGGTTTCGAGACTCCAGGTGTGGTATAGTCCGGGTTCGAGTCGCCATGACCTGTACAGACCGGGTTTGAGTCGCCAGGTACGGTACAGACCGGGTTCGAGTCGCCACGCCATGCACAGACCGGATTCCAGTCGCCAGACCCAGTATAGACCAGGTTCGAGTCGTCAGGTGCGGTACACACCGGGTTCGAGTCGCCATGACCTGCACAGACCGGGTTCGATTCGCCAGGTGCGGTACAGACCGGGTTCGAGTCGCTATGACCTGTACAGACCGGGTTCGATTCGCCATGACCTGCACAGACCGGGTTCGATTCGCCAGGTGCAGTACAGACCTGGTTCGAGTCGCTATGACCTGTACAGACCGGGTTCGAGTCATCAGGTGCGGCTGCAGTTCGACCGCAGCTGAGGTGGGCAGTCGCCGGTTGAATCGATGAGGCTGGGTTTGGAGCGGGACGGTGGTGCGCTGGTATTGTTCGAGGTCGCGGAGCGTTAATCTCCCGGCTGTAATTTTACAGTTGACTGGTGTTCCCGGGTCTGGTGGTGGAGTCTCGGTCCACACAACGAGCGCTGCTTGGTACTGGATCATATTCCCTTAAGGATCGCAACATCAAAACAGCTACGTTCGATTTTGATCAAAATCGTAGGTAATGTATGGGGCAAAAGGACTGCACATCGGATCGCACTCCAAAATCATGGATGTGTGTAAAAAGGAGGAAGGAGATAAATTTATTTTACCTAGTTATTTACCCTTAAGGTGAGCTTAACGAATTCTATATCTACTCACCGGCCAGTCCCATTTCCCTTCTCAAGCTTTGTTGCTAAGCTTTCCGTGGCCAAAAACAACCTTCAATAGACATACCGCACCTCCACTGCGCTTCGGTTTACAACCAGCCAAGGTGAAAAATGAGACACAAAGAAGCCATTCTAATGCCTAAACCATTGCGTTCGATGCATCAAGATTTGCTTTGCTTCCCCGACAGTTCAAAGTGGAGAGAGCCGAGAGCGGAGGTGATGCAAAACTCTTCCAACCATGCCTGGTGACAAAAACAGAAAAGCGTCGGAAAAACATACAACGCAGAAAGGCCATCGTGTAATCTAGTCACATCGCTGATGAGAGTAACACATATACCCGAAATATCCCCTCCCTCCCCACCACACCAAAACAATCCTCAGATTTCAGTCGCTTGATGTGCAAGATCTGGTTTTCAGATATACCGTTGTTACGTCTGATATTCTATGGACAAAAAGTTCCACCAACATTACCAAGTTTCACTGCTTATCACTGTCTATAAACTCCTACCTATATGGCATGTGCGTTTGGCCAGATTTAACAATCACCAAAAGCAATGCTGCCATTACGTTAAGCGTGGCTTCTTGTAACAGGAAAAGAGAAACTATTGGGCGATGGCTTTGTCGTAGTAAATGTGGACTTACACTAAACTTTCCCATTTTTTCCTGTTTTACAGGGACAAATTGCGATGCAAATGTGTCCGCGTGAAACCTCACAAGGGCTGGCACTGGGGGCATGTGCCCCATCTGGAAGGTAGCGTCCCTCCGGCCGGGAACAGACGACCCTTGGAGAAGGTTCGAGGGTACCCCCTCATTTTTTTTTCAGCCAGAGGAACCCCTCTGAGAGAAAAAGGCGATTTTGGTGAGTATCTGGTATATATATTTTCACTATATAAGTGATTGAGTATAATTTTGTGGCGATGATATACAGGTAATTTGATAACTGATGATTGGAGGTGTGAAGAAAGACATTAAGGGGGACAAATCACCACTTATCAAGAATTGTTGGAAATGTCTCCAACTCCCATACCAAAGAGTATACCCACGAGAATACTGACAGCAGCTGTTGAACGTCTGCTGCAACATTGGCTCCAACTCGCAGGTGGCCAACCATATCATGTCGCACCGCCAAACTGCGACAGTCCAGTCTGACACCGCCGACTGTTACGAGAGAGCAGACAAACCACACATTTCGATGAGATGGATTCTTCCCCATGAAAGATAAACACCAAATATGCATTGGATGCCCTTCAAGTGAACGTCGACTTTCGAAACTGCATGACCGGTTTGCGGGAATCGGTTTGCCCTCAAGCCATAGCTACACACCGAGACCGTGCTAGGTCGATGAAGGTCAACTACAGCGCCAAGCGTATAGTCCGACACCGCCCGGGGCACCACGCAATGTCACACCGCCCGGCTCGGGCGTGGGGAGAATGATGGCACTCACTGCCCTGCAATATCATGGTGTAACCAGCGGATTAAGAAAACATAAATTCCCGGACCGCGAAGTTCATGTTACGTTTTGTGCTAATATGGGCTGCGCGAGCTGACGCATGCCAACAGAATCAACTGAAATTCGGAGAAAATTGGTCCTCTCCTACGAGAGCATTGTATCGGCGTCGATCAAATGCTGCGACCCACTTGTGTGGACCTACACTGACGATCATGATCTCATGATCACATTTAAACAGTGAGCTGCGAGTATGGTTATATAGATGCTACTGAAACAGGTATTCATCTACCTCAAAACCACCCTGAGCCGTAAAAAGTCGAGTAAGATATGACAAAAGCTGTAAGTGCATTCATTCCTACCTGACGGTTGGCCCACCCCGACGAAATTAGTGTGCTGTGGGCGGGGAATTAACTGTGAGCATTGTCAAGTCACATTTTCAAATTGAATACGGAAAGTGACAGATGGACATTAGCAAGGTGCCAAGCTAGTGGGGTACAGATCCCCCCCATCCATCCACCGGATCTCCAGTCATGATCGTGTAGCCTATTGCGTTGCGTATCCGAATGTTTCTAGTTGCTTATTTTGCATACATTTACGACAGAAAAAACTTGCGATACGACCAACCGGTTGGCTAGCTATTGGGTTTTGCTATACGTCTACAGTTAAGTTATGTAGCGTCGCCAACCTCTCACGTCGATTGGCCAGCGGGAGAAGAGTAGTGACAGGTGAGGCTCGCACCCACATTCTTTCGATTGTGAGACGGGCATTTACCCATAGGCTACTCGTTCCCGACACGAACAACTGAGTGAGCTACGTTGTCTCTAAATCGTTTTCCAGTGGCAGGCATGGTTTGAATTTCCAGCCTTCCGTCGGTCAGCATCAAGCAGAATGTTTCCCTATTGTGCAGTTTGTTCGAGAACTGCTTTCCGCTTGTAATTAATGTTTCTGGGAGCCTGACGGGTTTAGTCACCAGCTTCACGGACACAGACATTCTGGTACCCTGTGAGAGAATAGGTGCGCTGCAGATGAAACTGGAATACTTACGATTGCGCTTCCTATCGTTTTTATTCGTTAATCGGCATGTTGCAGCATGCGATTTTGGCATGTGATTTCCTTTGATATTCCTTGTGTACTAGACAAGCATCGAGCAATGAATCACCACTACTATTTAAACCAATCGCACACTACTAATACTAACTCGCGTAGTAATATCTCCAAAACTTTGGAACAGTCAGTAAGCGGCTGCTCCTCTTGAAATCCAGAAACACGTGATATAGCCATGCCATGTTAAAAGAAACCTCGAACGGATCCTAAACAAGCTATATTTTATGAACCTTTATCTTTCTACAATGAGTAAAATATTGATCAGACACTGTCCTGTGTTTTAGGAACAATATGTCCTGTTACCTAGAGACGATATGTACACCACCTTAAGAAATGAACAAACAAATTTTCGTTTAGAATGGGAAAAGGTACGGGGGTGGCCCCAAAAAGAAGGGTGAGCAAATAATGGACCATGCCCATCATATTAGACAACCTCCATCCTCAACCAGAATGTCGTTCTATGGCGGGAACGGTCTTGAATGTCATACCCTTACTGCAGGCGCTCCCACGTCCTTGCCATTGAGTGACTGAAGTAAACCTAAATATTGGTGCAAATAAACAGTATATTTCGCACATGTTCTGATCCATAATACTACCACAACATCGTATTATTGGATCCAGTCGACCGTGAAATGGGTCACGGTTCACTGAACCTTAATGGCACAACATGCAAATCGAGTCGGTCGTATACGTTCGCATTTAGCACCTGTCTGAGCCAACTGGTTTGATAAGGGAGTGGATGCGGCAGTGGGGTGGCTGTTCGTAGCAGTGGTGGCGATTAGAACTTCAACTAAGACCAGGCCGTTGAATGTAGTTGCATTTCCCGATCGTCTGGTCACTTGTGGTGAGCTCGCGGTCTGCACAGCGAACCCCGCTTAGCACTACTTTTTCATCTTAACATTTTGGTAGTTTGAGAACATGACAAGATAAATGCGAGCATCATATGTGCTGTTGTCTTGTTTAATTAGTAATTAAGAAGCCACATTGCTTATCAAGGAAGAGATAATCTGGCGTCGTCATAAATGTCCCATCAAGAGTACACGCGCTCGCACACACACACACACACACACACACACACACACACACACACACACATATATATATATATATATATATATATATATAGTCTAATAATTGCATAGTATTGCCATGGTCGGAATGTAAATTCCAATCGTACCCCTTCAGCAACGCCTCATTGTCACTTTGGAATCATCCGGGTTTGTTGCTGCTCCCAACATAGTTCAGTGTTCAGACTTTTGGACTTCAGCTTCGTCCGATACTGAGAGGATCTAAAAATCAGCATAGTTCAGCATAGCACCATAAAATGTACCATAAAATGACACCATAAAATTCAACGATTGTAATTGCCGCATCACACTATAGCAGGAGCACCATATTGATCACCATGTATGTCGAAGGCATTTCGTCATTTTTCTAATCAGGTAGGAACAGAATATTGGCAATTTCGCAACTCGTTGTGGGAGAGCCGCAATCTTGCACAAAAATGTCGCATTTTTTTCACAATCCAGTCAATATTTCTTGACTTTTAGACCAACTTCAATCGGTATTTTCCACGGCATTTTTATATCCTCTTTCCAGTCACTGAAAAAGTATACTTCGCATCGCTATCAATGAGTCAGTCGCAGGCTCGACACGGAATCTTCTGAATGCACTGCAGCTTCTAGGGGAATGCAAAACAACTAGTCCAGTACCTGATGGCCGAGCCGAGGGTGCATCAAACGGCCGCCTTCTCCTCACTGTCCGTCAGCGCCGTCCACAGTCTGACCGGCGTGCCGCCGACGTCAGAGCCCCGCCTGTGTCGCGCCCGCCGACCACACGACTGCAGCCGGCCGGCCCAGCTCCGACCGCCGGCGTCGCCGTCGGCCGAGTGCCGGTCGTCGGCAGCGACGCGACGCTCGGGCCGACGGAGCCGACGGCGGCGCGTCCGCGCGCGTGGTGTCAGCCGCGGCCGAGGCGGAGGCGTGGGTCGCACGCGATGGAGGTGCGCTTCTCCTGGAGAGGAGGTGCGCTTCTCCTGGAGAGGAGGTAAGCTTCTCCTGGAGAGGAGGTGAGCTTCTCCTGGAGAGGAGGTAAGCTTCTCCTGGATAGGAGGTGCGCTTCTCCTGGAGAGGAGGTGCGCTTCTCCTGGAGAGGAGGTAAGCTTCTCCTGGAGAGGAGGTGCGCTTCTCCTGGAGAGGAGGTGCGCTTCTCCTGGAGAGGAGGTAAGCTTCTCCTGGAGAGGAGGTAAGCTTCTCCTAGAGAGGAGGTGCGCTTCTCCTGGAGAGGAGGTAAGCTTCTTCTGGAGAGGAGGTAAGCTTCTCCTGGAGAGGAGGTGCGCTTCTCCTGGAGAGGAGGCAAGCTTCTCCTGGAGAGGAGGTAAGCTTCTCCTGGAGAGGAGGTAAGCTTCTCCTGGAGAAAAAGGTATGGTTCTGCCTGCAGTTGAGGTGTGATCACTTCTGGAACAGAGCCGTGACCCGTCATGTGGTGTATGTGTGGTCCCTGCTGAGGCGGAGGTATGGCTCCTCCTACGGTGGAGGTATGGCTCCTCCTACGGTGGATGTGTGATACTCCGTGGACCAGAGTCGTGGCCAATCCTGCGGTGGATTCGTGGTCCCTCCTGGGGCCAAGGTGTGGTGACTGGCATTGGCGCCCAAAGTGGACAATTTGGCGCTTAAACCAGACTTGTGGCGCCGTGCCTGGACATTTGCCCTCAGTCCGAAGTCCATCGAGATTTGGCACATATTTTGGCGCCCAAAGTGGAAGTAATTTTAATTTTGTTTATAAAACGACGTGAATGTTGTGTAAGGGGTCAATCGCAGGGCCAAACGTCATGCTCATGACATAGGCATAATGCCCAGCTACCGTGCATACAAAGGCGACTTGAACTGACATAATAAGACATTTTATAATAAAAATGGCGCTGTATGGACAAATTAGCGCTGGGCGTGAACTTCCATGGATCATGCTGGCATGAAATCGATATTTTGATTTTTTGCAAATGCATCATTAAATGACGGTATTAAAAGCTGCAACTTTGCATAGATATTGCTGTATCATAGAACATCACATTACAAACATTGAAAGTAATTTTATTACTGAGTAGTTTGCTAGCACTACAAATGAACTTTTCATTCATGATCAACTTCAATATCTGACTTAGGACGATATGACTCCTTCCCTATATTGTATGGTACGGCCCTGAGAAGACAAAAATGCACGGCAAGCACGGTAACTGCATACAAAATGATGTGTGAGTTTTCAGCATATTAATTATGCATAGTTATCCATTTGTCTAGCTTTATATTTCCTGGAACAAAGCAAAAGCTGAATTGGACAACATGTTCGTTCCCCTCAGGGCGCCAAAAAGTAGTTCTGCTACGGCGCCAAAGTGTTCAGCTACGGCGCCAAAATCTTCAGATTGCCCATTCATTCCGCCTGCGACGCCATGCTGAAATCCAACCAGTTCAAGTTTTTCTTCTAATTTCCATAATTATGTGCTCGCAACACTTGTAAAATGTCCCCCAATATGCAAGCATAAGAAAACAGTATCCTAGGCCTCTATCCGATTCTGTGTTAAGTCAAATTTCTTAAATACGGTTTCACGTAACAATGCCGCCCGAAGAATTGCAAACATTAGTCGGTATACGGCGCCAAAAAGTCCAAGAACAGCGCCATTCCGTTCCAGTATGCTGTGTGTTGAGTTATGCTTCTTGAGTGTTAGATATTCCATATAGCTTCCAAATACGTTGCATCAAATGACATAACTCAGCTCTTGCTTCTTCTTCAGCAGGAAAATATGTATCACATTGCCTCGAAAATATATCTAAAGAACAATGCTTGTTTCTCCATACGGCGCCGTATTGTCCAGATACAGCGCCATTTGTGTTTAACCCGCTCCGTCTCGGGAGGGGAGGGGGGATGTTGACGACCTCCCTAAGGTTTTCCACGGATAGATTTTGAAGTCAGGCAATCTATGATCAACGAGTTAGTTAAGGTCAACTGAGGTTACCTGCAAATAAGTTCAACTAGTCTTCACGCCTTAATGGATAAAGATATTTTAATGAATTGTAAATTTCAATCCTGGTCCGATCAGTACCATGGATTTCGACGCCTCTGCGTGCAAAATAAAGTTCATCGCTGTTTGTCGACTTCTAGTGACGTAGCCAGGATTTGGTCCGCGAGACGAACATCGAAAGAGGCCCCCCACCCTACCTACTTTAGTCCCGCAAACTTTTTCGATGCTTCTAAGATTTCTGTGACTTCATTTTCGAAGAGCCTATATATATATATATTATATTATATTATTATACCTATATATATATATATATATATATATTCGAAGAGCCTATGTTAAATGCTCTCCAGTTTGTCCTCGGCTATACAACTGCCCCTCATGGCAGCCGCCCGGAGGGCCTCATCGGACTCGCTTGTGGGCGGGTGACTCTTCACCCTTGGGAAATGTCATTACTTTTAACAGCCTGCGCCACTCCATTGGCTTTAGAGCCCTCTACGTAGCATCGGGAGTCCTCCACTTCGGCCCGGATCGTCTTCGTACCTCGGCGTATGTATGGATGTATATATATATATATATATATATATATATATACTACAAAAAATATATATATATATATATATATATACATATATATATATATATATATATATATATATTATATATATATATATATATATATATATATATATATATATATATATATATATATATGTATGTATTCAAATATTTTTGGAGCAGATTTTCTTTTCTACATACAGAACACATCAAGGCACGAGGAAATCAAACAATTTTTGTCGCTCAATCAACTGACTTTCAATACAGAAAAGGGTTATTATGTATCGCGAGCCACCTCCCAAGGACCAATTCCCATCCAAGTTCCCCTTAGGTGTACTTGGGGGTGCTACTTTTGTTATCACGCATGGCTGTACGAAGTCGCCCAATTATGCCAATTGACGTGGAATGCATAGAGTTAACGCATGTATCCTGATATCTTCCCTTCACTACAGCTTATTAGCAGGAGCTTGGTAAATGATGAATGAATGGATCAACGAACGAATGAATGTTGAATACATGACGAATGAATGAATCAATAAAATGCTTTACTCAGCTAACCGGAGGGGCGGTTAGTAGTCAGTCAGTCTGTCAGTTAGGCCATCATTCAGTCAGTCAGTCAGTCAGTCCGTCAGTTAGTTAGACCGTCAATCAGTCAGACCGTCAGTCAGTCTGTCAGTCAGTCCGTCGGTCAGCTAATCGTTCAGTCAATCAGTCAATCAGTCAGTCAATCAGTAAGTAATTCAGTCGGTCAGACCGTCAATCAGTCTGTCAGCTCGTCCGTCCGTCAGTCAGTCAGTCCGTCAGTCAGTCCGTCAGTCTGTCAGTGCGTCAGTCCGTCAGTGCCCGGTCACGGCGCCAGACATTTTCACATGTGAAAGTAACGAGCGCAATTTTTAGAATGCTTAAGCATAGGAAACGTAAATTTTCTTTATGAAATCCTTCTAAATGCAGTGCCGCTGGCGCGGCATCTGCATATATATGCATATATATATGCATATATATATATATATATATATATATATGCATGTATATATATGTATATATATGCATGTATATATATATATATATATATATATATATATATATATATATATATATATATATATATATATATATGTATATATATGTATGCATATAATATATATATATATATATATGAACTTCAGAAAAGGAAAACAAAATGATAGAGGTGTACAACAGAAAGAGGAAACACTAATAAATCACACGAACGGAAAAGGGGTCGGTAAGACAAGAGAAAAACGAACGATCCAAAAATGTATGTGCAACATATGCTTGCATTGTTCAATGTGCAATGGTTTGACCGATTCCGCCTCAACCACTACCCCCACCCCAACATGGTTCCGTTCAGACTGACTCATCAACTTTTCATCTCCATCTGCTTGCTCTTCGGACTCCGCCCACATCTCACAGCTACGACCTTCTAGTCAGCCATCACCACTTCTAGAAAGCCATCTACTCTGCTCTCCGGGTCTCAGCTTCTTTTCTCGCCTGACTCCTCCAAGGCAACCTACCGCATCTTTATCCGCTGGCCATACTCCATAATCTACCTTCCACCTCACCCTTCATGGACTCCCACCAACCAAACAGAGCACACTCCGACAACAGTCGATATCACAGCACTGGTGACAGGCATGTCAAATTCACCAAGTATCTTATGTATATTAGCTTCTCGCTGTTCTGCCAAGCTCCAATAATCAGGAGTCTCCAGCTCTTTCGGGTCATCTGGCTTCCAGAATCCTTGGCTCCCAGGAGCATCTCCAGCTTTCAGACTCTTTCACTCCCAGGATTCCTCCAGCTCCCATGAGCATTCCTATCAGGATTCCTGTCAGCTTTTTTCAAGGATTCTCCAGGCTGGCGCGTCTCTGATAAAAACATGAAGATGTTTTTTAGCGCCACCACAAACCATGCAGATAGAGTCAATCGGTGGTAGGGGAGGGCAAGGTTGGAAGCTCATATCCCCTCATCCACTGCTCCCTGAGTTCATCTTTTGACAGAAGGGGAGGGGCATATGAAACACAATGGGCGCAACCAGAGGAACATCTAGAGGAAGTATGAACATAGAGTGGTGTCATCCTGTAGAGGAGCAGACGCCGAGCAGCAAAAGAAAAAAATGGGTTTGCACCCACAGGCTTTTCCTTCCTTGGCCGATAAGTGGTAGCTGGTGAGTTCACCCGCTCCCGCAGAAATTACATCTATTCAGGCGATGACAATGTTTTTTTCTTCCACGTAATATTGTACCTGCCTTTTCGAAATATCTTCAATCTCTGAAAACGATCTACCGATGGCCGGCTGCTGGATACAGCGCCAAGTCACGCCTTCAGTGCCCTTGCGCTGTAGGCGGGAAATGCCATCCATGTGCAAAGTCCTGTCCGATCAAAGCGCCAAATTGTGCAAAATCCATCTGATTACGACAAAGTGGAATACAATAAATATCGCCACTTTACTGATAAATTGCTTCATCAATCCTGTCTTCCTTGGCGTCAACATCATGCTCATACATTTCGGTGTCAACTTTGAATAAAACACGGGTTTCGATTCATTATTTGTGTTTCTATCGGTGAACAAAGACGGATACATTTTGTACACAATGGACGCCATTGTCCACGAGGCCAATGACCTTGAGACTCGTTACAGCTGATTGGCACCCATACTGGACAATGCCAGTACAGGTATCATATCCTCCAGGATACATCAGTACATATCCTCCTACGGTGGATATGTGATACTTCGTGGGCCAGAGTCGTGGCCAATCCTGCGGTGGATGTGTGGTCCCAGCTGGGGCGGAGGTATGATCCCTTCCACGGTGGACGTGTGACCCCTCCTGGACCAGAGTCGTGACCTATCCTGTAGTGGATGTTTGGTTCATCCTGGGTCGGAGACTTGTCATGTCTACTCCGGCGGTGGCATCTGATGTCTCCTGGAGGCAGAGGCGTGTGATGTCTCCTGGAAGCGGAGGCATGTGGTGTATCCTGGAGGCAGGGGCGTGTGATGTCTCTTGGAGCGGTTAAAAATTATCTTTCCTGGTGACGGAGGCGTGTGCTGTCTCCTGGAGGCGGTGGCATGTTTCGTTCTGAAACGGTGCTTTTATATCGGGAAAAGCTTACACCAACAATAGCCAGTCTCCCCTTGGGGAATGTAATACTTCTCGCGACGGCGGAGTGATCTCTCCTGGGGCGCAGATGTGTAATCTCCTGGGGTGAAGGCGTGTGATCTCTCCCTAGGCGAAGAAGTAGCACTTCCTGGAACGGTGCTCTCTTGTTTTGTACCGCGGAAGGTTTTGTTTTGTACCAGTACTCCAGAATCGCAACAGCGTTCTTTCCGGCGTCTGCACTTTGATCTATCCTTTTCAGTCGGTCTCCGCCTTCGATAGCCCATTCGGTGTGCCGTTAGCGAACTCTAGTCCCTCTATGTCCTGAGCAAGCAGGCTTCGACATGCACCTGCCTTTAGCACTCCACTGAATGAGTCAGCTGGCAATTTTCTCAACGCTGGATGGCATCCGGCCATTTCAAGACAGTGCTGGTATCTTTCGAACATCGATTACATGCTCATGCTGAATTCACATTCATTGTTCGAGTAGATTCCGTGAGTCCATATCAGACAATATTCCAATTCAATTCACCCACAAATGTGTATTTTGTTTCTTTTGCACGTCGACGTATTTCCGTTGATTGTCTCCAAATCCACCATCCAGCCTGGCAAAGCAGTGCATTATCGCCAACATGGGTGGTCTGTGGTGCGTGAGCGAGTAGCACAACTGTCTCAATGACTGAGGGCGTGGTCGTTCTGACTGAATGACGCAATCATCACCCTCGGAGATGCGAGGCTCTGGTTCCATCGGTGACGCCCACCAGCGACGCGTCAGATTACTTGCCATTGGGATAGGATTGGAGACACGGATGGAACACAGCCCGCGGAGTGCATGTCAATAGTGACTCCCCGACCTGGCGAGCCGAACAGTGCCACTGAATCGACGCCGTGCAGATCAATGGCTGTCGTAGAGTGCGACGAAATGCAGCTGCTAATAAGGAATGGATTGCAAGGTCGTGGTTTCTGAATGGCACGTTTGTTCAGCCCAACAGTTGCTATGGTAGACTGGGCAGAGCTATGCCAACCCACCCACCCGCACGGTGCACCGCGCAACCATTGTTCAACTGATGCTACAGGGAGACTGCCCGGATGACACGCACACGCAGTGCATGATGAACACATAGATGACGCTGTGGGTAGGTACGCTCTGTAGGTACACATAGACTAGGTACGCTTTGTGTTTGAGAATCGCATGTTATTATGGTTTAGGCCCACGATGTCCCTCCGTAGAGAGGTTCGCAGAAGAGCGGTCACGTCGCCCCCCCCCGCTCAAGAGCAATGCCAACAAGGTCCAGAAGCGCGAGAAGCCCATGAAGATAAGATCAAGAAACAAGAAGACTAGGTCAAGAAGCAAGAAGAAGTATGAAGATAAAGGAGCCAGAAGACACGAAGAAAAAAGAAAAGCAAGAGGACGGTGAGCAACGAGAGCTCCAGGCACCCTCAACGAACACTCCTGCAACTCGAGAAGGAAATCCACCCACATCACATCCCCAACTTCTCTCTGCCTACCAGTTAACGTTAACCCCGGAGGGAACCTAACGGTGACGAGGCCACTGCTCTGGGCCACTGTGAACTGAGCAAGTACCAAAGGGCGAAAACTCGGTCCATGATGCAACGAATCCGAGCACTTTTGAGAAAGGCCTGGCCCGCCCCACCGGCAAGGTGGGGCGGGCCAGACCTTCACGCAATGGGTTTAGAAAAGGGCGATCGTGTCTCACAAATCTCTTGGACTTTGTTTAACTTCGCCACAGAACAATTTGATCAGGGAAATCAGATTGATGTAGCATATCTTGACTTTAGCAAGGCCTTTGACAAGGTATCCCATAAACGGTTAATGATACAGCTTCAGGCCTTAAATGTATTGAAGGCTTTAGGCCTTCAGGCCTTAGATGTATTGCAGGTAGCATCTTAAAATGGATGGAATTTTGGCTTTCAGATAGACAGCAAAGAGTGATGCTAAATGGTACAAAGTCATCATAGCAAAATGTTCTTAGTGGAGTCCCCCCAGGGGTCAGCACTGGGGCCACCACTGTTCATTATATTTGTAAATAACATTGAAAGTGGCCTAAGTAAGGTTTCGAAATGTGCTGATGATTTGAAGGTCTTTATGGCAATCACAGGTCACGATGAGCATATCTCGCTGCAGAAAGACTTAGACGAACTTGTGAAGTGGTCCGAAGAATGGCAAGTTAAATTTTATTTCGATAAGTGCAAAATCATGCATGTAGGTAAGCAGCATATGGGGCGTTCCACGACAGATCGACAAATAAAATTTCGATTTTGCACCCCCACATCTCAGATTTTGATGAAAATGAGTATATAGGGTTATCAGCAGCCCTAAACACGCCTGTGACATTTTCAGGCCCCTCCGACTTCCGGTTTTCGAGCTACAGCCTGCGACATTTTTACATTCGATGCATACATGGCTTTGTTTGGCAGGATTTATCCCTGCTACATTGAATGATAAGTAGGTGAGTTTGTACATCAAAATGATTGCAATCCCATGCAGAATGAACGTTTATCACTATCGAAACCATAGCAATTAAATATATGTCAAATATAACACTTAAAAAATGCCAATTTCTCTTGAGCAATTTTCCCTTCGTATTGTGATTTTTGATATTTTTTAATGAAAGAGCGTTGATTATTACCTATATTTCATCAATAAAAAAGTGGTTATCGGCTTATAAATATTTTAAACATAATTTCAAACACCAACCGCCCGGCCTCATTTTACCCAATACGGCGTCGTTCAGCAACGGCCGCGGCCAGCTGCTGCCAACGGGGGATATGGGTGCTGGCGGCTGTCGTCCGCGGCCCCGTGGGATTGAGAGGACACTGCAGATTATTTATAAACACCAGGCAGGACGTTTTAGCACTTCATATGTTATTCACACAAATAACAAGCCGGAAAGTACATGTACATTTGCGAATGCTAACGAGATGGTACAATGAGCCTTATCAGAGGTACAAAATGCATAACTTAACATTAGCTCACTTCACATTGTAATTCGCACATAAACAAACGGAAATCAGCTGCCGATGTAGGTCACGCTAACCATTCAACCTAAATCCTGTAGCAAATCAGGCCACCATCACTTCTCTTCCTTCACTTATGGCAAGTTCTCGCACAACGACAATGTTTGCCTTCACTGGAGTTACCCTGTGCATTTTTAGAGTCCCTTTGACAGTTTTTGCCATTGACAGTCTATCGCCAAGCTCATGCCGTGTACGACTAACCTCTTCTTTCGCTACAAAGTAGCACTCGGTATGCAAATTACCCTTGTCCTGTAGCACTTTACATAGCTTTTCCGCAGTAAGAATGTGGTCCGAGTGTGTCCGCGAAAGACTGGCGCTAGCTGCAACCCTTTTCAGTGTACCCCCAACACCGTTGCACGATTTTTTCCCATGCAACGTTTCAAAAAATTCCAATCGCACTGGACTCCGAAATCCTCATCATGAAAACTCACATTCACGAAATTAAACTTATTCTTGTACTGGGCAGCTGACCCATCCGAAAAATAATGAATCTTTTTCAAGTTCGGGACTATGCCTTTCACTTTCGGTACAATGTACTGCAAGAATGTGTGCACAGCGACGGTGTCATGCTTCAGTTCGTTTGATAACACGCAAAACTGTGGCATTCAATCTTTCCAGCCTCTCGCCAATAAACAACAAACGGATGAACGGTACACTGTGGTGCGTTCCAGTGATATGACTGAATTTCGTCTTGAACTACAAAAGTGTAGTTTTCTGAAAAATCTAATATGATCAGTGCTTCATGCTCAGGTAGCTGCTTTTTTAGATCGTCGAAATATTTGCTTTGATGCTGACTCGTGAAATGATGCCGAGTAAGTGTCACAATGGCGTCAGACAGTTTGTCAAGAAACTCGTCCATAGGAAGAACAATTTCGGTCAAAGTGCAACGATCCGTGCTTAGCCACTGACTAAATCTGACTTCGTCCACCAAGTCTGAGATTTCCCTGCCTGCGCATTTAAAGTGTCGATCAAATATGACCTGACACCGTCCTGACCTGGACAGTTTTCACACTTTTGCAGCATACAGGCTTCCTCCCGACATCACAAACCGCGTGCTTCAACAGGTCCTTGTAGGTAATGTCTTTAAGCCCAGAGACGCTAACATTAGCTTAACGTTCTGGTGATAGCAACATACACAAACCGTATGAGTGCCGTTGCTTCCCAACAGGACACAGTGTTTGGGGCGGAGGCTGGCGAACTTAGAAAACCCAATGCGCGGGTTGCTACCGTTCTCTTTATAAAGTTGGTAAATTTCCTGCAAATTACCTAAAATCAAACGTTTCTGCTTCTTTACTTTAACCCCATTCTCATCTCTTACCGTCACATAGTCTTTTTTCCAGGACATATTCTGACATCCCACGCTCGGCTCCCCCTTCCCCTCCCCCCCCCGGCAGGCGTATCGCGAGGCAGCGGCAGGCGCGCGCCGGTCCGGTGAGCGCAGCGCCCGCATTCACCGCATTTGATTCGTCTTTCCAAGTCGATAACCACTTTTTTTATTTATGTTTCTAGGGTAAAAAACTACACTCTTTCATATGAAAGGGAGAAAAATTACGATAACAGAGGGGAAAAATGTTTTTATTTCTTTTCAATTTTTTATTTGGCTAGAGTCGGCAAAAATTACGTAATGAAAGTTTAAATGGTGGCATAGTCATATTCTTCAATGTTTTGTCTTCATTTTGACGTATAAATTTGTTCAGTTACTGAAAAATGACTCAGAGAAAATTAGCACCAAAGATAGTCATGTCAGTGCAAAATGTAAAAATTATATAGTTCATAACTAGAAAACGGTAAACCTAAGAGACTTCAAAATGGCACAGGCGTGTTCAGCGATGCTGATAACCCTATAGAACCATTTTCATCAAAATCTGAGATGTGAGGGTGCAGGTCACATGTCGATTTGTCGTGGAATGCCCCATATGAAGGCTCCATACTTGATGGGTGGCCAAGCGCTATCAGTGACTCCACAGGAGTAGGATTTAGGTGTTATTCTAAAATTGGGGGCATCAGAACAGACCAAGGAAGCCAGGAAGAAGGCACTGATAATGTTTGGGGCAATAAATAGGAATGTATCATACAGAAGTGAGGAAGTCATCAGGACGCTTTACTGTGCATATGTCAGGTCACCTTTGGAGTACTGCATCCAAGCTTGGTCTCCTAGATATGAAAATATTGTTGGCTTTTAGAAAGTACAAAAGAGGGCTACATAAATGGTTAAAAGAATATAGGGCTTGCTTTTCAGTATTACAGAGAGGGCTGATCGACGGATTTGGTGGGCAACTGGTTGAGTGTACAGAGTGCAACCAAGAAGGGCCCTTGTGGCTCATAGTTGCACTCATCTTCTATGTCTTTGTCTTTATGACATCGTGCACCATGACTCTGCGCAAGGTTCCTACCTAGTAGGCACCTAAACTGAGCCACATCATACCATCACACAAGTTTTCCTTCACGCTCGCACAAACACTACGCCACATCCAGACCGCACTACACATCACCATCACTCGGCACACCACCCACATCGTCGTACGCACACCGAACAGTGCCGATACACGAACGCTACTCGCCACAAACACGTTCAGCAATCGGAGCTGTTCGTTCACACTGCACCGCACACTCAGCACCAACCGGAGCTGCATTTTCGCCCCGGAGCTGGATACGATTCCACTCACCAGCATAGCGACACTGGACCACGTCACAGCCCTCCTTGACGCCACAGTCACAGCAGACTACACCAGACGGGAGGCAAAACCTACACACAACGTCTTAATATCCATTTTCAACACACAACTCCCACCACACGTACACACGCACGAGAAGCAGTATGACGTACGTCGCTGCGTGTCTCTCCCAATACGCTGCCACCGCTGCATGCGCTACGGCCACGGTGCACGTGCGTGCGTGTCACCAGAGCCACGCTGCGGCCGGTAGGCAGCACACCACCCAACGTTCGACTGCACATGGACCGAGGGGAGATGTGCAGCCTGTGACGGGCTGCATCCCTCCACCAACCCTGACTGCCTCAAGTCGGCACTCGAGAGGGACGTTTGCTGGTCTGCGGCAGCTCACAGCGTGCCCCACACCACAGCGTGTCAACACCTTCACGTAAAACGTCTACAATTCATCACGTAAAACGGCTACCCAGAGGGACAGAAGACGTAGATGGGCAGAGTTGGCAACCTCACTGAAACCCTGCACGAAATCGCGCTGCGATTAACCCACTACTCACAACTAATACGCGGCGGCCGGCGCGATAAGCCACGTGGACAACTACCTCCTTGCCCGCACAGTAAAGACCCCTCGGTGCTTTTCGACAAGAGCGGGCAATTGCTGGCACCCTGACAAAATCAACTTTCTCGTCACCCCTCCCTCGTTCGAACTGCAAATTATCATACATAAATTATCGTAACATAAATTATATTGCGGAGGAGTAAAGGAAAACTAACAACACGAAGCATCCGGGAGATGCTCCTATGCGTAATTCCCGCCTTCAGCACCACAGCACCACACACTACACACCACCACACCACCACAGCACCACACACTACACACCACCACACCACAGCACCACAGCACCACACACTACACACCACCACACCACCACCACAGCACAGCATCACATACCCTATAACGTATGACTCCCTCAGCACAATGTACACATGTCTTAAGCTTGCTTGTAAAACCGACTCGCTTTAACACGCGCCCTGGATGGGGGTGGGTGGGGGCAAATCCGCCCACCCCTCCGGTTTTTCATGCATAACTCCAGATTTTACCAGGCGATATACGCGATTGTTTGCGTACCTGCTTAGGGAAAATGGAAGTGTTCTTGGCAACATTAGCGACTTGTTTGATGTATATTGCTATACTTTATAGTTTCAAAGTCACCTTAGGTCATCGAGGTCAAGTCAGGTCAAGTTCGTGGCAGGTTAATGGAACCAAACTTGGTCAACTAGAATGTTGTCATAAATGTAAATGACTGTCATGAGATTGATGTCGCCTTGCATGTTGCACCCTACACATCCTGAAAACTACCGTTTGTCATTGTTGTCGGAGTAGTCGAGGCTCTCTCTTTCGGTTTCGGTAACTGGAGCAGTTAATGACCTGATAAAGTGCTGTTATATAGGTGACCTGAGGTCAAATGCAGGGTCTAACATCTGTATTGCATCATTAGTAATGTCCAACATATCATTGATGTCCATTTTTGAGTATTTAAACACAATCACAGTGACACATAACAATGCGAAGCCAAGCAACGCAAAACCGGATTTTTAAAAAACATTTTTACCTCATTTCACCTCGAAGATATTGACCGAAGGTCATGAAATTTACACAAAATAGAGTTCACTACCGGACCCAACCACCCTGCGAATTTTGTTGGTCCAGTTTTGATGAGAGCCGAGATCTTAGGGGGCGGAATCTGCCCCCTCCAGTGCGCGTAATTTTCAGAGGCCCTCCAGGGCGCGTGTTAAAAGCGGAGCAAATGACCTCTATAGTCCGGCACGCCTGTAAACTCACTCTCCCACCATATATCTTGGATCGTCGCAGTCCATTCAGGGTACAAATCTGACTAATCAGTTCTGCAACCACATTCCCATGTGTGTCAGGCCGCATACCAGACGTATGGAACGAAAGATACAGCACATCCTATTCTCGGCAACTGTTCACACTGGAGCCACGTGGTGGCGCGTAACTCGCACGTGTCCCCCGCCAAATCACAATACAACTTAATTTTGATGATTGCATAGAACTTGATGGTAATAGGGAATAATCATATGTGCTGGTGCCTACCATTCTTCCCATGTTCACGACATGACCAATATGACGATAGTGGTATCATTATCATGGATGCATCATTTGGAGTACTAAAATATCGATCCTGAGGTGTAAAGCAAAGAGGCTGTAGAAACGATGAAAAGAAGAATCGATTGCATCAACGATAACGACGATGCCGATAGTTCTTGACAATTCCTAGCATAGCTCCAAGATTTCGTGTTCGTCCTCATTGGCAATCCTACGATTTTCAGCCACTCAGTTAACGATATTAAGACAGACTAACTTTCCACATTCCCTCACAAGGAACATGGTACGGTTAGATTGTAGCATGATCCGGAATGATTACCCGTTATGATATCACTTCCGTCTTCCAGGATAGGATGACAGAAATTACTCTTCCCGTGTTCTCGTTCTGAATTGCGACAGAGTGGTTACAACATGTGACATCAAGGAGTAATGCTCTTGTGTCAAACAAACATTGATATCATTGAAACTGTCGGTGAGCATACGGCAAACGAGAATAGATAAACGCTAAGTGGTCTATAAGCAGCCCAAGGCGTGGCAGCAATAACACGCAACAAATCTTCTAGACACGGAATGGTGTACACCGTCTCGACAATTCTTACGAACCATGACCTTCACACTAGCCATGACAATTTCCCTGCCATCAGCAGCTAGCATCAGTAAGCAGGACGCCTCACTGCGATGCTCCTGACGCAAGGCATGCTGTCAGCAGATGCTGCTATTCACGCTCAAATGCGGCGGCAGGCCGCCTGGTGTAGCGGACCTAGCGCCACCTACTGCATCGGCTGACACAATCGGCACTTACCAACGTTCTACGTAGATCTATCTCTGAGGATTGTATACCGGAGCATATATGGTGCAGGTGAATATGACGATAGTGAGTAGGAAGGTGAATAAACAGGTGCAGGGTAGCCAGCATCGTCCTCCTGGTGAATCTCGAGGTGCGTCTCTTCCCGCATCCAGCAGTATGCCCTTTCCCGTATCCAGTGTCATTTCCCCCTCCATATCCGCCACCATGGCCCTTGCCTAACCATGTTGTGGTCCATGGATGTACTCCCATGTCTGCCCACCGTGTCCGCCTTTTGAGTCTTGCCACTTCACTTGACAATAAAAACACACCCACTGAGACAACAACAAAAACAAAAAAAATACAAAAAAAAACAAAAAACAAAAAAACAACAGTCGCATCGAGCTTCCAATGGCCAAACTACATTTGAATAAAAACGTTTTCCTTCAGGAAACTACTTGTTTGCTCTTTGTCGTGTTTAGTTGCTGGGCAATCCATTCACAAAATGATCAAAGGTTTGGGGTTCAACTTTTTGTTGGGCAATCCAGCTGGTAAAAAGATTTTCGTCAAAACATTCTATAAAGCAGGTTGAACTTTCGCTTCCCGTCAAGTCATGTGGGAATTGGAAGGCGGTGGGAATTGTCGACTGAGTGTAAAACCATCGATAACGGTTGAATTATGTTAGGAATAGTGTGTCAACTGTAACCACATGGTGGTCCTGTTGCTGAATGAACTGCTTCGTGTGGCTGATCTGAACTGATCAGCACCACGAGACAGTCGTGACGGCGTCGATTCACGGGTGCCGATCTGTGCAACGTCGGTGGCTCCCACTGACCTGGGTGCGAAAGCGATGCTCCTTGGCCTGCTCATGTCTGCTGATGCTGTTGTGCTTGTTGCCTCGTTTCCAGCCGAACTCTTATTGTTTGTGACCTGGCATGTTCACGTACGTGAAGTAGCCATCGTGGCCTTTGCCGTACCCTCCTTGGGCTGAAACTGTGCCTGTCACAGCAAGCGTGAGGAGCAGCGCCAACTGAAATAGCCGTCACATCGAATGTCAGCGCAAATGTGCGATGTGCTGCCCTTCGTCATCAGCAGCAAGTCATAGAACTGAATAGCGAACTGAATAGCGAGCTGAATAGCGAAATGAATAGCGAACTGAATAGCGAAATGAATAGCGAACATATGACGGAAGGAAGATGGACGGCCCAAACGCAAGCTGCCAGGTAAATGTGTCGACACATATTGAGATGTTAGTCAACATGAACATATGACAACTACACACATTTTGATACGAACTGCTTGTCTGTCCGCTCCTGGTGTGTTGCATGCAAGAGTTTTCTACAATGACATTTCAACACTGTGCTCCCATTCCTCAAATAGCAGCATATGCGTTAACAGTTACATTGAAACAGTGATGGGCACACCAAGTGAAATTTCCCCTGGAAAAGTAAGTCACCTGGCGGGTGTGGCCAACTAGAGTGGTGGCAGTCCAGTGTGGCTAACTGGGGTGGTATCGGTCTGGTGGTGACAGTCCGGTGTGGCCCACTGGATTGGTGACAGTCTGGTGGTGGCAATCTAGTGGTGACAGTCTGGTATGGACCACTGGTTTGGTGGCAGTCTGGTGTGGCCTACTAAAGTGGTGGTAGTCTGATGGTGACAGTCTCATGTGGCCAACCGGAGTGATGACAGCCTTGTGGTGGAAGCTTGTGTGTGTGAGTGAGTTTTACCAGCCTGCCACCGTGTTGGTGATATCGGCTGTTGATGCGTGTGTATAGATTACTGTGCTAGTGTTTTAGGTATTGTAATAGAGTGTGAGGAACATTGTATTCAGGAAGATAGATGAGAAAGGAGTAGTGTAAGGAGGCTTGCATTTTTTTCTCGTGAAGCTTTCACATTTTTCCCACCTTCCCCTTCCCCTACAAACATTTGCCCCGAGAAGTAAAAGCAAACGCGAGTGGCGCCGGCGCCAAGATCAGAAGGCGGCTCCGGAAACAACAACCCGAGTAATGGCCTGGCACCTTCAGCTGGCAGACAGGGGTCCAAACACCAGCTGGACCACCTCCGGCAGAAGGGTCATCGGCCCGTGAGGTCGATGCCCCGGACCTGGAGCCGTCGCCACCCAATCCAAAACATTCTAGAACGCCATGAAGGCCCCAGGCGGCAAAGGCAAACTCGACGAATCAAAAACGCGAGCTCACCCCCGAAGCCCTGGGTGTGGGTACAGAAAAAAAGGAGGCGGGGCTGTAGCAAATTCAAGAGTGCAGAACAGGACAGACGGGGACAAGGGAAGAGAGACGCAGAGGGGATTGGATGACGCGCGGCGGTGGACGCCGGACCGACGCCTCAGGGGCGTCCAGCGGTGGCCAGATGGCTGAGTTCTCGGATGGAGGAGATGAAGTGCTCAGCTGAGGCCACTCACTCGCCACTCACCATCGGGCATGTAAGTGTTATACTTCTGACATGTCTTCCTCTTTCCAAAACCTTTCCGAACCAACCTAAATTATCTTCCGCAGCTTCTGCCTTCTCACCAAATTCATTGTTTAAGGGAGCGACATGCTTAATTGCTTAAAACCCATTGCTTAAGGGCGGCAGAGCCGCCACACCTACAGTAGTAAAGTTGACTTACTAAAACTCGCCGAGTCATAGTTGAGGCCGTCTTGAAGATAGATGAGTAGAGATGAGTGGAGTTGGTTTGAGCTGTCGTAGAGTTGATGATGTAGAGCTGGTCGAGGGCGGAAGATGATAAAGTAGTGAAGAGTTGCCAATCCGGACGTTGCCAGTTTGGGGTATGGGGTGTAGTGGGTGGGTTGGGGTTGGGGCATCGCCATATTATTTGAACATTTCAAGAAACATTTAAGAACATTTCAAGAACAGTCTGTTGAATTCGTTTGTTGATTATCTTGTGCATTCCGAGGTAATAGTCAGATTGAGAGTATGTGCATTGTGTGGTTTGTTGCAGTGCTGTGGCTAGGTTTACTTCGGTGTCTGCATGTTCATTGCCTTGTATGTTTATGTGGCTCGGGATCCAAAGAAGTAGTTGTTGTCCAGTGGTTAGTTTGTTATACGTGCGTAGTACTTTGGTGATGAGGGGTGTTTGATTGTGGTTTAGAGTGCTATGCTTTGTATTGCTCTGTGGCTATGACGTGTTCAATTTTTGTGCTATAGATAGTGGGGTAGGCCGAACAGATTGCGTATAATTATTATGTGTATGTAGATGCTGTGGCGGGCAGACGGGCACACAAGATAACCCGGGGTGGTGCTGTACTATGGTACTAGGGTATAGCACCACCGTTGTGCCTCTCTGCTGCGTTGCGTGAGATTTGGAGCCGTCTGTGAAGATGATATTGTAATTTTGGTATTGTAATATGAATTGAAGAAAAGTTGTTCTGTTTCAATGTCCGTGTATGTGTGTTTCGGATGTCGATGAGGAAGTCTGTTGTGGGTGTTTGGTGCTTCCACCGTGCAGTGGGTGGTGGGAAACACCAAGTCACCCTGGAAGGCCGACTATGCTCGCCAGACAAGATCCGATGGCTCTCCCTCCCTCCTACGCCCTTCCTAGCCAAAGACTAGTACCTGGGCTTGCTCATCACTAGCTGAAGCTGTCGACAAGCGACATGTCAAGCTAGCATTCTGCTAACTGCAGCTGCTGACAGCCGGCGCGTCGCCAGCTGCCGACAGCCTGAAGTCATCAGGACCAGCTGCCGACAGCCGACGAGTGGCCAGCTGACTAGTGCCTCCATCAGGCAGCATGCCTCTCCAGCGGGGAAATTGCCTTCGCAATGAGTCAGCAACGATCGATCAGCGGTCACCGAAGTCGTCAGGTGGTAGAAAGTGTGGCAGCGGGTCACTGTCACATCTGCACCGAGCGTGACCACGGTCGTGCCCCAAACGTAGAGTGGAGCGCCACGCCATGAAACGGCCAGCATGAGAAGTCAGCTAAATGGATCCTCCTGCAGTAGAGGTGTGGTCCCTCCTGCGATGGAAACCCCCCCCCTGCTGTGGAGGTTCCATCCCTCCTGCGTTGGAAGTTCGGCCCCTCCTGTGGTGGAGATATGATCCCTACTGCGTTAGAGGCATGGCTCTTTCTGGGGTGGAAGCGTGTGATCTCTCCTGCGGCGGAGGCGTCTGATGTCTCCTGTAGCGATGATATGCGGTCACTCCTGGGGGTGGAGGCGTGTGAAGTCTTCTGGAGATGCGGCGTGTGATGTCTCCTGGGGTGGTTGCGTGAGAACTCTCCTTGGGGGCGGAAGCGTGTGATCCCTCATGTAGCGGAGGCGTGTAATATATCCCGGAAGAGGTATATAATAACCCTGGCGGATCATAACCTCCACAGTTCATAACTTCAACAGTTCATAACCTCCACAGTTCATAACCTCCACAAATTCAACATGCCTGAAGCGGTTGTTACCTCCACAGTTCACAACTTCCACAACTCCGAAGCGGTCATGACCTTTACATGCCACCACCTCCACAAATCTGATGCGGTCATAACCTCCATGGCTCAAAACCACCACAACTCAAAAGCGGGCATAACCTACACAGTTCACAACCTCCACAACTCCGAATCGGTCATAACCTCCACAGGTCCCAACCTCCACAACTCTGAACCTGTCATAACCTCCACAGATTCAAGAACTTCATAATTTCCTAAAATTATCACTTCAGCTAGCTATCGCTAGATAACAGCACGATCTAGATATTATGGTATGGTGTCTAGGTACTAGGAAATTATGGAGCTCTTCAATATGTGGAAGATGTGACCTGTGAAGATTATGACTGCTTCGGAGTTGTGGAAGTTACGGCCGCTTCAGAGTTATGGGAGTTACAGCCGCTTCGGAGTTGTGGAGGTTGTGCCATGTGGAGATTATGATTGTTTCGGTGTTGTGGAGATAGTGAGCCGTGGAGGTTAACCTGTGGAGGTTACCACCGCTCTTGGTATGTTGGATTTGTGGATGTTATAAACTGTTGAGGTTGTGACCTGTGGGGGTTATTATACGCTTTCCTCCTGGAGCGGTGGAGTGAGATCTCTCCTGCGGCGGAGGCGTTTGATGTCTCCCGGATCTGTGTCGGTTTTTTTTGGGAATGGCGTTTTTCTACGGAGGAAATCTTACATCAACACCAACGTTGCAGAATCATAAAGAAGTTCCTTTTGAGATCTGCATAATTTGATCAATCCTATTCAGTCGTCCTCCCTCCCTTCCGATAGCTCATTTGGCGTAGCGTTGGCGAGCTTCCCTTATCTCCGGAGCAGGCAGGCTTGGAACCACTAAATGCACCAGCTGGGGATTACGGAATAGTTTTTTTTTATAAGCCAGATCTTACCGTTATAGATCGCATGAGCTGGCCTTTGCTGGTCGCTCGTGTACGGCGGGCGTACACCACGGAGCGGTCCACAGTCTTTTCACGCTGGATCTCTGATGAATTCGGTGCATTGAGGTAGTGGCCACATAAACACAACGCCACGTTCATCGATCATGTCATCAAGTCTTCCCATCGTGCAACGCCGGAATCGCATGCTCCGTAGGCCCAGACCAGTGACGACACGAACAACGAAGTGCATGGCCCCCCGGACACGGCTTTTCTGCTCCACAGTGCAGCTGCCCCAGACGCCGATGCAGTACAGAACGTGCGGGGACAATTAGCGCTTCGATGACCATGCACTTTTATGTTTCGGGGCACCCTGTGGCGCATCAAAACTGGGCCGACCAATACCATGTAACATGGCCAAACGACTGCTGTTATATATTTGCCCCATGCTAGGTCCCTCGTTCGGTGCCTGGCTGCTAATTGGCGACAGGCGATGACTTTTCCAGGATTATGTCCTGGCGGTATACCTGGTTACTGGATGGATAACCCAATGTCGACACCTCAAGCTCATTGTTGTCCGTCGCCCTTCTCTGACTTGGGAGTAACCCCGATGTTAAGCGTGAGTGTGCGCTTTTGTGCTATTCTGGCCGATATGTGAAAATACATCAGATTAGGGGTCGCAAGTTGAACTGTTGACTATCCCCAACTCTGCAGTGAGCATTGTCAGTACGCAGTAGGACAAACTGCATACATGAGCTGTGAACAATGATGCGGAGGTGCGACCTGTCCAGTCACTAGGACTTCAGGTCCGGGCGGGTGAACCCGCTGTACCAGGCCAGAATATTCATATATGGTTCTTCACAAAACGTTTATATGCGAAATAACGTAAGATACGAGCAGCAGATCATTATTTTCATCTTCTCAAGAAAGTCTGGTACGGATTCTTTATGATCTTCAGACACCGCCGAGGCCCATGATTAAAGAGGCCCCATCCCCACGCACGCACACACACACACACACACTTGCACACACATACAAAACACACACACACACACACCACACACACACACACACACACACACATTTGTACACACATACAAAACAAACACACACACACACACACACACACACACACACTTGCACACACATACAAAAAACACACACACACACAACACACACACCAAATACATCCTACACACATAAACACACTCCACATTCTCACGAACACACTCCACAAACACACTTCACATCAGCCTGCATAGAATACGTATGGAACTGAAGTCATAACACGCACTGTTCTCGACAACAGGGACCACTAAATTGTTGTACTAGACATGAGTCTACTAAATTTGGTGGCGACGCATGGCACGCACAGTTCTCCGGACAAACCATACTGCTATTCATATCGGCGGGTTGCATACAGCTTGCTAGTAATAGGGAATGGACGTATGTTATGGCTCGCACCACTCCTCCGGTGTTCAACACCTTCTAAATTCTACCATTCCTCAGGTGTCCGACATCCTCGATTTCCCACTATTTCTCCGGTGTTCGACACTCTCGACATCCCACCATTCTTCCGGTGTTCGACATCTTCTATATATCATCATTCATCTGGTCTTCGACATCCTCGATTTCTCACTATTCTTCTTGTGTTCGACACCCTCGACATCCCACCATTCCTACGGTGTTTGACATCCTCCTTAGGTACAATTTGAAACATCACAAATGCAAGCATTAAGCAATATAAGCATTACGCAAAACCTAAACAGCGGTGGAAGGCGTGAGGCGAAGAGGTTGTAGACGGTTGTAGAAGATGCATATGAAGAACATCTAGTCGCAATAACAATTATGGCAATTTAAGTAGCTCTTCCTAGCATCCTGGCAGCAGGTGAGGGGCATATTTCGCATTCGCAAACACCGTGAAGTTGAACATGACGCCTAGAACGTTGCGTCGAAAGAATCGACCAGCAAGCCCTCTCGTTTACACTTGCATGAAAAATTATGTGCGACCCCGGGGTTACCAGGCCGCGCATCCTCATCATTGGGGGAGGTTAAGCATACGTCGACCGTTCGAAGCTCGAGGCTCGAATGAAACAGATATTCAGGTGATAATATACATATAACAACGTAATGAAACACCATTAAGTACCTTCAAGCAGCACCACAACAAAGTGATCAAATACTACTTGATCATATACTGATATTAATCAACTATGTTCATCTCCAGCCATCGATGTCCAAATTTAGCATTATATACGTTAGTCCTAGAATTTCAGTCATATAGCCAGCGGAATCAATGCAAACCAAACTTGTCAAATTCCGTTCACAATAAGAGCCCATTCATGGGTAGATTGTGGTTTGCTCCGGAAGGTACATCACGATACGATGCATTTGTCTCCCGAGATGAGGCGACAGAGATCACTCTACTCATGTACTCGTGCTGTATTGCGACAGAGTGGATGCAACATGTGACATCAATGAGTGATGCTCTTGTGTCAAAGAAACATTGATATGCATTGAAACCATTGGTACACATATGACAAAACAAGACACGCTAAGTGATTTATAAGCAACTAAAAGCATGGCAGCATCAACAATGAACAAATCTGCTGGATCCGGAATGGTATACAGTACCTCGAAAATTATCAACAGCAATAGTAATAGCAATAGCAATAGCATATTGCAATAGCAATAGTAATAGCAATAGCAAATAGCAATAGCATATAGCAATAGCATATATCAATAGCATATAGCAATAGCAATAGCAATAGCAATAGTAGCAATAGCCTTTACACCACCCATCGTCAACATCCATCGTCTTCAGGGATGTCATCGCAAACATCCTCGTCCCCACACACTTCCCTGACTTCAGCAGCTAGCATCAGTAAGCAGGACGCTCCTGCTCCTGGCGCGGTGTGCGCTGTCAGCACACGCCATTCACGTTCAGATGTGACAGCGGACCGCCTGATGCAGTGGACCTAGCACCCTGATGTAGAGGACATTCACGTCACACGCCATTCACGTTCAGATGTGACAGCGGACCGCCTGATGCAGTGGACCTAGTATCCCGATGTAGAGGACATAGCATGCTGGTGCAGAGGACTGCGGACTGATGGTGTAGTCGTCTGTTGCGTTCACGGACACAAACAGCACTTGTCAGGGTTCTATCTCTGAGGAGTGTACACCGGAGGCGAATAGACTTGAGGTGTATATGCCGGTGCTGAGTGGGAGGTAGGTGCATATCCGGAGGCAGAGTAGCCAACATCGTCCTTCCTGTCGAATCCTGAGCCGTGTCCCTTCCCGTATCCGACGTCATGCCCCTTCCCGTAGCCAGTGTCATGTCCCCCTCCATATCCGGCATCGTGGCCCTTGCCGTAGCCCTTTTCTGGTCCGTGGTTGTACTCCCATGTTTGTTCGCCATATCCGCCTTTCGAGTCTTGCCACTTCACCTGACAACACAAACACACAATGTTACAAACGAGACAAATCAGACTAACACATCGACCTTCAAATGCGTAGACACTTTTGACTGATCTGATGTTCCTTCAGAAAACGACTTGTCTGTTCCCCACCTTGTCCGGCGATTATTGGGATTCGACGATTTGTTGTACTACAAACCAGCTGGGAGGTTGATTTTCTCGACAACATACGAAAACAAGTGAAGTTGAAAACAAGTTGAAGACGAACACGGAGTAGGTGAACAGACGGCATTCCCCTTATGCATGCGTGGCAAAAATTTGCAGCGAAGTTGCCACGATTGAGGTAACTAGTGGTGTGTATGTGTGCGTGCGTGCACGGCCGGGTAGTTGCATGAACTGACGCGCGCTGAGACATGAGACGTGCCGGTCGCCAGCTCGGACCACATATTTCCGATATTATTCTCCTCATGAATAGCTCTCGTAAATTTCGGCCACGTGAGGTAGATTTGAGAAAATCAGCTGCGCTGGCAATGAAACGACGCACCATTCAGCTATCTGAATTGGGTGGTGCTGTTGGCCGACTATGGCAATGGTGAAATTTCATGCATAGCGAGGCCATAATTGGCTGCTTAATCGAAGTATATGGGGAGTAAAATTGTTGTTCCGCTTGAATCACGATGAACAGTAAACATGAACATGGTACGAGTGAAATCAGGTTGGACTTCCGTTTCCCATCAAGCACGTTAAAATATCAGAATAGAAGGCATTGTCGGAGTGTGAAGCCATTGAAATTGTCGGAAACTGTCAGGAAATGAGTGTGTCTGTTGGAACCACACCTTTATGTCTGAGCGAATGTTCACCTATGTGTTCACTGACATCGACGATAGACATCAGTGCATTGTTCAACACACCTTGCCACTGTCACATGAGTCTAACTCGATACCAACTTGGTAAGAGTCTGGTGACTCCGACTAGTCTGGCACAGACTCTGCCAGAATCCAGTGACGCTGATTAGCATGATTCCACAGAGTACGACTGACTTGGTGCAAACCTGGTCAGTCTAGTGATTCCGACTAGCTTCCTATGGGCCTAGCTAGAGTGCAGTGTGTCAATAGGTCATGGTCGTGAAACAGACCTTGCCGGATTTTGTCATCCAGAACATTATCTTCTACCAAAGATCATTTTCTACGTTTGCATGCCGAAAAGCTTAAATCGTGCTCTTGACAGGTTATGGTTCACATTTCTTCGTTTTTTTTAACAACAAACAAGCATGTGGCTTATTAACCCCGAGCCACTGGTGTTGCCAGCCGAACGAGCCCCACTCAGAGCGAGCAAATTCTGCTTCCGGCTCCAACTTGAAAAAATAAAATGGGGACCGATTTCGTTCCTTTTGGCAGCAAACGACCGGGATCAATAAGAAACAAGTGAGTGAAAAATATTAACCGAGTGAAAACTCAATAAGAAACAAGTGAAATAAATTAACCCAAGTGTTGGACGCAATGTCACAGGTCAGTGCAAAGCCTAGAACTTTACCTACTTGGGTGAAGTTTCGACTTCAGTCGAGCATCGCCAAACTAAGCAGCAGCGGTACCGAAGTTGAGTTCCGCCATGTGCATTGCATTCTATGATAGTAAAAACGATATCGATGAGTAAGCATAAGATTGAAGTCATGATGGATCTCGTGGCATGGATTTCGAAGGCAAATATGAAAGCTGGTCTTATATGCATGTAGTGCGTGTTTCTGAACCAAACTTTTCCAGGACGCATTAAATGTGCATTAAATGTGCACATGAGGTTATGTGCGAAGATATGCCTCGTTATTTCCGGGTACTAATTTTTGTTTGTACTTTGAGTGGAAAGGGCTACCAGGTTTGAAGCTACGTGAATGGCTTGTGTCATCGCTGTTGGCTTCATCCAGACCGTAGACGGTGCGGCGACGTGTGACATTAATTTTCTTATAAACCTGAAATCCCTGCACAATTGGTATGCCACATCTTGAGTCATTTGGAAAGCATATAACCATGCAACATGAAATATAACATGTGATTCGAAAATGGCAAAATTATTTCCCATTACATTCGCCCACAATGGGTAACACCGATAGTTCATGTATTTCATCCCAGATGTTTGCGTTTTCTTATGTACGCTTTCCATTTCGTTCAAGAGTCGCTGGAGGTGACGTCACTATGATGTCATTCACACCGACCCAAAATGAGCTAGAACCTTGTGTTGCCACACGTTGTGAGGCTGATGTAGGAATAGATATTGAAAGTTGCAACTTCATATCACGGCATATTTTCGAGTAATTATTTTGAATGGCTAGGCTGGGCAAATTGGTCCTCAGTAGGGCCAATCTGTTTAATCTTGCTTAACCCTCGCCCCCAGTGGGGCGGGGGTTAAACAAGATATGCTATTACAGTTATAGTACACTGTACTATCATAGAAGAACAGTGTAGCTACATCTCACATTGTTGGATCTGACTTGCTCCATTTACTATTATTAATCCCACCGTTCCTAAAATGCAAAGCGAAGTCATGTAACTCGACTTCGAAACTGCAAAGGGAGTGATGGTGCCACGAGCAATACAATCTAATATCCACCTTGATGGTACACACATTTTGCGCTTGAAATTCAGGAGTTCAGAATAGAACTGCTGGGTTGTCAGTGTCTCTGGCTGACCTAAACTGGTCATCGCCCGAATCGGTCGTGACAGCGCCTCTTCACAGGTGTCGAACTGTCCAACGCCCGTGGCTCCCACTGACCTGGGTGCGGAAACGGTGATCCTTGAACTGCTCATATCTGCTGATGCTGTGGTGCTTGTTGCCTCGGTTCCAGCCGAACTCGTATTCCTTGTGACCTGGCACGTTCACGTACGTGAAGTAGCCATCTTGATCTTTGCCGTACCCTCCCTGGGCTGAAACTGTGGCTACCACCGCAAGTGCGAGGAGCAGCGCCAACTGAAATAACCGCCACATCGAATGTCAGTGCGAACGTGCGATGTGCTGCCCTTCGCCATCAGCAGCAAGCCATGGATCTGAATAGCGAACTGAATAGCGAACAGATGACCAAAGGAAGGGGGATGGTCTAAACGAAAGCTACCAGGTAAAGGTGCTGACATATATCGAGATGCTAGTCAACATGAATATATGTAAACTGCACAGTTTTCGTTCGAGCTCTTTCTTTTCCCTCCTCTACTGTGTTGACGGCAAAACCGGAAGAACCACATTTCAACAGGTTGTTTCCATTTCCTAAGAAGCATAGTGGTACTGTTAGCAGTTATATTGAAACGTTGATCGGCAGACTCAGTGAAATTTCCCGTGCTGAAGTAAGTCAGATAGCTGATGTGGCCATCTGGGGAGGGGGGGGCACACCAGGCTGCTGGTTCCACGGAGGGCCAAGCCAGACGGCTGGTTCAACAGTTGGCCCCACCAGACAGCTGCCTCGACGGAGGGCCACACCCGGCGGCTGGTTCAACTCAATATCAAACCAAATCGGTCCTTTACTCGCATTTCGCTACTTTGTGCACAGTTCGAGGGCAATCGCCAAATGCATCATCCCCTCATCTCCAATGGATAGATATACGTATGAGCGAAACATCCCATGAGCGAAACATCCCAGCACTGAAGCGAGGGCACAGACCCTACAGTCAGCTGTACGACAATGCACCGAAGGCGGGAACTCACCGTGCCGTGGCTGGCCATCCTGAGCGTCTGTCGGCTCGTGCGAAGTGGCGGCGTTAAATAGTGTCGCTATTTTCTCCTGCAGAGGGCGTGGCGCCAACCGGCCTCACCAGACCAGAACCGGTGGCCCCAGCCTCCGCAGTGCCAGCGATGGAGTTTCATATAATGCTGTCGGTGCCAGGTCTCCACCATCTTTCCCTCGGCCCCACCGACTTCTTGCTCTCTTAACTTGGGCTCTATAGGGTCGGCCTTACGAACCAAATTGGCAGCACTGGCTTCCTCCATGCATTGAGCCCAACAATTTTTTTCCTTCAAACTTCTCCATCCATGTGAGCGCCCGTGGACACTGCGGGGAGGCCGACCGGGCTCGCCAGACCACAGCTACAGCTGCCGCAGCGTCCGTGGACACTGGCGGGGCAGGCTGGCTGGGCTCGCCAGACCACAGCTACAGCTGCCGCAGCGTCCGTGGACACTGGCGGGGCAGGCTGGCTGGGCTCCCTAGCCACAGCTGCCGCAGCGTCCGTGGACACTGGCGGGGCAGGCTGGCTGGGCTCCCTAGCCACAGCTGCCGCAGCGTCCGTGGACGCTGGCGGGGCAGGCTGGCTAGGCTCGCCAGACCACAGCTACAGCTGCCGCAGCGTCCGTGGACACTGGCGGGGCAGGCTGGCTGGGCTCCCTAGCCACAGCTGCCGCAGCGCCCGTGGATACTGGCGGGGCAGGCTGGCTGGACTCCCTAGCCACAGCTGCCGCAGCGCCCGTGGATACTGGCGGGGCAGGCTGGCTGGACTCCCTAGCCACAGCTGCCGCAGCGCCCGTGGATACTGGCGGGGCAGGCTGGCTGGACTCCCTAGCCACAGCTGCCGCAGCGCCCGTGGATACTGGCGGGGCAGGCTGGCTGGACTCCCTAGCCACAGCTGCCGCAGCGCCCGTGGATACTGGCGGGGCAGGCTGGCTGGACTCCCTAGCCACAGCTGCCGCAGCGCCCGTGGATACTGGCGGGGCAGACTGGCTGGGCTCGCCAGACTACAGCCGGTGGTCGGAGCTACCGCAGCGTCCGTGGACACTGGCGGGCAGGCTGGCTGGACTCCCTAGCCACAGCTGCCGCAGCGTCCGTGGACACTGGCGGAGCAGGCCGGCTGGGCTCGCCAGACCACAGCTACAGCTGCCGCAGCGTCCGTGGACACTGGCGGGGCAGACTGGCTGGGCTCCCTAGCCACAGCTGCCGCAGCGTCCGTGGACACTGGCGGGGCAGACTGGCTGGGCTCCCTAGCCACAGCTGTCGCAGCGTCCGTGGAAACTGGTGGGCAGGCCGGCTGGGCTCAAGAGATCAAAGACTATGACCCGATGGAGGCTATGCGACATCCGGTGTTGAAAACGATGTGTGTGCGGAGGGGCAGAGCAGGGTGCAATGACAACAATATGTTTCTTAGTTTTGTCGAAGTGAATTAATTAAACAATCATCATGAGGTAATCCCAATCTGAAGCCAACTTGTATAAGAACAGTTATAGTGAAGCAGCTAGAGACTTTACCCATTAAAAGTCGCGATGTATTTATGGGATACGACGCAAAAATTGCTATGAAACAAGTCAAAGTCAGAAGGCAGGCGTAAACGCTTGGATTTCCCTAACCATCAGTAGTGAAGTGCAAAACGTGCATCAGTTCTCACTCATATCTAGCACAGGAAATGTCGGGATCTTTGCGTAAGTCTTGGCAAAAAAAAGCATTGCCCGGGTATTGTTAGGCTGCTGAGTTACAGCGGCTAAAGGGTAACATCGCCGACGTTCTCTTACATGACAAATCCGTATCGGCGGTCATCACGTGATTACTGTACACGAGAAGCGCTCGGTGGTTTACGGCAATTGGCAAATGAACGAAGATACCGAATTTGACTACTCTCGCCAGTGTTATAAGAATTTACTGGCGTGAATGAAGCTCACGCCCTTTTATATTACGTGAATGAAGCATGTCCTTTTATATTACGGTTTTTCCTGGAATTGTCTTCATTCCAAATTCAAACATACTGTACCTTTTACTCTAGACTAATACACGTTTTGACATCATTTCAGCTTTCACATCAAGTGATCTCACCACCATCGACGATGGGCCCAGGGAGCCCTAGTGTATGCATCTTGGTGTTAATTATGGCATGCACGTGCAAAGGAGGGAATTTGGGGCGCAACGAAGTATTCAGGAAGGGCCAAAACAGGATAGTACTTCACACCGCACAACTGTAGTAGCTGTTACGTTTTCATCATATACTCGATTACTGGCATCTACGACATTACAACCTTGTCAGCAGATGCGGTGTTCATTTGTCGATGTTATATTGTGCCTCCCGAACCCTTTCTCCTGACACATTGCCAATTTGCTTCGACGTCGTCCATCACGAGGTTACGGGGAGGGTCAGTGTCCATATGATATATATATATATATATATATATATATATATATATATATATATATATGATATATATATATATATATATATATATATATATATCACAGCAAATCCTCTCGGTGTTGATGGCAGCCCCGTGCTAATATATAGAATTTGACAGGCATTTCATGTAGATCGGTAAGCCACCTTTCTGGTGAATGCTGAAATACTGGATAAGAAATCGCGCAAGGCTTGAGGAGATCGACCCAAGAGCGCGCACTGATATCTGAGCGCAATTTCCTGCACGGTCCGCTGCGCGGCACATCACCGAGACAGATTTCCCTGGCATCGCATATCTCAGCGGGAATCGCTACTTGCGTCTGCGGGATGAATGCTCAGCCGCAGAGCCAACATTTGGCTACTTGTGTTGGCGGTGCTAGCGGTGCTCTGGCGGCCATGCCGATCAGCGGCGGCACGGTATTGTGCTGTGGACAGACATCAAGCATGTGATCTGTGGCCAGGCGTCGAGCCTGTGATCTGTAGTCAGGCGTCAGGCATGTGATCTGTGACTGGGCGTCAAGGCTGTGATCTGTGGCCAGGCGTCAGGCCTGTGATCTGTGGCCAGGTGTTGCGCCTATGTTCTGTGTCCAGGCGTCAGGTCTATGATCTGTGGCCAAGTGTCGAGCCTGTGATCTGTGGCCAGGCGTCACGCCTGTGATCTGTGGCCAGGCGTCAAGCCTGTGATCTGTGGCCAGGCTTCGAGCTTGTGAACTGTGGTCAGGCGTCACGCCTGTGATATGTGACCAGGTGTCACGCCTGTGATCTGTGTCCAGGTATCAGGCCTGTGATCTGTGGTGAGGCATCACACCTGTGATATGTGTGATTTGTGGCCAGGCGTCAGGCCTATGATCTGTGACCAGGTGTCAGGCCTATGATATGTGGCCAGGCGTCACGCCTGTGATATGTAACTGGACGGCAGTCTCTCGTGTTTACACTCTCGACCGTGTGGCGATGGTGCCGCTCATTTCGCAGTCATGCACCATCGCTGACGCTAAGCGGTAGGTGGCCCAGTTATGGGGGTGAACACCTTTGCCTTCGCGTTTCACTGGCGCCTTTCTCCCTCCCTCCCCTCCCTCTATCTGTCTCCCTATGTATGTATATTCCTATGTGTCTCTAAATGTAAGTATATATATGCATATATATATATATATATATATATATATATATATATATATATATAGATATATATATATATATATACATATATATATATATATATTTGCATTTATATATACATATATATGTATATATATATATATAGATACATGTATATGATGATATATAAATATATATATGGCAATGTTAAAGGCATAAATACTTACTATGGAGCATTATGCAATCAAAGTGGCTTACTGCGTGATTGACTGGTATTGCAGAGATCGCCCGTCTGATTAGCATATTCCAGCGGCAACAGGGCTGCCTTTTGGTTAATTGTCCCGCCTTAGCGACCCCGGTCCTGCTGCGGCCTCCTGAATATTCAGGAGGCCGGCAAGGATATGTTTACCCCTCATGTCTCACTCCAGGAGGCGGTTCCCCTTCTGTCGCGTCATCCCTTTGACACCGGCCGGTACTGCCGATTAGCTCGGTGGAATGCCGGTGCCACTGCATAGTGGAGTCGACATGGCCCACCAGCCCCATCTGTAGCCGGGGCGGCGAACTGCCGTGCCCGCCGGCGCGACCGGTGGCGCCAACTGGCGGCCAGGTGCGGAAACACGAAGGTCAAGCAGCATGGAGCATGGCCGGCGGCTGTGCCGCAAACGGGGCCAGAAAACGCGCACCAGGTGTCGGCGGCCGCGCACCGGGCGCTGGCGGCACGGCGGCGAGATGTGCGGCCAGACGCGCCGACCGGCGTAACGGTGGTCACAGCGGCGGCCGGCGCGCCGGCCCACGCTGGAGGGACGCGCCGGCGTGCGGCGCCAGCCAGTGTGCCACCCGACGCGAGAGTGGCGACCGCGCCGACCGTGAAGTAGTGCTCGAGAAAGGCCATTACCGGTGCACGCTCGGCGGCGGCGCCAGCGGCGTCGGCGGCGCCGGCATGGCGTTCCTCTGCCCCGTGCGCATCCGCCGAAACAAGAAAAAGAAATGTGAGTATCCCTGGCGGCCTGGCACGCCGGTAACTGTGCAAAACGCTGTGCAGAGGGATTTCTCCGCCAGGTGAGAAAGTCAGCTGTCAGCTGGCAGTGTAAATTAGTGGTGTCAAGCCTGAGTTAGATTGGGGCCGCAGGTCAATTTTGCTCGCCATCAGAGCACGGAGATGCCCGAATGACGGGGAGAGCTGTGACGAAGTAAGCAGAGCGAAGATGTGTGCGCTAGAAAGCTCAGTGTTCCAGATCAATGCCTTGCGTGTTGGGCTCGTGGACCGAAAAGTTTGCATCTCTAGTGTGAGCGAACTGGGAAATACAGTGGCCTCAGCAGGAGAGATGTGAAATCTGCATAGGTGGGGCTGTGAAGAACAAGGGACGTTCGGTAGTCGACCCTAGTTGCGAATTTGACAGAAATTCTAGGCTCCTGGATTGACTTCCTCGGCGAATAACTGCATACATGAAATATTTTTGGTCGGGTAGCATCAGGATAAATTTGATCATAGTTGACCAAAGATCAGTCAGAGGAGTAATGCGACTGACCACGATTTAATTCGGACGTTACAGCTGCTTGATGCTGCCCCTCCCCTCCCCTCACTCACGTACCCTACACTCTGAAAATGCTACACGGTGAAGGGATGTGGCCATGTAAACGCATTGATCATTTTTGTTTTTCACGGGATTTATGTTGCCAAGCAACAACGACGGATGCGTGCGTCATTTCCTGGATTTGACTCGGCAGCATTGTGTCAGGAACGGCATTCCTGACAAAAAGCAGAATAAGCGAGTGCTTCTTCACAGCCCAATTATCGTCCGAGAACTTACCAGGATTATGAGTGACAGCGGCGTTTGTTCGTACTAGTGCACCATTTAAATGCTTTTTCTCTCCTATAATATGATCCCATGGACTATTCACCCTGCGTGAAGAACTCCGCTGTACAAAAACGTTACATTCTGGAAAGTATTAGATCGAGATCTCCTGGTTAATTAGTGTTAGTGTTCCGTTCCGATTCTTGGCTTGGTGCGATTGCAATCCTTACGTCAATGAATAGCGGTTTCACACGGCTGCTTCGGCATGTTTTGCACACTTCCAGTCACGTCTGGGCTGCACGTTCTGACAGGGGTGTCGATTTGTATCCTTTTGTGAGGGCCATGGCCCCACCAATGTTGATCTTCCCCCCCCCCATGTTGACTTGCCCCCAAGAACCTTTGCTGTGTTTATATTGATAAGAAAGCTAAAGGAAGAAAGAGAAAAACACCATGCTACATAGAAAACGTAGTTGATGTTAACCAGCATATTTTGTACTTTACAGAAACAGATTAGGTTTAGATAGTGGACTTCCCGACCCTGAACTCGCCCCACCAAAACGTTGGCTTCGTCCCTCCCTTATGTTAGGCACCAAGGAAATGCCTTCACCCATCGCCATCACAGCTCAGGCCGGCTGTGCTCCGATGCTCCATCAAGGCTGGTGTGTTTTAGCCTGCATATGGCGCAGAAATATTTTATTTCAGCCGTCGTGTATTTGTTGATGTTTGGGGTGAAGGGAGGGTGACGGTGACGTTGGCGATGACCATGACGTCGATGATTACGATGACGTTGACGATGACGATGGACCCGAGTACACTGTATGACACTGTAGTCGCATGCTACGACTCACAGTTTTTATGTTGACATGTACAGTGCACTGCTCTTTTGCTTATGTAACCTCACCTGCCACCGGACAATTTTTCCCGTTGGCGAGGATGCTGAATAAACATGAGCATACACATTATGAAATAAAAATAAGAATTATTGAGGTCTGAAAATATAGTGTGTGAAATCCGATAAGTTTTTGGCTGGGGAGGGGGGTCCAGCACGCTTCGGCCCCCAAATGTTTTTCAAAAATGGGCACCCCTGCGTTCTGATTACTTAGGCACATCCTAGATGTTTTTCTTTGGCAAAAACAAACATATATTTATTGCGATGATGACGACTTCGATACGTACTTACTCTTACTCTTAATCAGAAGTGCATTTTCAAAATTGTGTCTTCCTGGAGCCGGCGTCGAATAGCTCATTACTTTGCGTGAAATCTGGTAATTTTGATCATGTGTGTAATTTGCGTGTAATTTTCGTGTAATTTTGTTCATGCGTGGAACACATTCAGCGCAGAAACTCTGATCAATCATTTCGCACGATGAATCCCACAATTAAAGCAAGGTGAGTCTTGGGTGATTCAACGACAGCAAGTGCCGTTGTCCAACTGAGGTGTTCAGAATGTTCCAAAAAGCGGTAATGATAGTGGGATTTAAGACGTCTTTTGAGGCGTGTCATGGACTAAATCATCCTGATCAGTGAAGCGGCCAGTTCGCAACCGAGGCGGCAAGGGAAATCCTGCCAGAAAATTTACTATCCGGTACGACGGGAACGCCAGGCTGTCAAATTAGTCATGGCGGCTTTTCTCCAAGTATTCACCCTCACGGCAACTGATTTCGATCCTTTCGCCGGACGTGAAGGTGACGTCAGTCGTAGTCGTAGCAACTTTTGTTCCGCCATCCCGTACGGGCAGACGGTCACCAACGCACGGACGTGTGTTCCGAGCTCTGACGGTATGTGACATTTTCTGCCGCCATTAGTAGCCCTTGCCCAACAGTACGGTAATTTTTCGTGATATTTTTGCAGAGCAGTTCCTGCAATGTTGTTTTTGTTCTCAAATGCTCTAGTTCTCCTCCCCCATGTTGACAGCAGGGATGTTGATGTTTGTAATTATTACGGAAAGCCCAATGCATGTAGACAGTGGGAGGGCACAAATGCATGGCTTACCACCTAGGGGCCCACGCTAAAATGGAAGTTATTGGGGAGGGGACAAGCCAACATTGTGGCAATGACCCCGAAAGCATGCAAATCGTATCCATGGTTGTCCCCATTTTTACTCAAGATTCTCCAAAGCGTAGCTGGGCGTCGGTAGCTCAGTGGTTAAGCTGAGCGTCTGGCACGGCAGAGGTATGGGGCTAGATTCCACCTTTTGAAAACGAAAACCTCGACCAAACAATAATCCTGGTCATTGGTTACAGCTCCCGAGCATTTCCACAGAACGACACCCTTGTCAGGCATCCAGCGGCGAATCAGCGCCCGCGCATCTTTACTGGAAGAGTTTCCATCTGTACCGCTGCTCTGCTACTGCCGACGGCAGTGTGACCTGCGGAGGTCGGAGAAGTTGTTGGAGAGGAACCAAAAGAGGAGAGGAACCCGAAAGACACCACAAAAAAACAGTATCAAAAGATATCAATATGACATTCTTACCAGGAAAAACGCTGAATTTTCGGCGTTCAATTTATAGTACTTGTGGCTCAGAAAAGGTAAGTTAAGCCATCAATGACTTAACTTGCCTTATCTTACCCAAAAATAGGTCTTCCACGAGACCCGATGCAGTCTGCCATCTTGCATGAGCACTGGTCTTGTTTTTCATGTGCTTGATGCCTAGTGCATTATGGTAGTTTTAGGGCATCGTTGAAAACAAAATACCAGAATAATCCACAAGGGCAGTCACAAATATTGTATAAGGCGACACATAGCTGCCATAGTCCATCAGGTAACATGGCTGGGCTGCTGTAATCTCCACTATCAATATTGGTCCCTTAAAGTATATGCACGACGTTTGCAACACATTATGATTCTTTTATGTATACATATACATAAATATTCATATCAGTACTATATGTATGCGTTTTAAATATCACGTAATATAACGGGTGGAAAATTACCTATGTTTATCATAGGTAATATATGATTACCTATGATAATCATATAATAATATCATATAAGATAATCATATAAGATAATCATATCATCGTGCTGTATTGCATATTTTTGCACAGGAAAAGTCCTGCAAATGTTCATTTCCCATGCTATCAGGTTATTTTTTACATGGAGAAAACAGCATGACTTCAAAAGCAAATTGCATCTGAATAGTTAGAGAGCATGGGTAAGTACGTATGTAAGTACCTACTACATGAGCATGGGTAAGTACCTACTACATGCATCCTAAGCATGGGTTTGTAAAATAGTTCGTAAAGAAAAATAGCGCACACAATATTCATCAACAATGGTTCTTCCTCCAATTTTCATCCAGTCGCATCTCCGATTCCAACCATCAACTACGTGCTACAACTTGATTACTTTAACTCAGTTCATTTAAAGGGAAAAACAAATTCTTACTACCTGCCGAGGTCACCGACCCGCCACGAGTCCCACAAACCACTCCTTCCGACGGACTTGCTATTAAAAAATATATTGGAGCTAGAGTGTTTCCATTGCTGGTACCTGGCTAAGCCCCTCTTCTCCCTTCTCGTGGACAGCTCAGCTGACTGCATCGGACTTTACAGCGTGAGTGAAGTGGTTTCATTGGAACTTGTGTGTCTGCTCACCCTGCTACCAAGACAGGGTGTGACCTGTGTGCTCAGCTCCCGCCAATGGCAGGATGTGACCTGTGTGCTCAGCTCCCACCAATGGCAGGGTGTGACCTGTGTGCTCAGCTCCCACCAATGGCAGGGTGTGACCTGTGTGCTCAGCTCCCACCAATGGCAGGATGTGACCTGTGTGTTCCGCTCCCACCAATGACAGGGTGTGACCTGTGTTCAGCTGCCACCAATGGCAGGGTGTGACCTGTGTGTTCAGCCCCACATTTCCCACCAATGGCAGGGTGTGACCTGTGTGCTCAGCTGCCACCAATGGCAGGATGTGACCTGTGTGCTCAGCTCCCACCAATGGCAGGGTGTGACCTGTGTGCTCAGCTGCCACCAATGGCAGGGTGTGACCTGTGTGCTCCGCTCCACCAATGGCAGGTGTGACCTGTGTGTTCAGCTCCCACCAATGGCAGGGTGTGACCTGTGTGCTCAGCTCCACCAATGCAGGTGTGACCTGTTTGTTCAGCTCCCACCAATGGCAGGATGTGACCTGTGTGCTCAGCTCCCACCAATGACAGGGTGTGACCTGTGTGCTCAGCTGCCACCAATGGCAGGATGTGACCTGTGTGCTCAGCTCCCACCAATGGCAGGGTGTGACCTGTGTGCTCAGCTCCCACCAATGCAGTGTGCTGTTTAATGGTTGACCTGTGTTCAGCTGCCACCAATGGCACGGTGTGACCTGTGTGCTCAGCTCCCACCAATGACAGGGTGTCACCTGTGTGTTCAGCTCCCACCAATGGCAGGTTGTGACCCGTGTGTTCAGCTCCCACCAATGTCAGGGTGTGACCTGTGTGCTCAGCTGCCACCAATGACACGGTGTAACCTGTGTGCTCAGCTGCCACCAATGACAGGGTGTGACCTGTCTGCTCCGCCCCCACCAATGGCAGGGTGTGACCTGTGTCTGCCCAGCTGCCACCATTGGCAGAATGTGACCTGTGTGCTCAGCTGCCACCAATGGCAGGATGTGACCTGTGTGCTCAGCTCCCACCAATGGCAGGGTGTGACCTGTGTGCTCAGCTGCCACCAATGGCAGGGTGTGACCTGTGTGCTCAGCTCCCACCAATGGCAGGGTGTGACCTGTGTGCTCAGCTCCCACCAATGGCAGGGTGTGACCTGTGTGCTCAGCTCCCACCAATGCCGCGGTGTCACCTGGGCACCTGCTTGGCTACACCACTGGCACCGTGTGACCTGCACCTGCTCCGCTCCCGTCACTGGCGCGCCCTGACCTGCGGGCTCTCCCGACAGCCAACGATGACCCGGCGCCGGTGCGCACGCCCGGCATGGGCCGCATCACCGGCTCCTCCAGCATCGAGACGCTGGTGCGCGTCGGCATCGAGAAGGAGAACGGCCTGGCGCCCGACAGCAAGATGGTGGTGCTGCACGACTTCGCGCCCTGTGTCGACGACGAGCTCGGCGTCAAGCGCGGCACGGTGAGCGACAACCGCACACCGGACCTCCCTGACACTGCGGTCACGGGGACGAGTAGCCTAGGGGTATGTTGCTCGTCTCACAATCGAAATGTTGTGGGTTCGAGTCTCACCTGTCGCTACTCTTCGCCCGCGACCAATCGGCGTGAGAGATTGGCGACGCTACATGACTCAACGGTCGATGTGTCGTAAAACCAATAACCAACCGACACTGCGGTCACTCTGGACACACGGAAAGGCCTCCACCACCGCCCCACGTCCACCATAAGTTGACGGCGAGCAGGTGCAATGTGGGTTTCAGGCCCGGTGGTGCGGCCCATGCCAAGCCTGCGCACCGGTGCCGGACCATCGTTGGCTGTCGAGAGAACCCACAGGTCACGGTAGTCACAGACGTAACCCGATGTAGACCGCCGCCAAACTTGATACCGTGGTTGACCAAACTGCAAACTTGTTGACCGTGCTGGCTAAACCTGAGCATTTCACTCCGGACGCCGTACACTCCCATTGAGTATAGTAAAACCCGATCCCCGGGCTGATCATTCCTGATCATTTAGCTCTATCATCATCACGATCACTTTGCGTGTTGACAAAAGGCTGTTGGGCAAACGATACAGTGTGGAGATCAGATTCACACTCCTGCATTCCCACGCACCACTCTTCTGCTTGACAAAGCCTTGGAGTCAATATTACACCATCTCTCAACAAAGCCCTGGAGCCAACTGAATCACACCATATCTGAGCAAAGTCCTGAAGTCAACTAAATCACCCAATCTCTGAACATACGTGGAGTCAACTGAATTACCCCATCTCTGAACAAACCCTGGAGTCAACTGAATCACCCCATCTCTGAACAAACCCTGGAGTTGACTGAATCACACCGTCTCTGAACAAACCCTGGAGTTGACTGAATCACACCGTCTCTGAACAAACCCTGGAGTTGACTGAATCACACCATCTCTGAACAAACCCTGGAGTTGACTGAATCACACCATCTCAGACACAGGTGCTAATCTATAGCATGCACATGAAGATATGCTTAAGCTCACCTTTGTGAAGAGAAGCATATAACTCGGAAGAGAAACAATAAAGAAACATGAACTCGTAGGAAAGTTCCTCTCAAAATCCTGGTTCTCGCGGAAATTTGGCCAGGACTGGAAGAATCTAGACCGGGGTATGATTTGGCGAAGCTTCGTAGACCCTCTCGGTTTACAATAAAAAAAATATGCTGGTATGGATCCATACCCTATGTAATCATTTTGTCCCCCATCCTCGATTTATGCGAAGCAAAATTGATGCAAATTTATGCTATTATATATTTTTTTAATACGATGAAAATGTGTGATTCGTGGCAGAAAATGTGTGCAGATTTTAAAGATCTGATCCTGGTTCATAGAAACGAGTTTGCTCATATACGGTACTGATAACGCAAGCCAGCATCCAGGAGCCAATCATGTTGGCCTACATTGTCGTTAGAGATCACACATTTGGTTATCGCAACTAGCATTTTGATGAAGCCCTGTTACCCCACAGCCGCGCCAGTGATGAATCACGAGCATGCTTGTTCCATGCTCATTCGCAGAGAATCTGATCGAATTTGGTTATGGACCTTGATAATATGCTGCAGTTTTGAGCGTCATCAGACGAGTTTGGGCAACCTGAATCGAGTGATATGTCTAGCCGAGATATAGTCATTAATCAACTATGTCTATAAAGCGAATGAAAACACGCATATAGACATACAAGCATCTGAATACAAGGCAAATCAAACTTGACATGAGTGTGTAACTTTGTATTGATTTGCATATGTGATCAAACGTGGACATACTGGGGAAGTGCATGCTTTACTTACTTCACGGACAAATGACATGCGTTCATAGGTTTCAGTGTGTACAAGTATGGGGATGAGAAGAAGGGAAAGTATGTTTTGATAAAATAAATTCCATGAAGAGCGGCCATTAGCATGAGCATTTTCTTGTATGGCATTGGCAGCTGGCCTTCAGATTCATATGTTGCCATATGCCTGCCTGCTGAGATAAAGACTTTCCGAGGCTATCCGTTGGACAGTGAGATACGAAGACCAGTAGCAAGAGACACGAAAGCCAGATACGAATGCCAATAGCCAGACACAGAGCCCAGTAGCCAGACCCACGAAGGTCAGTAGCTAGACACGAAGGTCAATATCCAGACACTAGCAGTAAAACACGAAGGTCAGTGCCCAGACACGAACGTCAGTAGCCAGGCACATGCAGTCAGGCACGAAGGCCGGTAGCCAGAGACACTGATGCAAGACACAATGGCAAGCACCCACACACACGCACACCACAAGCAGCCAGGCACACGCACGACACACGCAGTCAAACAGGAATGTCAGTAGCCAGAGACACCAAGCCAGCCAGGAGGGTCAGTAGCCAGACACACTGACCCAGACACAAAGAGCAGTAGCCAGACACGAAGGTCAGTATCCAGACACACTGAGCCAGTCACAAAGGTCAGTATCCAGACACGAAGGTCAGTACGCAGACACACTAAGCCAGACACGAAGGTCAGTACCCAGACACACGGAAGCTAGACGCGAAGGGAAAGCTATCAGATAGCAGGCGATCTGGCTCAGCCGCTTCTATTTTGTTTTCATTTCCTCGCGTCGGAACAGTGGCACAGCGTGAGCTGGCACCGGGTGGACTTCGCGTTGGAGAATAACAGCCTCAGTGGAGAGTCATGAATAACGCTCCCCGGTTCTGAGTGGCCGGTCGCGGAGCTGTACAGCTCCGCGAGTCCACCACTCCACGGCTGCCAGTTCTCCGGTCCCGCCTGCTTGCCGGCTGTTTCTCTCATCAATCTCCAGCCGACGTCGGCCGAGCGTCCGACCAGCACCGCCCGTGACACTTCCAATCAATAACGGGCCGCCCGAACGTCACACCGGTCAGCGCGGGCGTCCGTGACGCATGGTGTAGCGTCTCACAAATCGATCGCGACCCATCGCAAGTTGACGCGGGGAGGATTCGCTCGGGTGACCGCGGTGCCGGCCGGCCGTGTGCTGGGAGCGGTGAGTGAGCGGAGCGGGAAGCGGTGCCGTGGGAAGCGGCGTCGCGCCGCCGTCAGTGAGAGCCGGCGCGCCGCAGTTATGTCACCGATTTCGGTGGTGCTCCCATCCACAGGCGAGAACTTTCGCCGCATAGTCAGCCGAGCGCAATGGCCAGGGAAACTGTCGCTCTGTCGCTCTGCTGGGACGCTATCTTGTCCCATCACTTCACCAGGCAATCAGGCTGCTCGGCGGCCCGCTGAGGCAGCGGTGTGTGCTTCCTGTCCGCCTCCGCGGCTCGGTGAACCAATTCCTCGTCAATAGCAGCAGATAGTAGTCAGCTGAGGGGCGGCGCAGACGGCTGCCTCGCAACCTGTTGACCCCAGTGGCACAATCGAGTACCTGTTGAATGGCCGCCGCAGCCGCTCGTTGCGCCACGTCTAAGCTCATTCCTTTCCATTGCATTGTTAGACACGCTAACGATATGCAGGCATCTCCACAGGCATAGATGACAATCTTCATGTTCTTAGCTGTGTTGCTCTATCGGCATAAATGCATGTATGTGCATTGGATGTATATATGCATATGCCTAAAAGTGGATATATTGTGCATGCATATTATGCTTCGCTTGCTTATGACGTGGTTAGCATCCGCTCTTCAAACGGACACATCGCATCAGTTCGATTCGCGGATGTAACCCTTTCTGAGCTCACTGTCACTCGCATACTTATAGAGCAAATCTGGCTTTAACCTCCGCACACAACAAAGCATGAAGCGCATATGAGCTATGTCAACTATGTCTTGCTAGCCTTTCATGTTTACATATATTCATTCTCCCTTGGGCCCACAAATTGTCCGGCGGTAATCCTCTTTGTTGAAAATGTAAAACCCAAATGGCCTAGCTTAAATCATACTCCCTGCACCAATGGAAGCAGTTTCATCAGCTTGACAAGGCTTCAAGTCGGCTTTAAAATGGTCTGCTGGAGAACCACAGACAAGCCAAAGTCGCATGCCTGTGGGTCTTGGTTCGTCATAAACATGCGGTGGCGTGAATGTTTGGAGCCGCGGCATCGATGATGTGCATTGCGTCAGCCATCATCGTCAATTGCGACCACGCCATGGCGGCAGACGATGGAAACTCGCCGCAGTGCAGCCGCCAGACTGGCATCGATGTGATCCTGCCACGTGGACACTGTGCGACACTGTGTGCGGTGTGGCGCCCGGTCGATGTGCACACTGCGACAGTGATAAATTATTCATGAAATAGGGTGGAATATACCACTTTCTGAACGTTCAATCGACATCCTTATCCAAGAAGTATCGACATCCTGCTCCTTGGAACCTACATCATCAGCTCGAAGTGCCTACACCATCAGCTCGAATTTGAGTCCGAGTCATGAAAAGTACTTTAAATTACACCAATTACATGTCAAATTTCGACATCCTACCGTGCTCGTTTCGACATCTCACACTTAACGACAAACCATTATTTTAACCCTGCTCTGCGACACCGTGTGCAGGATGGCGCCCGCTCGACGCCACACTCAGCGACACTGTGTGCGGGATGATACTCTGTCGACGTGAACACTGCGACACTGTGTGTGGGATGATACTCTGTCGACGTGAACACTGCGACACTGCGTGTGCAATGACGTCCGGTCGATCAGCGTCGCAACACTTGGGAGTTTGTCGAGTGCATTGGCAAGTAGAGGCGAACCCAAGTGGGCGGCAATTTGTGTGGTCGCAGTGTGCACAGCAGACTGCGTGCGCACCGCGCCCCATCGAACATGATCACCAGCAATGAACGATGAACGCCCGCCGCGACACGGCCGGTTGGCTTCAAAGCGCCGTCACGTCGACAACAATTTGGGCGGCAATCACGACCGAACTCGGCGGATGTGCACCGAAGTCGACACGCACTCGCGATCGCGTGTGGCGACCTGCGGCGACCCGCCAGCCGGCGCACTGGGACACCGCGTCGCGGCGCGCTCCCACGCCAACCGTCAACCCCCGACCGGGAAGGACTCGTTCTTGCGGCCGCCGCCGGCGGTGCGTCGTGCGCACAAAGCACGGATTTGTAGTCGATGGGCACAAAAACTGGTCCGCGCGGACCGGGCCGACCCAGCCGCCGCGGCGACACGACCGGGCGGGCGCGAGTCCACCGTAAACGTCTGTGTAAACACGACGCCGACACTGGCTGCTAGCTGGCGCAGATGTGAACCGGGCGCAACCGAGGCGCTGCACGTCCGCATGGAACAGCGGTTTCTGGTCTGATGTGATGAAGCTAAGTGGAGCTAAGTTAACAGCAAAGACCCAAAACTCAAAGTTGCAATGCAATTTAGACGATAGTGCTCTTAGGTATACTGGTGATAACTATATCTAATGATGGCCGCTGGCTGTCTTTTTCCTCTTTTAGAATTAATTTTGTTCATTCTACCACTTCAAAATAAGTGATAAGGGGTGTGCATTGCTCTATTCGTACGGGAAAAATGCCCTAATATTTGTGTGTGCAACCATAATATTGCATGGTTGTATTTTTTCATGCATGACCTTACAAACTCGCAAATCGTACTAGTTAAACAAAAATGTCCATTATAATAACTGCCCCAAAACTATGTTGTACGAAATGTTTTATTTACAAAGAAGTGTCCCTTCTCAAACTGGAACTAGTGGCCATTTTCATCACTACAATTTACTTATAAGAAGCATACGACGTTCATTATCAGTTATTTTGATCCAAAGCTATGTAATGAATTTTTGGAGCCAAATTTGCATTGGAAACAATACCGAAATTCAGCTTAAACATGAAATCCTGCTTGCGGCAAAGGGCTGCCTTGGTTTATCTTCATAATATATAATGTATGGTCGCATGGCTAGCATGCGGCTATCAGCCATCAAGGTATACTTTTTTGCAAGCCTTTCTGATTTATTTGTCTATTGATGCACTGACTTTCCAGTTTTTTTGTCTATTGCTCGTGCCTCGCTTCTTACTTCCTCTTTTTGTTGCGATTTCTATACGATTTAAATATGCTTTCTTTAAGCGTGTGCGTGTGTTTATGTGCACATGCATAGGTGTACGTGTCCGTGTGTGTGTGCGCGTGTGTGTCTGTGTGGACGTGTGATTTGTGCATGCAAATGTATGTGTGTGTGCACAGTGTCCTAAAATTACTTCACCATTAACTGTGTGGATGAAGAAAGAAGTTGCTTGGGAATAGTGAAAGATTGGAAGAAAATAAAGGATCGCCACTTAAGGATTAAAAAAGCGGAATGCCTTTCACTTCAGTCACATGCATTTTACATTGTTTAGCAGTCGTGTGTATATAATGACTGCCCACACACGTAGCAAAATGGTAAAAACCTAAGACAAGGATGAAATAGCACAATTCCATTAACTGTGAATTTCCAGGCCACATGGTCAATTATTTTACACTGTGTGTGCATGTGTGTGCGTACGCGTAGGAATCTGTCAGTTACCTCAATTTGCTTTCCGTGAATATTTTCCTGTGGCACCTGGGTTGGGAGGCGCACGTGGCCGGGCCCTTGATGGTGCTCAAGTGCTTCTATTATCTCCGGGGTCCCAGCTACTGTTCTGTCTTTCATCTGGATCTGACGGCGGATTATTACATTTAATCACCGTTCCTCTTTTCCTTTTCTCCAGCGTTCTTTTCACGGCTTCACTTTGGTTCCATGGCAGGGAGTGCTGCGGCAATTTTACATTCTGTAACATTTTAATCTGTATATTTTCGGTACACCTTTGTGTCTACAACGCATATCTGCTATCAATCTAACCGCTCATGTTGCGAAACAGAAGCTGTTTAAATTGTGATTCATAATTAATTCCCAAAATAAGACAGCAGTAATTTAAGTTAGGTAGAATCAGAGTTTCATTAAGTAATACCCTCGGGACCCGGCCCACAGGGTCCCGAGAGTCGCCTGGTCAGTCCACAGGGTCCCGAGAGTCACCTGGTCGTCCCGCAGGGTCCCGAGAGTCGCCTGGTCGTCCCGCGGGTCCCGAGAGTCGCCTGGTCGTCCCGCGGGTCCCGAGAGTCGCCTGGTCGCCCCGCGGGTCCCGAGAGTCGCCTGGTCGCCCCGCGGGTCGTCTCCGAGAGTCGCCTGGTCGTCCCGCGGGTCCCGAGAGTCGCCTGGTCGCCCCGCGGGTCCCGAGAGTCACCTGGTCGCCCCGCGGGTCCCGAGAGTCGCCTGGTCGTCCCGCGGGTCCCGAGAGTCACCTGGTGCCCCGCGGGTCCCGAGAGTTGCCTGGTCGTCCCGCGGCCCCCGAGAGTCGCCTGGTCGTCCCCCGGGTCCCGAGAGTCGCCTGGTCGTCCCGCGGGTCCCGAGAGTTGCCTGGTCAGTCCACAGGGTCCCGAGAGTCGCCTGGTCGTCCCGCGGGTCCCGAGAGTCGCCTGGTCGTCCCGCGGGTCCCGAGAGTCACCTGGTCGTCCCGCGGGTCCCGAGAGTCGCCTGGTCGTCCCGCGGGGTCCCGAGAGTCGCCTGGTCGTCCCGCGGGTCCCGAGAGTCGCCTGGTCGTCCCGCGGGTCCCGAGAGTCGCCTGGTCGTCCCGCGGGGTCCCGAGAGTCGCCTGGTCGTCCCCCGGGTCCCGAGAGTCACCTGGTCGTCCCGCGGGTCCCGAGAGTCACCTGGTCGTCCCCGCGGGTCCCGAGAGTCGCCTGGTCGTCCCGCGGGTCCCGAGAGTCGCCTGGTCGTCCCGCGGGTCCCGAGAGTCACCTGGTCGTCCCGCGGGTCCCGAGTCGGGTCGTCCCGGGTCCCTGGTCGTCCCGCGGGTCCCGAGAGTCACCTGGTCGCCCCGCGGGTCCCGAGAGTCGCCTGGTCGTCCCGCGGGTCCCGAGAGTCACCTGGTCGTCCCGCGGGCCCCGAGAGTCGCCTGGTCGTCCCGCGGGCCCCGAGAGTCGCCTGGTCGTCCCGCGGGCCCCGGAGTCACCTGGTCGTCCCCGGGTCGTCCTGGTCGTCCCGCGGGTCCCGAGAGTCACCTGGTCGCCCCGCGGGGTCCCGAGAGTCGCCTGGTCGTCCCGCGGGGTCCCGAGAGTCGCCTGGTCGTCCCGCGGGTCCCGAGAGTCGCCTGGTCGTCCCGCGGGTCCCGAGAGTCACCTGGTCGTCCCGCGGGTCCCGAGAGTCGCCTGGTCGTCCCGCGGGCCCCGAGAGTCGCCTGGTCGTCCCGCGGGTCCCGAGAGTCGCCTGGTCGTCCGCGGGTCCCCGAGAGTCTGGTCGTCCCGCGGGTCCCGAGAGTTGCCTGGTCAGTCCCGCGGGTCCCGAGAGTCACCTGGTCGCCCCGCGGGTCCCGAGAGTCGCCTGGTCGTCCCGCGGGGTCCCGAGAGTCACCTGGTCGTCCCGCGGGTCCCCGAGTCGCCTGGTCGTCCCGCGGGCCCCGAGAGTCGCCTGGTCGTCCCGCGGGCCCCGAGAGTCGCCTGGTCAGTCCCGCGGGTCCCGAGAGTCGCCTGGTCGCCCCGCGGGTCCCGAGAGTCGCCTGGTCGTCCCGCGTCCCTGGTCGCCGGGTCCCAGAGTCACCTGGTCGTCCCGCGGGCCCCGAGAGTTGCCTGGTCAGTCCCGGGTCCCGAGAGTCACCTGGTCGTCCCGCGGGTCCCGAGAGTCGCCTGGTCGTCCCGCGGGTCCCGAGAGTCACCTGGTCGTCCCGCGGGGTCCCGAGAGTCGCCTGGTCGTCCCGCGGGGTCCCGAGAGTCGCCTGGTCAGTCCACAGGGTCCCGAGAGTCGCCTGGTCGTCCCGCGGGTCCCGAGAGTCGCCTGGTCGCCCCGCGGGCCCCGAGAGTCGCCTGGTCGCCCCGCGGGGCCCCGAGAGTCGCCTGGTCGCCCCGCGGGTCCCGAGAGTCACCTGGTCGTCCCGCGGGGTCCCGAGAGTCACCTGGTCGTCCCGCGGGTCCCGAGAGTCGCCTGGTCGTCCCGCGGGGTCGAGAGTCGCCTGGTCGTCCCCGCGGGTCCCGAGAGTCCCTGGTCGTCCCGCGGGTCCCGAGAGTCACCTGGTCGTCCCGCGGGTCCCGAGAGTCACCTGGTCGTCCCGCGGGTCCCGAGAGTCGCCTGGTCGTCCCGCGGGTCCCGAGAGTTGCCGACCGTTGGCGAGCGGCGGTCTGATGGAGGCTCTGATCGACGGCGGCGAGTGAACAGTGGAACCACGTGTGGACCGCGTGGCGTTAACCCAGCGCTGTCCCCCAGCCTGCTAATGCACCCACCGCATTCCTCACCGCGACTGTACCGGCGGCGATCGGCCCCCACGGCGGCGCTGTCGGTGACCACGCCAGCCGGAGTATGGCCTGGGTACGGCCTATGTGCGGTCTATGTACGGCCTGATTACGGCCTGTGTATGGCCAGTGTATGGTCCGTGTACGACATGTGTACGGAATGTGTACGGCTTGTCTACGGTATGAATACGGCCGGTGCATGGCCAGTGTATGGCCTGTGTATGGCCTGTGTACGGCCTGTGTACGTCCTGCGATGGCCTGTGTACATCCTGTGTACAGCCTGTGATGGCCTGTGTACGGCCTGTGTACGCCATGTGATGGCCTGTGTACGGCCTGCGATGGCCTGTGTACAGCCTGTGTACAGCCTGTGTACAGCCTGTGTACAGCCTGTGTACAGCCTGCGATGGCCTGTGTACAGCCTGTGTACAGCCTGTGTACAGCCAGCCTGTGTACAGCCTGCGATGGCCTGTGTACAGCCTGTGTACAGCCTGTGTACAGCCTGTGTACAGCCTGTGTACAGCCTGTGTACAGCCTGTGTACAGCCTGTGTACAGCCTGTGTACAGCCTGTGTACAGCCTGTGTACAGCCTGTGTACAGCCTGTGTATGGCCTGTGTACGGCCTGTGTACGGCCTGCGATGGCTTGTGTACAGCCTGCGATGGCCTGTGTACAGCCTGTGTACAGCCTGTGTACGGCCTGTGTATGGCCTGTGTACAGCCTGTGTATGGCCTGTGTACGGTCGACCGGGGCTGAGACGACGGCTGACGGGCCGGCGGCGGCCGGCGGCCGTCCACAGCGGCTTAAACCGTTCGGTGGCATTCTCCTCGGCGATGGCGACTGTATGGCCCGCCGCCGCGTAATGGCTGCGATGCGGTGGCCCATCGCTTTGGAATGGTCGCGCTGGGAGCTTTGTGTAGGCGCGTCTGCTCGGACACGTAACGGTATCGCCAGACGACCACAAGACATTAAAGGAAGAATGTCGTCGGGTGGAGCTGCTGGTATGACTTGAGATGAAAGATGGTGATCATTAAAATGGATGCAAGTGAGAGAAGTGGGCAAGTGTAGTTTGTGTGGCAGAGCGGATAAGTGGTGTGATCCGACCCCGGGATGGACCCCCGGAGGAGTCGCCAGGGCCGCCCACACTTCTCCGAGTCTATTTTTTTTACAAACGTACCACTGAGGGGAATCCGAGCGCCATTAATTAGCGTCAATATGCCTGATGAGCAGCCCTTCTGCATTTCCCACGGAACGATAAAAAGCCACAAAAAGAACATGCGAGTCTCGCACTTTTCGGTTAAGGCCAAGCAGCAACCTGCAGCTAGCCAGTAGTGGTCCTACACTATCATGCGCACCTGGCATGTGAGGTTAGATACCTCGTCCTTGTCAGATCCAGACTTTGTGATACAGTGCAGCGTGTTGCATGGAGCAGTATAGGCTATGGCGTCACGCTAAGATTTCACCTGCAAGTGCTTTGCCAGTGGACGATGGATGATTTGTAGCCGGGAATCACGGGAGCGGTCGGGAATTTCCCTGAAGAGTCGTGTCGGTCATGCGTCATTCCTCCATTCACTTGGTGGGTTGATAAAGTGGGCCTTGTGGCGTATCGAATGCAATGCGACTCTATGCTAGCCTCTAATTGTAACGGGCCCTGCAATCCAGCGACCATACCAGCAATACAATATTCGTCAGGCAGGCGAGCATAGTTCACACACCTGACAGATTTAATTTGCAGGTGATGGTTGAGATCGTTGGCCAGGGAAATATATGACCGTAAATCCTACGTTAAAGAGATACGAAGCGGATGTCCAGGCTGGATTACGCGGCATCCATCACCCGGAACGTCGCCGAGTTTGAGCAAGTGCGCTGCTGGACCAAAGCACCGCGATCGCTCCGCGCTTAACAAGAACATGGTGTGGACCATGGTGTGCACGCCACAATATAGTGCACTGTTAGTGGGGACACCACAGCATGGTGCACCATTAGTGCCGCAGAGAACCATCAAACAATGGCCTGGATCCATTCAGCAGCGGGCGGTCGCAGGCGGCCCAGGTGTGTCCTGTACGCAGGCAAGTAGGGGTGGCCTCTACAGTTCTCGATGTCCTCCAATAGGAACACCACGGCTACAGGCACTGGTATATTACTTTGAGCGTCTTCATATCAAAATAATCCCTTTCTGCCACTTACTCCATGGGCCCCATCCGCAGAAAGGGTAAATAAAAAACCAACCGCAAGTCTCTTTTGAGATGTGCAGATCAAATGATGAGGCTGATGGTCCGAAACACCTGACTCACCAGGAAGGTACCTACTTTTGCTGCATGCCTCGACCTAGTTTATAATGCATGCAATATTTAGGCACTAAAAATGGTACTTGGGCGCGCAAAGTAGCCTACAGATGAATTAGAATGGAATAAACTCCAAATGCTCACAACTAGTCTCGCTGCGCCCATTCTGAATTTCAAAAGGAACGCAATGGTGGAACTCGCTGCAATATTTAGCGCACACTTCAAGCGACACAGCCTAGCCATACGCGTGCGAACCCCTGCTGTGAAATTGGCGCGTCTGTCGCTTCACGGTCCAATGCGGCCGAGTCGGCCTGGCGCCCAAGCGGCTGAGCAACGTGTCCGGAATAAAGTTTCACCTCCATGGTACGCTCCATGGATGAAGCTGTGCGGCCCTGTAAGAGAAACCTCAGCCACATTCTTCAGCCTTGACCCTCCAATGATTTCGGGTTATAGCATGGTAGGCAAACCACTCCAGTGTTTGTGAGCCACCAACTTTGACATGCGTATTGGTCGGTGGTCAATCCCCCTGCCCCGACCCTCGTCCCTCTCCATCACGCCACACGTGATATTGTCTTCCGGACAGCCTTCGAGCGGCGAGGGCTACGGTAGCGAAACTCGACCACGTTTGGAGAATTCGGGACGGCGTTCAGCGCCCGTTGGATGTTGAACATTGGCCGACGCCTTTGGTGCTCACCGCTGTGGGGAGTGAAAAGGTCGGGGCCGCGCGGTCGACGGGCAGTCGGCAGCTGGTCAGATGGCTACGTGGCGGGGGTCCGGCCGTGTACAGGAAGGCTTGCGTGGTGACCCAGGATAGTCAGTTAGCCAAGACTATGCATAAGGGGGCACGAGCATCTATCTCTACCTCATGAGTTAGAACTGTAAGAGCCGAAACTGCAGCCATGTTCAGTTATTGCTCTAGTTTCACTTGACTTGACCTCGACTGACCTGCTCTAAGTCATTGCCGTTGGTCTATGCCATTCTTGTGATACAAACAATCCAACAAATGTGGCTCGTAGTGGCCGAACCGTCAGGCACAAAGCGACACGAACAATCTTTGTAACTGGTGGCCTAATTCGACATCGTTGAACCTAGATAACACGAGCTGGCTCATTATCATCGTATTATGCGCGTGCTCCCGACACATCCTAACTATCCGTCATATTCGTCTGGATCGGCCGACTTGATCGGTTAAAACAGCGAGAATGCAGCTAGTGACCTCACTTGACCGACAGACCTGACATAGACCATCGCTGCTGACGTAGGCGTAGGCTGACGTAATCCCTCACACGAGCCATCTTCATAACACGTTGCACTCAAATCGAACAAATCGATATGGGACAAGGGATTGGCAAAACTGACCGCTCGCGTTGCATGCAAAGGGCCGCCAGGATGACCGCGGACGTTGCTCGTCCTCTCAGCCCTGCATTCCGTGTTTTAAAGATCTCTGTCAGCATACTTTACTGGAAATCGCTGCGGGAGCGGCGGTCTGGATATACACCCATTGTCGTCTCACCCCAGTTAGTGTCGCTTGGCTCCATCGACTGGTTCAGCCACGTCACAGCCGTCTGGACGTAAGCAAGACCCCGTGCTCTCCGACATGAGTGGCCGTCTGGCGTGGCGACATCCAGTGGCCGTCTGGCGTGGCGACATGACCCCAGTGGCCGTCTGGCGTGGCGACATGACCCCATGGCCGTCTGGCGTGCCATGGCCGTCTGACGTGGCGACATGACCCCAGTGGCCGTCTGGCGTGGCGACATGACCCCAGTGGCCGTCTGGCGTGGCGACATGACCCCAGTGGCCGTCTGGCGTGGCGACATGACCCCAGTGGCCGTCTGGCGTGGCGACATGACCCCAGTGGCCGTCTGGCGTGGCGACATGACCCCAGTGGCCGTCTTGGCGTGGCGACATGACCCCAGTGGCCGTCTGGCGTGGCGACATGACCCCAGTGGCCGTCTGGCGTGGCGACATGACCCCAGTGGCCGTCTGGACATGGCGACATGACCCCAGTGGCCGTCTGGACGTGGCGACATGACCCCAGTGGCCGTCTGGACGTGGCGACATGACCCCAGTGGCCGTCTGGCGTGGCGACATGACCCCAGTGGCCGTCTGGCGTGGCGACATGACCCCAGTGGCCGTCTGGCGTGGCGACATGACCCCAGTGGCCGTCTGGCGTGGCGACATGACCCCAGTGGCCGTCTGGACATGGCGACATGACCCCAGTGGCCGTCTGGACGTGGCGACATGACCCCAGTGGCCGTCTGGACGTGGCGACATGACCCCAGTGGCCGTCTGGACGTGGCGACATGACCCCAGTGGCCGTCTGGACGTGGCGACATGACCCCGGTGGCCGTTTTGACATGGCGACATGACCCCAGTGACCGTCTGGACATGGCGACATGACCCCAGTGGCCGTCTTGACGTGGCGACATGACCCCAGTGGCCGTCTGGACGTGGCGAGTGGCGACATGACCCCAGTGGCCGCCTGGACGTGGCGACATGACCCCAGTGGCCGTCTGGACATGGCGACATGACCCCAGTGGCCGTCTGGACATGGCGACATGACCCCAGTGGCCGTCTTGACGTGGCGACATGACCCCAGTGGCCGTCTGGACATGGCGACATGACCCCAGTGGCCGTCTTGACATGGCGACATGACCCCAGTGGCCGTCTGGACGTGGCGACATGACCCCAGTGGCCGTCTGGACGTGGCGACATGACCCCAGTGGCCGTCTTGACGTGGCGACATGACCCCCAGTGGCGATCCGTGGCGCGTGGGAGACCCCAGTGGCCGTCTGGACGTGGCGACATGACCCCAGTGGCCGTCTGCGTGGCGACATGACCCCAGTGGCCGTCTGCGGCGCTGACCCCAGTGGCCGTCTGGCGTGGCGACATGACCCCAGTGGCCGTCTGGCGTGGCGACATGACCCCAGTGGCCGTCTGGACGTGGCGACATGACCCCATTGGCCGTCTTGACGTGGCGACATGACCCCAGTGGCCGTCTGGACGTGGCGACATGACCCAGTGGCCGTCTTGACGTGGCGACATGACCCCAGTGGCCGTCTGGACATGGCGACATGACCCCAGTGGCCGTTGGGACGTGGCGGCATGACCCCAGTGGCCGCCTGTACGTGGCGACATGACCCCAGTGGCCGCCTGGACGTGGCGACATGACCCCAGTGGCCGTCTGGACGTGGCGACATGACCCCAGTGGCCGTGTGACCCCTCTGCCTTCTGATCGTGTCGGCAGTATATGACCCCAATGGCTATCCGACCCCTTTTGTCTATCCGTGTCGGCAGCATATGACCCCAGAGGTGGTCGCCTGACTCTGTTGTCTTCTGATCGTGTCGGCGGTATATGACCCGAGTGGCTGTCCCGACCCATTTTGAGCGTGTCGACAGCATATGACCCCAGTGGTGGTCGCCTGACCACACGATCGTTTGACCCGGTTAACATCGTCGACAGGTGGTGAATGTACTGTATCAGGAAAACGACTGGGTGTACGTCATCTCCGAGAACAGTCAACAGGAGGGCTTCATCCCACATGCCTACTGCGCGCCACACGGGTCCCAGCTGGCCGACATTGCCCTCAGTGTCAAGGTGAGCGAACAACTGCCATTTCATGTTCTGTTTCTTGGAGTGTCTTGGTGTGCTTACACGCCAGTTATCTGTGACAAATGGTGTTGTTTATAAAAAGCGGAATGATTACAATACAGGATACGGAAGATGCATATATATATATATATATATATATATATATATATTCCCATTTATATATGCATATTTACAGAGGATTTCGGCAGGAAAAACTGAAGTGAGCCTAGTGGATTGAGTGGCATTTTAAAGAGCTTAAAGCTAGTGCAAATGCTTTTAGAATGTCATCACTTAAGCAAATCAAACTGAATAAATATATTCATATCGCGACGGTTGTGAGTAATCAACATCAGCAATGGTGAGTCATTCAGGAGTCAGCTATGCATTCAGGGGACATGGTTTCGAACCTTTCCGTGGACGCCGATGACAACCAATTCATCTATAGCCAGATTTATTCCTCCACACACCACTGTGCAACATCCGTAAGTGATGTCGCAGGTGCAAGAAAACGCCCTTCCTGATGGGCACTGTCGTTTCAGAAATTCCTCCCTGTTAATGCTCGTGAAGATGGAGAGTCGCAACGTAGGGCTCGCTCATTTCCGTAAAAGTACTTGCTTGTGTTTCAGCATTTAAGCCAATGCATATGTTTTTAATGCTGCTTTAGGCATTGGTTGACAACCAGAACTAATCCCTGCGCTGCTAATGGTTTTGGTGGCCGTGAACAGCTTTAGAAGCAACTTATCTCAATACTTAAAGATGTTTCTGCCATGTTTGTGAAGCCTTCCTGAGCTGTACCGACTGGCGCTTCAGTCATTAGGCGCACTGTCGTTACTGTCGGGTCCATTCTCGATACAGACCCTCCGACGGCGCCCAAACTGCGCCCTGCGCGCCATTTGAGCGTTGTGTGAGTGCCACCAGACCGCCGTGCTAAAACCGCTCGAAAGTCTCTGGCCTTTCACTTGAAGCAGTCCGAACACTGATTCGGATCGGTCCCAGCCTGCGATTACTCTCAGCCACACTTTCTAGACTGCGTCAGGGTACATCCCCCGGCACCAAATAAGAGCCCAACGCTTCCGCGCACGTCAGCGAGCATGTGTCAGTCTGTGTGGCTCCCGTTCGCAGAAGAAGCTACCGCGAGAGCTGGCTCTACCGGACGGTAGCGGAGCCGGCCCCGGAGGGGGCGATACCGATCATAATACGACGCTCGGCAACGTCAGTACAGGTCAGTACGGGTCAATACAGGGCCGGAGGAGGTGATATACATCGCAATAGACTTGGAGAAAGTGTACTGAAGACAAGACCGCTCGGCAGTATCGGCTACAGCGAATCGACCGTCTCAGTTTAGTTTGTGGTAGTCCAGAGTCCGGTACAGGATAGCATCTTAGTTGGTCGAGTGGAATGCGTTGTACAGTGCACAAATATGCGATACGAACAGCCACAAGGTAAGCGGTTCACTAAATACCGGCGACACCGGCGTGGTCTATCAGTGCGCATCAGCACTGCCCCAGCCCGCCAGGGGCTTCGTCTAGGCGCGCACCACAGCTTTTACGCACCCTGGAATCCAGCGACCCATCACTTGGATCGTCCCCGGTAGTTTGTGCCAGGAGCAGATTCAGATGTGGAGCTCCAAGAGGCGTCTATACAAACAAAATACGAATACCATTAACGACTAAAATCCCGAGCGAGGGAGGGGACATTCCTACGGAATACTCTCCACTTCCTGGAACCTATTTCGGCTGCTCGGAGGCCTAACCGTGCTCGCAAATCAGCCATAGCATCCGGGCTCCATGCACTCAAAAGTTGATACAGGACAGGGACTGCGCTGCCCTGGATCTCGCCGGACTCGCACAACACGCGTGTGCATGTGCATCGGTTCCCGGTCGACACAGGTCGCCGACACCGGGTCGTGTTTCAGACCGCGACGGTGTCGAGACGTCCGACAACGACAGCTTCACGGAGGCGGGCCGGCCCGGCCAGCGGTCGGCCACGCTGGGTCACAGTGGCGCCGCCGCCGGCCAGAAGCCGGGTCAGCTCGGCCACGGCACCAGCACGCCCGACGTGCACCCCTTCTTCAAGGTGACCGGCGCCGCCTCTGCGAACGCTGTGTTGTGCATGCTTCGTCCGTTCACTGATGCCGTGTAGATTGGCGTCTTGGATTGACGTGGATTGAGGTTGTGGATTGACGTTGTGCGTTGACGTCATGGATTGGGGTTGTGGATTGACGTTGTGGACTGATGTCGACTGACGTTGTGGATTGACGTGGAAAGTGCCGTCGTCGCAGGCCGCCGTGTTTCTCCGACCTAAGTTATGGAACTATGCCCACCAAGTACATTCAGGATCGAAGCCATCGATTCACTAAAGAAAGGTGTGCACTGACAGCAGATTATAGCTGTGCGGCTGAATCACATCTATTCGGCCGTGCCTGACCGCATCCGGCCGTTCTGATCCTGGCGTGACCTGACGTGACCTGCGTGACCTGTGGCACAAGGCCCGGCGGGACGCTACATCGTGTTGTATACGTTCATGCCCCGAGACGATCCGAGCCTGACGTGACCTGGTGTGATCTGACGTGACCTGTGGCACAGGACCCGGCGGGACGCTACATCGTGCTGTACACGTTCGCGACCCGGGACGATCTGAGCCTGACGTGACCTAACGTGACCTGACGTGACCTAACGTGACCTGTGGCACAAGGCCCGGCGGGACGCTACATCGTGTTGTATACGTTCATGCCCCGAGACGATCCGACCCTGACGTGACCTGGCGTGACCTGACGTGACCTGTGGCACAGGACCCGGCGGGACGCTACATCGTGCTGTACACGTTCGCGACCCGGGACGATCTGAGCCTGACGTGACCTGACGTGACCTAACGTGACCTGTGGCACAAGGCCCGGCGGGACGCTACATCGTGTTGTATACGTTCATGCCCCGAGACGATCCGAGCCTGACGTGACCTGGCGTGACCTGACGTGACCTGTGGCACAGGACCCGGCGGGACGCTACATCGTGCTGTACACGTTCGCGACCCGGGACGATCTGAGCCTGACGTGACCTGACGTGACCTAACGTGACCTGTGGCACAGGATCCGGCGGGACGCTACATCGTGTTGTACACGTTCACGCCTCGGGACGAGAACGACGTGTCGGTGGAGCGGGGCCAGTTCGTCACCGTGCTCAACAAGGAGGACCACGAGTGGTGAGCACGTGCAGCTGACATGTCACAGCCAGTGTGGAACCTTGGTCATCCTTCCTGGCCACGGGGGACGAGTAGTCTAGGGGTGAGTTGCCCGTCTCACAATCGAAAGGTTGTGGGGTCGAGGCTCACCTGTCGCCGCTCTTCGTCCGCGACCAGTCGGCGTTAGAGATTGGCGACGCTGCATGGCTCAACGGTCGATGTGTCGTACAATCAATAACCAACCAACCTTCCTAGCCACGTTTCGTCACGTTCCTGGCAAGTTTCAACGTCGGCGAAGAGGCCTAAGTACTCTGTTGATGCAATTCAAACCATGAAGTATGTTGCGGTCATGCAGGCTATGATGCACATTGAAGTATATGCGCTTCAATGCGCAACACACGATCTCTTAAGATGACCAGGACACAAATTTATGTGGATCGGATGTGTATTCAGATGGACACTATGCAGTATTTTTCTGTCATAACTTCGTTTTTAGGAACACGATTGGACGATGCTCGACTGACATTTCGCTATCAAATGTACAAATTCAACTTTCCCAATGACATTCGACACTGGCATTCGCTTCCGAGTCGAAGTCAGCTTCTGAACAGGACAAACAGAGCGATCAATCTGGAGGAATCAGTGGTCAAGCATCTGTCTTACAAGAGTCGCGAACTGCTGGTTGTCCCGCGCAGTGTTCCACATGTCCTGAATGGTCAGGCTAGACCCTGGTTGTAGAGAGGCGTGGCCACTCCGATCCGGGACATTACTTCTGAATTTATGTTCTTGGTCCGTGCCGCATCCATAGATTTACGAGCCTCGATCAGTATCGTATCCTCTCACTCCGTGCCCAGCCTGTAACGTGCTCTTGGTTTGTGTCCTCAGCTCGCATTCAACCCATCCCCCTCCCCGGTCCCCACCTCGGCTGTGGCATATCTCCTGGTTATGGCTGTGTCTGCGCCTGTGGCATATCATCCGAGTCTGTGTGCCCAACACGTGCCACATCCTCTGGCCCTGCCTCCCCAACAAGTGCTACATCCTCTGGCGCTGCATGCCCAGCATGCGCCACATTATCTGTCTCTGTGTGCCCAGCATGTGCCATCTCCTCTGGCTCTGTGTTCCCAGCATGTGCCATATCCTTTGGATTTGCGTCCCTGACCAATCCAATATCCTCTAGCTGCGTCGCTAGTCTGTATATAATATCATCTGGCTCTGTGCCACTTGCTTGTGGCATATCCTCTGCCACTACATTCATGCCTGGTCTATGACACATCCTCTGGCTCCCTTTCCCAGGACGTGCCATGTCATCTGGCTCTACATACCTGGTCACATTATCATTATCTGATATCATTATCATTACCTGGAACACATTATCCGGGACACATTATATGGCTACGTGTACCCAGACCGTGCCATATTCATATCACCTGACTCTGTGTCCCCGATCTTGGATGTATCCCTGACGTGTGATGCATCCCTTGGCTCTGTGTTCCTGACGTGTGACATACCCCATGACTCTGTGTTCCTGACCTGTGACGTGTATTCCCGGTTATGTGTCCCTTGCATGCGATGACCCCCGGTTCAGTGTTCATGACCTGTGGAGCATCCCTCGGCTCTGAGTACCTGGCCCGTGACGTGCCCCGTGTCCGACAGGTTCTGGATAGAGCGCGCCGACGGTCAGGAGGGGTTCGTGCCGTCGGCGTTCGTCTACCCCGCCGACGTGCTGCCTGGAGAAGCGTTCTGGTCACGCACCGCAGCCGACCCGCCGCGCTCCAAACGCAGTCCCGCCGGTCAGTGGTGACCCTCCGCGCTCCAAACGCAGTCCCGCCGGTCAGTGGCGACCCTCCGCGCTCCAAACGCAGTCCCGCCGGTCAGTGGTGACCCTCCGCGCTCTAACGCAGTCCCGCGGTCAGTGGTGACCCACCTCGCTCCAAACGCAGTCCCGCCGGTCAGTGGCGACCCTCCGCGCTCCAAACGCAGTCCCGCCGGTCAGTGGTGACCCACCGCGCTCCAAACGCAGTCCCGCCGGTCAGTGGCGACCCTCCGCGCTCCAAACGCAGTCCCGCCGGTCAGTGGCGACCCTCCGCGCTCCAAACGCAGTGCCGCCGGGCAGTGGCGACCCTCCGCGCTCCAAACGCAGTGCCGCCGGGCAGTGGACCGCTCGGCAATCAGCCGCGCACATAATCTGCTGAAACTGATTGTGGTGGTCGAAAGAAGGAAATGGCACTGACCAGTCACCAGAAGCGGTCTTCACCGGCCTCAGACTGTTGGAGACCATTTCAGCACAGATCGGAGTTTGGCCGGCACCTGGATCCCTTCAGCATTGCAGTATACTACTGTTATCACTTATATTGTTTTAAATAATGCAAAATATAAAGGGTGGACATGTCTAAGTTGAAATACTCGCCTGTTGCGACCGCAAATCAATGGATGGACGCTACTGGGTAATTAGACGAGACACACCAGTAAAACGGGACTGATCACGAACAAAATTGTCCGAGAAATGGAAACGAAAGGCATTCGACACCATTTCTCCACGATTGATAAAATAAAAGATATTCACGTTTAAACAGGGGCATGGAGTTCTCCTACTCGGTGCTTATACGGCTCATTCCATTGGTGGGAAATTCAGCGCTGCTCACGTCTTCCACCGATTAGTCGCGACATGGACTGAAAAGCTCTCGACAACGTCCCCACTGACATTAATGTGCCTCTTCGTTCTCTGCGTGACGACACTCGTGACGTCAATGTAACGCTGCTGATGACGTCAGCGTGGCGCTGGCCATGACGTCAGCGTGGCGCTGCTTGTGACGTCAGTGTGGCGCTGCCTGTGACGTCAGTGTGGCGCTGCCTGTGACGTCAGTGTGGCGCTGCCTGTGACGTCAGTGTGGCGCTGCCGGTGACGTCAGTGTAACGCTGCCTGTGACGTCAGTGTGGCACTGCCGGTGACGTCGGTGTGGCGCTGCCTGTGACGTCAGTGTAACGCTGCCTGTGACGTTAGTGTGGCGCTGCTGGTGACGTCAGCGTGGCGCTGCCGGTGACGAGCCTACATTTTATGTCGACAGGTGATTTGGGAGCAGGCAGCGGCGCACCCAATCACCAGGAGTTCTCTACCTCTCCCGGAAGCCATGGAGGTCACCACCTCAGCCCGCCCGGCCAGGACGACCCACGCTTCCACGGCACAGAGCTCGTCATGCTCTACGACTATAAGGTGGGTTTACGAAGCAAGTCGGCTCGGTGGCACATGCATTCTTAATCATGCAATTGGTATTCTCATCGTGGCCAGTCTCACAAAGCACAAACACTTTTACTCATGGGAATATGGATGCAACAATGTATCTATCATTTCGGGATGGTTGCGAATCTCATTGTAGACATATTTATGGCGAAAATAAATGCAAACATTTTGCGGGGACATTCCGAGTTCACGTACCTCCTCTTTCCTACCTCACCCCACTCCACCTCCGCCATACGCCCTTGCTGCTACACCTATGAAGATCGTCTGACAAGAACGCAATGTTATCTGCGTGCACATGCATCACACGTGCATTCACCTACAGGACATTTCGGTGTCAAGAGCACCGTGCCGGCCTCACCTTTGACCTCATGTCCCCAGGCGCAAGCCCCGGACGACCTGTCGGTGCGGCGGGGCGACTGGATCTACGCCGACCTCAACAACCAGACGGTGGACGGCTGGCTCTGGGCGTACACGCCGAAGACGCGCAAGCACGGCTTCATCCCCAAGGCGTACGCCCGGCCGCCCGCCATGACGTCTCTCTGACGTCATTGCAACGTCAGGGAGGCGGCGGACTCGGCCTCACTCCTCACGGCGCCGTGCGGCCAGTGGTGTGCGCTCCTGGGTGGAAGTGTTGACGAGTAGGAGGGTACGGACTGGCGGCACGGCCTCGGAGGCTACGTGAAGCGCTACTGGTCCGCTGCGTGACTATACGTTATTACCTGGTGACCAGTTTGAGAAGTGTGACGTGACCATACGCCATTACTCGGCGACCAGTTTGAGAAGTGCGACGTGGCCTTGCGTTATTACTCAGTCACCAGTGTGAGAAGTGCGACGTAACCGTGCGTTATTACTTGGCGACCAGTTTGAGAAGTGCGACTCGTCAGTGCAGGCAGTGTGCAATGAGTGGCCGGGACTGGGTCCATTAGCATTGCAATGATTCGTTGCCACGCTAAGGCGAACGCCGCAAGAAGCTGGGATACAATGGGCTGCACGGTAAGCTTCTCGGGGCGTACCAACGACCAGAGGAGCATCACCATGAGTGGGGGTAATGGCCAAGGAGCTAGCGAACGAACGTGCTCCGAAGTGGCTCCTCTCCCCAGACCAATATCGGGTAACTGGCGTATGCAGCCGCGCGAGTGCTACCGCGGACCGCTGCTCTGCTGCGCGAGTGCTACCGTGGACCGCCGCTCTGCTGCACGAGTGCTACCGTAGACCGCTGCTCTTCTGCGCGGCACAGCGGCCCCAGGACATATTTAACGCGCGTGTGGTGTGCGGAACGGGTGGTCGTTTGCTGAGCCGGGCGGGGGCTGTTCGCCGGCGCTTCGCGTGTTGTGTGCGGCGACCTGCGTCTGTGTCGCACTGGCGGTGCCCTCCGCGGGTGTCGGACCTGTGGTGGCGCCATCTGTGGACAACCTTTGGCGGCGTGGCCTGTGGTGGCGCCACCTGTGGACGACCGCGGGTATCGGACCTGTGGTGGCGCGATGTGCGACACACTGACTCTCGGACACGGCGGCACCAGTCTGCGCGCGTCGTGTCGTGTCGTGTCGTGTCGTTTCGCCTGTGGACACGCGAGAGCCGGCGCCGTGTGGTCTGCCGTGAGCGTTTCTGTGACGTTTCTGCTGTGTCATATGAATATACTGCCGAGTGAGGTCACCACTTCTGATGACAAAGTCGCCGGTTTTTCGCTGGATGACCGTGAAGGTTACGTTCGAGTTTGCTAGATCGAAGAAGAATTATGGGTGATGTGGCAAAATTGACTGGCAATGAAAACACGTGCCACCTATCAGTGGTAGAGACTCCGTTGATCCTTGTTATTGGCGTGCAATTAGCATTTGAAAATGTTTGTCAATTCAACTGTAAAGCTATAATTAGCAGTAGAATATGCATAATGCATCCAATTATCACAGCGTGGCCATCACTGGCGGATCTAACCCACCGCTTTCGAGGGGAGGGACAACTTTTGGTGCCCCCCCTCCCTCGAGTGGCGTACCTAGGATTTACGTCAGGAGAGAGGGAAAATGAATTTGAGGTGTGCCCCAACCTATCACTATTTTGGTTTCAAAGCACCTGTTCTCTACAACTATTTTTCAAAGGGGCCCATTATTTCACGAAAATAATTAGTCACCTACTTAATTAACCTGTGCAGGGGGCTCAATCTACCACCAACGTTCCTGAGTTACTGAACTTCAACCATAATCTCCGCATCCTGTGCGATGCCTTTTCTTTTGATATCCCTTGAATGATTGTGGTGGCGTGCAGTATCCGTAAAAATTATGGGTATAAGCGACCACAGAAATGCTAGGTGACGGAGGACGGGCGTCTCAGCACCCAAAAAACAATCAGATTAAATGACAAATTTTGACATTTTTGCCACGGAAAACTTCACATTTTTGGCGCGCCTTGAGCGCCGGAAGCTTCCCCCGTTTCATCACATTTGCTTTCGCCGCCCCTCCCTTAGGAAAATCTTGGTCACGCCACTGCTAGGTGGCTTCTTCGCTCATACATTCTTGCAAGATTAACAACATTGGCACAACATCAAGCACCAAAGACAGTTATCTGGACATGCAAATTATTAACCCGTCCCATCTGGGTGTGTGGTGTCCTCTTACTCCTCCCCCTTCCCCACGCTTTCTTGTAACAGCCGATCCACGAGGCTTTTCGCACCGCTCGATTACGTTATTGGCATCACCAGCATTCACCGTCGTTAGCGTTGGGTTCCACGGTTCATCAGTTATTAGGACTTTTAAGCAATGCGCTCGCACCATGGCGCACCGAGATTATCCGAATACCGCACGCTTTCCGAGAGAGAATCGCATCACTTGCCTGTTTGCATTGCACCACTGCAGATTTAGCTGCGCAGATGCGTAGAAAAATGCCGAGAAATAAATTGCACGGGTGGCCTGGCGGGCGCAGCGATGGCGTTGGGTGTCGACTGAGTGCCGGTCCTGCCTTTCTCCGGGAGATCTCCGAGTCGGCGGCCGGCTGGCGGTGTGATGAAACGCGCGGCTCTGTCACCGCTGCGCGCGGAGGGTCGAGGTCCGGAGCGTGGCTCGCGAGCGGTGCGCCAGGCGGTGGACGTTCGCGATCGCGAGATCCGGCCTGACCGTGCCCCGTGACTGATACCGGGAAAAATTGCGGCGCGTACGACCGCAAAAAATGAAGAGGGAGAGGGAGAGATAGAGAGAGAGAAAGAGAGAGAGAGAGACAGACAGAGACAGAGAGACAGAGAAAAAGAGACAGAAAGACAGAGAAACAGAGATACAAAGTGACAGAGTGACAGAGTGACAGTTACAGAGAGACAGAGAGACAGAGACAGAGATGCATTTTACGGCAATATGACTCGATGTCCTTGGGTACTTCGACACCATGCGGCATGAAGGGTTATTATATTTTTTTCCAATGCCAGTTTCATTAATCGCCTCATTCTTTGGTTTCTTAGAAGCACAAGGACATCTCCGAAAAAAATTAAACATCATAAACACACTTGGCAAGGACTGGGGAATGTAATACAAATTTACCAGAACAGCGTGGATTTCCCAACCAGAACAGATACCACGCCATGAATATATGAAGAGAGATACACCAATAACACGGCAATTAAGTCGTAAACGCCGAGGCTTCACATTATCTCCTGGCCTCCGCTTCCTCCGCCAATTCATTGGCATCATAAAATTGTGAGATGATCGTTAAACCTACTTTAACAAGCTTCTCGACTGATCCCCAGATCCTTTGTTTCACTCATGCACAGAGCTTTCATGAGGCTACTATTCGACCAAGGCGATACTGTCTATAGCTCACACATAACAGCTATGTTGTTCCATGAGTATATCAATTATAAAGTAGAATAGGTAGAATCAGTACTGGAGCATCGCTAAGAACCGCTTCTTTCCGACTTACTCCAATCTGGACAATGGTTGCACACATTGCCAACAAGAAGCAAAATCCACCGGCTCATTTTCTGACAACAAAATTGCACGCTCTATCAAAAGTCACACCGGATGCATTGCAACGCAATCGCTCAAACAACACTGGACCTGCGGGGGAGCCGGTCGACTTTGCCTTCCGAGGCGCGCCACTAGCTGAAAAGTTCGAGAGTGGGGTGCACTCCCGAGGGTGAGGGTCCGTTCCCAAAGGGGCGCCCCTTGCCGGCCGGAGGGGCGCCACATTTCCATGGGATGACACGTGCCCCCAGCACCCCCTTGCACCCACACCAGACATGCAACGAATTGCTCTCGAGGTCATCCGAATTAACGACAGCGCGGCAAAATTTAACAACACGATTTTGCGTCACCTCTGCACAAGCGCGCCTCCTCATTAATGCACGATACAGACTCGCATGCAGGTCACTCCATGGCACGACGCACCGCGCTACTGTTTCGCAAGATTAAAGTTCGAATATACTTGTCATCCGTACCGGCATGACAAAAATCGCTTAACTCATAGCCTTTCACATATGTGTTTACAAGCTGAATGACCCCACACCACCGGTGAAAAACCTAAGTTGATCAACACAATCCTAGCATAAGCATAAGGAACAAACAGGACACTTTCATGCGGGCCCAATTCGGCGGACGAGCGGTCGCATTGACCACCACGGTTACCAATGTGACTTATGTGATGGGAACATAAATGTAGATGCGGAGAGGTACAGCTGAAGTCCATACAACTGTGTTGTGCCAGTGTATCCGGTATTTGTGAATTACCAAATGCAACTTTAGTATTCCAAACTAAATCTGAATCTGAGTCGGAAGACTGGTTCATAAAGCTTAAAACAGTTGCAATAAATAATATAGTGATTGAAAAACAATTATCAGGAAACTCAACAAGATCCACAGGCAACGTGAAAATAATCAGGAATTCCTTGAACATTTAACCGATAGTATGCCCTCCCTACCTCAATCGCAAATGCTAACAAATGCTTCCAGACCGCAATATGGTAAGTTGTGTATGTTGATACCCTTGCCAGCCATTTTCCGACGGGTACTTATCAGTAGGTATGATCACTTGCGGATCAAGGGGAGCACGGATCCATGCCCCTCCCCAGAACAATTCTTATGAGCTCTAGTTCCAAAATTGATTTTTTTCGAAATCTAGAAACATTTCATGATGCAAATGTTGTCTCAAACGGATCCTCCGAATGCTAGCAGTTCAAATCATGAGTTCTATTTTCCAACTCGGATATTTAAAAAGTTGTCTCCCCCTCCACCCCAAAAACTGTAGAAAACTAGCATTCTGGATCCGTCGGTCGGCGTGCTTACAGTACAAATCCAATGTCTATAAACGATGCATTGCATGGTGTTGTTATGAAATCATGGCTACATCTGATGGTGAACAAATTTGTTAACGCAGTTGAGGTAATATTCTGAGATACTCACGGAGACCAAGTATCCTAAAATATATCCTATCCTATATAATAGAGAAAATATCCCATCGCAACCCGCCAAACAAAAATTACTTCTTAATTCGAATCCACGTTCTTATAAGCATCTTCAAAGCAGCAGAGGAATATATGCTACCTCACGGGCAGACATAATTTGTCTGGGGATCAAATTATGTATCTGTAAATTGAGCAGATAGTTGACATCAGCGTTTCGTACATTAATTAGATCGAATAAAGAAACTAATGTCAATTTCAAATGCTTTGGGGACAACCCTCTACCTTAGATGTTCAGCAGTTTGATGAAAACCACGCAATCCTACCGGGAACCATCACAACTTCTGAAATAATGTGATATAGATTGCTGATGAAATCCGCAGAGCGTCAGTATCACAAGTAACTTGCTAACTTCTACGAGCCTGACATAGCATACACATATTTGTATTAGCGTAATCCAACAAGATGACGGACATTCTATACCGCTGGTTAGATGAAGAGCTGCGCATTCCCGCATCAAATAACGTCGATGACTTCCTACGCCAATTCGGCAATGGTAAGTGCATTGGCATCTATCTTTTCTAATCCCGAAATGTTTTTTTTACAACTTACGCCGTGCAGTAATTATTTTTTATGAAGTGTAAAATTTGTGATTTTCACCACACTGGTGAAAGCACTTTGACAGTCAGACTGTCCAAAGTGCCAGTCTGGTCACCGGTGTTACTTTGGCCTGACACACTTGAGCGCTCCTATAAATAACCACGGCTATTTTAGGTACTATCTGCTGTACTCATTCGGTGACCTTGAGATCACATCCAAAATGTCACGCGAGAAGAAACTCGCTGGATAGACCGACTACTTTTGGTGTGGCCTGTGACGTTGAATGTCACGTTTGGGTAAGAACACCTGGCTTCATTAAGATTGTCTCGTCGAGTATTATTGTACACGGCTTGATCCAACCCTACCGGTCTATATTATAATATCTTGGGTGCACAAGCTTGACCAGCCCATTCTCTCCACGCCAGAAATGAATGCGACAATATATTTCCAGGCAGGTGGCGGCTGCCGTTTGGCATGCCTGACCAATGAATCACTGGCCACGCCACCCCATAATGCATTTCTGGCGAATCGCCCTGTTATGTTTGTAGCATTCAGCTGAGACATGTGGTGTGCGATTTTCCAGGGCATCTCCTCGGCAAAATACTGAACGTTGAAGGTATCCTTCCGGATAAAAAGTTCGATCAACTGAGGACAAACGATTTGTACGAGGACAGGTATGTACGGATGATGCACAATACAGTGAAAATCACGGAATGAATGTGCGGCATGTGATTTTATAAAGCGAAGTGAAACATTCCATGTTACCCGGAACTCCGTCAGCAATGAAGTACTTCAGTTGTTCACAGGTGACCATGCCAAGAGACGTAGTCCCCGTTCATACACTTGCAATTTGGCGGTCAAATAGTGGGCCCCTCTCTGCCCGTGCACTGCGCCGCGCCCGGTACTGGTGATGGTCGTGTCCTACACTGCCTCACCCTGTCCCTAGAGGGGACAGGGTGCCTCCTACACTGCCGTTGTACCCCACCTGAGCGACACGCTATCCTTCGCTCATATTGCGGTTGCATCTTACCCATAACCCAGGCTATACATAGTGCATGCGTGTCGATGTGTCTTATACGATATTAACAGACAAATATCATGTTGCAGGTTATACAACTTCTTGGTGATTGGCCCATACATGAAGATGCTCGGAGTAAATTTGTCCGTCAGACAGGCCAGAGATATTCTCTCAGACAAGCCAGGCAGCTTGACGTACCTCATATATCAGGTAGGAGGTCTGTAGATACATGTCGCTGCATGTGGTAGTTCGCGAACAGAATAAAATCAGCCCGACGTAGACATCATCACATCTCCACGCCGACACCATCAAGCGTTTCTTCCCTTCTCACCCACCTTGTCACATCACTCATGCAATGAAAGCGAAGCTAATGGCCACGTACGTTCGCTCCGGATTAAGCACCGAATCTCACCTTGGGTCGCCCCTTGCCCGCCACGTTCGTTGGCTGGCACTCGACTCTGTCTGGTCTCATCGAGGTCTCATCGAGGTCTTTAGATTTGTCCATGGCCTGGAGAGGGGATATCTTGGGGAAATGTTTTAATTTATCAGAAATGATGCAATTAGAGGTCGTAAATTCAAAATTAAAGTTAACCACAGCAGAACAAGGTTAAGACAGACTTTCTTCACCAACAGGGTGGTAGAACACTGGAACCAGCTGCCAGAAACCACTGTCAGTAGCAGCACATTGAACATCTTTAAAAACAGCATAGACAATCATAAGAATAGAGGGCTTGCTTTTCAGTATTACAGGGAGGGCTGATTGACACCTTTGGTGGGCAACTGGTACAGTGTGCAGAGTGCAACCAAGAAGGGCCCTTGTGACATAGTTGCGCTAATCTGTTATGTCTTTATGTCTTTATGTCTGTCTTTGTTCGACGTTTGTTGACGTTTTTCCGTACCTCAAAACAGGGTACGTCCTGATCACCGATATTTCAATACTGCCGAACAGGTGTACCTGGCCCTGCACAAGCCACGGGACCATCTGCGACTCAAGTCTCCCAAGCCTCTGCCGGACGCCTACAAAGAGCAGCTGAGGAGGTCGGCGCGGCCTGACCTGAGAGACTCGGGCCTTGCAAGTCTGGCGCTCACCTGTCAGTGCTACGGGCACGACGTGGCGAAGGTAGGACGTGGCGAAGGTAGGACGTGGCGAAGGTAGGACGTGGCGAAGGTAGGACGTGGCGAAGGTAGGACGTGGCGAAGGTAGGACGTGGCGAAGGTAGGACGTGGCGAAGGTAGGACGTGGCGGAGGTAGGACGTGGCGGAGGTAGGACGTGGCGGAGGTAGGATGTGGCTGCAGCCTGGGTCACGCACAGCATTGCCCATGGCAGGACGGAACCATAGCTTGGGTTATGGGTAAGATACGACCCTAATGTGGGCGAAGGGCAGCGTGTCGCTCAGGTGGGGCATGACGGTAGTCTGAGCTGGAGACAGAGTGAGTCAGGGTAGGACACGACAATGGCCAGTGCCGGGCGCGGTGGGTCGGTGGATCGCAAGGGCAGGGAGGGCTCATTTGACCGTCTGTCAAAATAATGTGGGGTTGGGGTGTCAAAACTGCCTACCTTAAGATCCACATCGGTTGGCTGGGATTCAGGGCGCACCAACAGCTCGCCCTCCACCTTCGACAGTCATTAGTTGTCTATGATGCAAACAAGGTGGGTTGATCCAAACTTTGCTAAATTTAAGCCAAGTCTTCGGAAACACATTGTCTACTTCATGTGATCATACAGCGAATTGATGACATAATCGTAGACTCTAGATCGATTTGTCGTCTCACTACAAGCGAATGCGAAGCCTGAACTGCCGTGGATTGCATGGAACATACCAGAGTTCATCTGGGCGCAGCGACCCGGTTCGGGACTACTGTCACGCCTTTGAAGCTACAGTAACTTTGACATAACGTTCCGCTTTCTGATTTATTCCTTCAGTCACATGTCCTCTTTTAACTTTGACTTTTGCCCATTTCATCACAGCATTATTCATAAAGTGTTCTTTACTTATGTTCATAGGAGGCTTCTGACGGTATCTAAGCTCGCAGGTAACTTCTCATCGGCGATTTACGTTTTAATGCATAATTTTAAGTTCTAACTTTCTCACTCATAAGTCAGAGCCAGACCGGTTTTTATGTTGATATTGATCAACTATCATAATATTTATATTGAATCACGCCATATACATTATAATCACGCCAATACACCATAAAATATGAGTGTTTACTTAGCCTTAGCCCAAATTGCTCACTTTATCGTGACCTATTGCAGGATGCTTGATTAAGATCAAACACACCAAGGTAAAAGTGATGTCAAAAGAGCATGCATCTTACAAAAGTAGGAAAATTAGTCCAAAATTGGCCACAATGGATTGGGACCTCAGGTCGCTGACCTGACCCCTAGCAAAAATGTATAGATAAACATTTTGGAGACACTTCCTAATTTTGGAGATAGGTGGTCCTCTTTGACCTGAGTTAGGTCAATGAACTTGCATGACATGAGGTTGAAATTTTCGTTTCGGACGTAAAAATGATGAAGGAAAAGATACTGGAAGTTGTGCGGTACTGCAGGCGGCCGTCGCCCCGCTGTCGCGGAATACGTTAGGGGCGTAAATAGCTATGTGTGCTCCGAGACGGTGCGAATTAAAGTAGCGCAATCATTGTTATGCATCTTGTATCCTAATATAGCCAAGAAAGATACCCATGAGTAAAGATAAGATCGTGGTCATCGTTGGTCACGTTGCAGTCTGTGGCGAAATACTGAACATGGTTGTATACCATGTGGTGGATGCTTCTACAGCAAAACATTGCCAGGAATCTGAAGAAAAAAACGACAAAAGACCTCTGCGAGCATATGGGGGATAACATACCCCGTTATTTTGCAAAACGGTTTATTGAGCGCTATAAATAACAGTAACTGGGGCACGGTTTAGCCGTTTTCCAGGAAGTAGTTGACTGATCTACATAACTATTTTGACGACAGTAAATGATCTTAAACACGCAACCCGCTAATGGCTACTCTGGAGCCGCTGATGCCTGGCTCCATACGGACCACAATCGGTTTGGAATGTGCAAAACTCAACTTCGTCCAACATTATCGTCACCATATCGCAATCAGATTAACTTGAAATTTCCTTTGAACATTTATAATTTGAGTCTGAATCGCGTTTGTCCAGATTTTTTCTTCTTCAGAATTCAGAAAGTTTTTTTATGTCCAAAAAGATCGGGAAAATGGATATTTTTAGTGTTACAAATTTTGACACTCACGTTGAAACGAAAAAGAGTTATGAGATAGCAGTATCATTGGTCATACAATCCTCTATCTCGTGGTGCAAACCGATTGCTAATATCTTCTTTCATCGATTATTGGCGGTTTGCCTTGCACGTCCTTCAGGTCTTTCAAAAACCGCTACACGTCACGTCACTGACGCCCGAACCATAATGAGATATATATTTTTGAACATACGCTGTGTAATTGATGCATGAGAAAAGGTAATGAAGTTTCAAATCAACATCTCTACACGTTTTCGTGCCGCTAAAAAAAACCGCCAGTGGGCAGATTCTGCTGCCTCCCCTCCCAGTGGTCGAGGGTTAATCTTCGTTCAAAGAAGTGGTTTTAAGGCGGTATTCCCAGACAGACGCGGACTGCTAACGATAGATGTCGCTCGCACCCGCAGTTAGCGCTCGTCACTATTCCCGGCTGGCAGTGGTGGCGAGTGCCACAAGGGAGTGTATTTCTGGTGTGTATCTTATGGTGCCCAGTTCAAGCCTAGGGATGGATAGCGATTCTTATTCGTACTTTTCAAAATGCAAATTGGTGAATGAAATCCCAAATCACTTTAGTTCTGCGTAGATGGTTGCGGGCTTCTACGAAGATCTGAAACTTTGTCTCGCTCGTGCAGCACCTTAGGCGCCCACCTAGGCGCCTAAGCGGTTCACCTAGCACCTAGGCACCTAAGCGGCTCACCTAGGCACCTAAGCGGCTCACCTAGGCACCTAAGCGGTTCACCTAGGCACCTAAGCGGCTCACCTAGGCACCTAAGCGGCTCACCTAGGCACCTAAGCGGCTCACCTAGGCACCTAAGCGGCTCACCCACGCACCTGAGTGCCTAATGCCAGCATTTCCACATTTAACATTTTCGAAGTGTGGGTGCTTACCGCTTAGCTTTTTTTTCTCAGAAAAGCAGCGAGAAATTGCGGTGCTGTTTCTATTTCTTTTCAAGTAAATCTCTAGGAATATCTGGTACTATAATTAGATAAGATCTGAGCATTTCACCAGAAAAAAACATTACCTAAAAATTATGGCCCAAAATAAGCATCTGAGCATTTCACTAAGAAAAAAACATTCCCCAAAAATGATGGCCCCAAATCAATTCTAAATCTGTGGTCATTGGCCCATGCTGTATTAGACGATGAAGGCGCCCATTAGCCTCCAGGCCGGTGGAACCGACTATATTTATGCACATGGCGCCACTCAACGACATAGGAAGTATGTCACGTTTAAACTGTGCTTCTAGTCACGCACTCTTTGCAGAATGAACTGAATTGAAACTGTGGCAGATAGCTTTTGTTAGCTTGCCTTGTCCTTCCTTCCCTCCATGAACTGTTTGGTCGTGGTGACGCCCGACAATTTTCAGACCAGACTGACGGAAGCCCACTTCGTCAAGGAATGCCAACAGCGAATCACCAAAGAAGGCGAATCTAAGAAAGAACTCGCCAATGAAATCAACAATCAAATGACAGAGGAATACATGAAAGGTATGTCACTTCGGTTCGTGTGGCCAACAAACTGCAAGTGAAGCACATCTATAGAACGGATTCCCCGAAGCGACGAATGTCGTTGACGTAATCTACGTTGCATATGGTTTGGCTCAGTCACTTATCGAAATTGCTACAAAACTCATCTACTGATTCGTCCGTTCTTAGACACCAACTGAAGCACGACATTTATCATCCAAACTCATTTAGGCTTTATCGATGTCAGAATGAACTTCGTCTGGACCGGAACTATATTTTCAGACGAGTTTTGATCATAGGTAGAGTTTCCAATGTCTTCGGAGGAACATTGGAGGGACCCTCTAATGATCAGCAGGACCCTCCAATAAATATAGCTGTGAGTGTGAGACCGTACTTGCCATACCTTTCCCTGCGTCTTCGAAAGAACAGCTTTGTCATTGGTGGGCTATATATTGGTGGGCTATATATCAATTATATACTTATCGCTACACTCTTGGCTTGGATATTGTCAAATGTTAGTGGACGATATTGGCACACGACCGCTTGCATGTCACCTTTCAGGGCAACACTGAACGTATGTAATGGCTGACCGAGCATGGTTTCATGTCGGCAGCATTTTAAATCAACTGACTTTCATTCATGTAGCCTCACACATCCGTAGTGCGCACACAAGTGAGTACTTCTGAAGAACAAACCGTAGTGAAGCTGAGTTGCAGCGGGAGGGATCCCCAGGACTTGTTATGGCGTGAGCGATGCTTCCTACCCGGAATCCCAGACGGCACCAGGCGGCGCCCGGGCGTGTGCCAGACAACTGACGTCACCTTAGTGACTGCCCAGAGTGGCGTGACAGCAGTCCTGCCTCGTTAACTCCTCCACCGCCACTCCACGCTGCTAACGGCGAGTAGCGGCCGAATCGAGCAGGGGGTTCGCCTCCGCAAGGCGGCACCGCGTCTTGTCATACGATCATGTCTTCGACACGCGATCACCCATGCACAAAGGCAGGGGCGGTGTCGACTCGCCATCACGCATCACCTTTACACCTAGGCAAGGGAGATGTCGACTCACCGTCACGCACCACCCACACAGAGGAGGGGCGATGCGACCCCGCACGCCACCCATACACAGAGACAGGGGCGATGTCGACTCACCGTCACGCATCACCCTTACACCCAGGCAGGGGAGATGTCGACTCACCGTCACGCACCACCCAACATCGAGGCAGGGGCGATGTCGACTCACCGTCACGCAACCACCAGACAGGGGCGATGTCGACTCACCGTCACCTACACAGAGCAGGGGCGATGTCGACTCACCGTCACACGCCACCCATACACAGAGACAGGGGCGATGTCGACTCACCGTCACACATCACCCTTACACCTAGGCAAGGGAGATGTCGACTCACCGTCACGCACCACCCACACATCGGAGGCAGGGGCGATGTCGACTCACCGCACGCCACAGAGGCAGGGGCGATGTCGACTCACCGTCACGCACCACCCACACATCGGAGGCAGGGGCGATGTCGACTCACCGTCACACGCCACCCATACACAGAGACAGGGGCGATGTCGACTCACCGTCACGCATCACCCACACACAGGCAGGGGCGATGTCGACTCACCGTCACGCACCACCCACACATCGGAGGCAGGGGCGATGTCGACTCACCGTCACGCATACCCACACAGAGACAGGGGCGATGTCGACTCACCGTCACACGCCACCCATACACAGAGACAGGGGCGATGTCGACTCACCGTCACACGCCACCCTTCAGGCAGGGGCGATGTCGACTCACCGTCGCACCCACACAGCGGGGGATGTCGACTCACCGTACATCGGAGGCAGGGGCGATGTCGACTCACCGTCACGCACCACCCACACATCGGAGGCAGGGGCGATGTCGACTCACCGTCACGCATGACCCACACAGAGACAGGGGCGATGTCGACTCACCGTCACACATCACCCACACAGAGACAGGGGCGATGTCGACTCACCGTCACGCATCATCCATACATGGAAGCAGGGACGGTGTGGACGGCACCCGGCCGACAGTGTCCCACATGGACATCGGTCGCATGCCACCGGCGGCGCCGACCACCGACAACACCTAGAGCTGACCTACACAAAACAGTACCCTCACGATACCGGAGCGCGTGCTGTCGGCGAGGACGACATCCGATGCCGCGGCCCGATCCGACGCGCTCACAACTTCGAATACATTTTAGATACGGCTATGATTATTGGGCGGTCTAAGAACAGATTCGTTGAACGACTATCCTGATCAAAGTTGAGATAGCCGCTTTGTCATTTGTTATCTAATGTGATCTAATGACAGCCTCTGATCTCGTGGCAAGTCTGTGCAGCCGGTTGGCTGCTGACTTCCGACACAGCCCGCCAATGTCTCTTCCGCTGATCAATTGTACGTCCGCCGGTGCGCAGGCGACTCGGCCAAGCTGTGGGGCCGGGCGTTCCGCAGCTCCGTGAAGTCGGCGCCTCGTCGCGAGCTGGAGCGGAAGCAGGCCGAGGCGGCCGCCATGCGCCACCAGATCAGCAGCTTCGACGCCACCGCCGACGTTCGCCGTGGCAAGTACAAGGACGTGCGCAACGCCGAGTTTCTCCAGGTATGGCCACCGGTTATAGGCCACCGGCGTCTGTTACGTCAGCACGCCTTCCGTTCAGTGCGGGTTATTGACCACCGGCGTCTGCCGCATCGATACCCCTTCTGTTCAGTGGAACGTCATGGCAGAGTGACAGGCTCGGCAATGGTTCGTCTCGCATGGTGTGCTGGCTAGGGTTGCAGAGGACATACCCCAACAGGTTCAGGTAGTCATTAGAGAGCCAGCCTTGGCCACATAAATGCTGTTGCTGTATTACGGCATGCCAAATATCGACTCAAACTACATTGTTGACGATGGATTGCTTAGAGAAATGAGTTCATTCTACGAGCAACATATTCTGTCCAGCAAAGAGCCCAACCTCATCAGCCCAACGTACGTTCTGACACGTATTTAAGAAAAGTTGAGACAGAGGCGCTATTACGCTGGTAGAGTGAGCGAGTCGCAGATGTTGTCGCACGTCTCCATATCGATGGTTAATTCCAATCATTTGCGTATTTACCAGCTGCCCACAACCCGTCAATTTGATAGGTAACACTAACCGAGTCGCTGCAGACGACAGTCACGTCGGACATGATCCCCGACGACCTGGTCAACACGGAAGCCAACACACAGTTCGTGCACAAGCTACGCTGCCAGCTGAATCGCGACACCAAGGCGCGCTTCGACCGCGAGAAGCGGCGCAAGCAGATGTACCTGGCGCTGCGTGATGAGCAGCGCCGTCGGGAGGATGAGCGGCGAGAGATGGACCTGGTGCGACGCATGCTGCGCCAGGCCGACTACGAGCTACGGCTGGCCGCTCATCTCACCGACATCAAGCGTCAGAAGGAGGTGATCGTCAAGAACAGGCTGGAGAAGGATCAGCAGCTGCAGGTGAGGCCCCGGCCACTGCCGGCTCGACTGGCAGCGGTACGAGCCGATTCAGAGCACTGAGAATGAGGGAACTATAATGTTGTACCACTCAGGCGAGTGGATTAGGGCATTGTTGATTTGACGCACGGTCGGTAGGCAATTCCGTAACAAGAATGTCGGGCTATGGGTACCAAAGGTCCCTGGTTCGACTCTAGCGCCACTCAGGACATTTCCCAATCCCGCGGCCCACCGGCGAAACAGTGTGGGCGCCGCCATTAGCCGTGAATGTACATGAAGTGTGTCGTGAACTAACCAATAAGCAAACAAACCCAAGACAGAAACAACTGGAGGTTATGCCTCGTTGCCTGTTGTTTGCATTAGTCGACCGCAGACAATGTTCTAATGTCATCAATACATGTCCAAAAGTAATAATGTGAAGAAATGTATCGTAATTAAATTCCTAGATGCTTCATTTGATTTAATGCTTATCGTTGATTGATTGATTTATTTATTGATTGCCATCCATCCATGGCACCTCCATGGATCATGCATGGATCATGTATGCCCGGATTGGAAACCAGCAGCTGTTTGTGTATCAGCCCACCTAGCGGCGGGTAAGTAAAAACACGAAATCGCGGCCGGTTTTAGGCCGTGCGCCTATGAGAATTCTGGGTACGCATTTCGCATTGAATTTTTTGTTCCAATTGAATCAGCCATCCCAGAAGGATTACATTACCCTTTCATGATACAGAATTGATCAAGGAACCTTACCGTTCTTTCCTTATTGATTTATCACGCTCCGTTCATAAGTTGTCCTAGTGCGAAGTGAAGACATCTGAGAGGGAGCCCACCTCGTCCCAAAGGTCGGCACACCGATGTTGGTACATTGAAGAACTTTATCTTGAATCATTATCTCTTATCTCTATCTTTATCTTTCTCTTGAAATGATCGTACGGGACAAAGTACATGAAGCCAATGGACAGACCAAAATGATTTGGGTCACATTCCATTGAGTCCCATATTAGAAGCTGAAATAAATGCGGGGGTGGATCAAGCAAACATTGAGGTGGCAGTCCCCCTCAATGGGATATAAAACAACACCCCTGAGTCGAACGACTGGCAAGTGGTAGCGAATCGGCGAGAGGTAGTGGCGTTGCCAGCTAGGGCATGTTGCAAGTGTTGTTCTAACAGGGGGAGAGAAAGTCGCGCCCCTTATGACTCGAAGGACGCCCTCTTGGAGGTTCCAGTGTACCCCCTGCCTCGAAATACTCAGCGGAACGCGCTCCTCGGCCTGGGAACGGCAGTCCTCTGAGAGTCCGAACGCGCGCCGCGAATTTTCGGCGAAAGTCACTCCTCAGAGAAAAAAAATGGTGCTCATCTAGTAGATCGGAGTGTACCCCGTCCAAATGTTCTGACCCAAGAGCCGCCCCTCTGGAGAAATGACGCCTCATTGGAAAAATCATGAACCTGTCAGTGATATGGTGTAGGGGGAGGGGTTTGTACCCTCCGTGGAACTTCTGCTCAATCCTCCGCGGATTGGTGAGTACGCTGAAGTATACTCTCCATTCGGTTGCATGAACCACTCCACCTGAAAATATCGGCGACAAATCTAGAGACCAAGGAGGGTGGGGGCGAAAACAGAACCGCCTATTCTTATCTTTAAGGGTGAAACTGCCCCCTCAATCCCTGCTTCTCCCACACGCAATAGTTTTAACTTCTAGCATGTGGCCCTATGTAATGTGACCCTCCTCTTCATTTTGGCATGCCTATTGCCTTCATGTACTTTGCCCCCTTCGATCGCTTTAAGAAATCAACAGGTCTGCTGACCCTTTCGGCGAAATGGGCTCCCTCCCACAGACGCCTTCACTTCGCATCACAACTTCGGAACGGAGCGTAATAAACCAATAAGGAAAGAACGGTAAGGTTCCTTGATCAATTCTGTATCATGGAAGGCAGATGCAATCCTCGTGGGGTGGCTGAATCAATTGGAAAAAATGCCAACTCGAAATGCGCACCCAGAAATCCCATAGGCGCACGGCTTAAAACTGGCCGCGTTTCCATGTTTTTACTTACCCTCCGCTAGGTGGCAGGTTGGTACCGCTGATACGCGAAGATGCAAGACGACGACGCGGAGTTTCCAATCCAAGCGTACATCATCCAGAGTACCTGCATGGAATATATATATGGCGCACATGGTCCATGGTATCTTGGTAAATACGAAGATCGAAAGTTGAATTGTTCATCCGATATCAACAGTGTTTCAAACATAGAAATTATGACTCGCAACATAAGGATTATTTTGACAAAATATGTCCTCAGCAAAAAGCGCCTGCTAAGGTTACATAATGTTATAATTCTTCAACATATATATTATTGTTGTTTTCTCTGGGGTGCAACGGTGGCGTACCCAAGGGGACATTTGGAGCAGTTTCCCCCCTGAGAGATTGTGGGCCGTGGGACCCCAAGAATCGAGCATGGCTTCAGAAAATGTGTATCAGACTCCCTAAAAATCCCACTATGATCCCAATAATCACACCGGAACCCATAAAATTAATATTGGAGCCAAAAAGTCGCCTTGAATGGAAAGGATGCTGGCAACATGCAAAATCGTACCAAAACCCATGAAAATCACATTGTGGACCCACAAAAAATCAATCCGGGGCCCCATGTGATGACGCTGGGGCGCCAAAAGTGTGACTGGGTGTCCCTCAAAATAACACTGCGACCCCAAATATCTCATCGGGGCCGTAAGAGCCATATTTTGGGAAAAAAACCTCGTCCAGGGGCCCATACAATGACGTTGTTTGGCCCAAAATCGCACCAAAGACAATGAACATCATATTGGGGGCCCCAAAAATCGTTCCGGGTATCTAAAACTTGCCGCTCGAGCTCCAAGAAGTGGGGCTGTGTCTTTTGAAAATACGGCTGGCCCCCGAAAATCACGCTGGGGCTTTATAAGGCCGGACCTGGGCCCATGGAAGTCACACTGGGGCCGAATAAACATCGCCGAGGCCACTGAAAATGACGCTGGGACCCATAAAAGTCAGGCCGAGGTCCTGAAAATTATGTTCGGCCTTATAAGGTTGGATCGATGCCTATGGAAGCCACATTAGGGCCAACGAAATATCGCCTAGGACTCTGAAAATGGTGCTGGGGCCCATAAAACACAGGCCGGGCTCCTGAAAATCACGCTCGGGTCTCGACAGGTCCCACCGGGGCCCAAAAGGTCTCATCGGGACCACTAAAAAATGGAGCCGCGTCACATCGATGACCCGGCTTAATGCCGCATGACTTTGATTTTCATCTGTGTGGGCTCTGATCGGTGTTGATAAAAGAACTTGGAAGTGATAAGCAAAAAAACAGCTGATGACAATAATACCAGGAAATGTGGGGCATAATGAAATTGAGGTTGTGCGGAAAATGTTGCACCGCGTTCTGACACAATTGCATTTAGTGGGTCTCAAACGAACCGATGGGATTGACTCAATGCATAAATCTGAATGAGATGGGTGTGACTGTTTGCATGGGAAAGTTTTCCGTAGACTTGGATTAGCTAAGGAAACATCTAGATGAAAAATTCATATATTTGTATTGTGCAGGTTGTAAGTAGTTTAAAAAAAGTTGTCCTGCTTTAAAGACCGAGCAGAAAGGGGTCGGAAATACCTTAGTAAACAGCTTTGGAACATTTTTATACGGCGAGCAAACTCCACTCACCTCACCGCCCAGAAAAAGTTTTATATCAGCATCAGCAGTGCTGCGTGCACCTCCAATCCCAAAGGAAAAGGCGACTGAAACACCAGTTGCTCGTAAAACCTTTAAAATCCTACCTGATGTGTTCGACCAAGTGTGACAGTGAAAAGCTTCAGTAGGTGCGATGCGAAAGCTCTTCGATCTAAGCTGCGGCCGTGTTCTGTCTTTCGCCGCGGCAGGAGCGGCGGCAAGACGAGTACGAGCGCTCCGTCCGGCATCAGATGGAGCTGATCGTTCAGAAACGGATCGAGCACCAGGAGGACCTGCTGAAAGAGGCACAGCTTCATCGTCGGCTGCTGGAGGAGCGCAGGGCGGAGAAGATGGAGCGACGGCACCGTCTGGCACAGGACGTGGTCGAGTTCTGCATGGATATAGCGATACTCACCGTTGATTATAAAACCAAGTCCGGCGACAAGTAAGCGTATCACATTTGTCTCTTCTCCTTTTGCATTGAAACTCGTTTTCCTCTTTATGTATGTAGGACATCACACGTCAATATTCGCCCGGCCAGTATTACATCTTTGATCTGGCTTGGTCTGCATTGACGAGCATTAATGCCAACTATTTTATTTGGCCACTGATACCATGGACATTATTGTCAGCGGTCTGGTGCCTGTATCTTCCCAGGCGCGGCAACAATGCCACAAGAGATTAATGTTTGTCGGATCGTTTTGGCTTTGAAGACCATTATGTTCAAGATTAATGTGCCGATGTCGAGAAATCTTTCACCATGACGCCCATATATATATAGACATAAAGACATAAAGACATAAAAGATTAGTGCAACTATGAGCCACAAGGGCCCTTCTTGGTTGCACTCTGTACACTGAACCAGTTGCCACCAAATCTGTCAATCAGCCCTCCCTGTAATACTGAAAGCAAGCCCTCTATTCTTATAATGATTGTCTATGCTGTTTTTAAAGATGTTCATGTGCTGCTACTGCCGATGTTTTCTGGCAGCTGGTTCCGTGTTCCACTACCCTGTTGGTGAGAAAGTTTGCTGAACCTTGTTCTGCTGTGGTTAACTTTAATTTTGAATTTATGACCTCTAATTGCATCATTTCTGTTAAATTCAAGATTTCCCCAGGTATCCCCTATCCAGACCATTGACAAATTTAAAGACCTCGATGAGATCTCCTCTCAGCCTTCTATATCTAAGTGAAAACATATTCAATTTCTTCAATCTTTCCTCTATGCCGGTTGCTTATGCCATTAACCATTTGTAGCCCTCTTTTGCACTCTCTCCAAAGCCAACAATCTTTTCATAGCTAGGCAAGCTTGATGCAGTATTCCAATGCCAATTCTATATATATATATATATATATATATATATATATATATATATATACATATACAGAATTGAGGTTCGGGTCATGGACCTTAGGTATCCGTAGTATTCAGTGTGTTCCTCACAGCTTTCTTTCATTAAAGATGGCCAACAAACGCCTGCGTTTGTTTGCAAGTTCTTTCATATTGTTAGCCGAAGTTTGTTGTTTGAAGAAATGAAGCTCAACTTTTCTTGTGAACCGAAAATTAGTCAGAAAATTTCGTTCTTTGATTATACAGCCCAGTGCTAACTAGCTTCTACAAAGATATTTTGTAACATTTTAGTTTTTACCACCAATTTCTCTACATACAGACTAGTTAGCGTATTTCAATGCATGCATTTTGTTAATGGCTCAAGTGCATTCAATCTCGTGCCAATGTCCAATTATTTTCTGATGCTAAGATTAATATTTGCTGTTTCATATATCCGCTTTCTTACCGAAAAATAAATGACTTGATGCATTATTTCATGTAAAATATGCATTCAAATTGCTTAAAATTCAAATGTAATCAAACCATTTGTGATGCAATGAAGAGGAGCATGTCTTGTCGTGGCCCAATCAAAAGAAAAATGGACAAAGGTATTCATATATGAAAGCATGAAGCATGGTAATGAACATCAAATGTGACAGCATTTGTCTGAAAGGGACAAGTTTCAAGTTGTGGGTATTTGAGTGCGAAAATACAATAATAATTTTGAATAAGACAAAATCGAAGTATTTTATTCACAGGATAAGCAATAATGAAGGAATAAAATAAATACGGTTGAATGGTGGAATCGTTTTCACAACCTTCTTGTAGTCCTGACGTCACAAGTGATGAGGAGTCAAGGAATCGGTGATGCGCGCAACGCACGGGAAGGCTTACGTTGAGTGTTTCTATGCTGTTTTTTTTTTCAAGCGTCCTGCGTCAAAAATGATGGGATTCATGCTTGTGAAATTGTCTAAGTGCTTGTAAAAATGTGTCGCCTGAGAGGGTAATTGCAATCTTGTATGGTGGAGGTGCAGCAGTGCACATTTTTCGAATCTTACGCTGCGTATAATTGAACATTATGCAATACTTCGTAAAACATTTTTGGCTCAAACCAGCAGAAATAGCGTACTCGGGGTCAGCTGTGACCGCTTGATCCGTCATGGATAAAAGTTATGGGAGGGGATAGGATACCTTGAATGCCGAACAATATTTTGTTCTGGAATGTTTTGCCACCACCCTAACACAGGAGCAGCTGGTTTGATGATGAAGATAATAATTGGTCTCAACAATATTTTCCACCTGAAGTTCCATACAAAGCCAATCTTTATTCATGCGGAGAGGGCCCGGGCCTCCTGTCCGCCACCTTTCGCCACCTCGGATGACATGTCTAGCAGTGCTATTGTATTAGAGGTGCAGCCGGGTGTGTTCTTCATATTAGAGGGGGCTTGTGATGCCCCTCCATGAGACGGGGTGTGAGGATCTGAACGGAATGACTGGGCGGATTAATTTTGTGGCTGACTGAATATGTCTATATCTACTCCTTAGCTTTCTTGTCGAGCAAATTCCATTGCAAAAATTCAGAAAAGGACGTACAAATGCAGAGCGCAAGATTATCGACTACACAACTAAAGGCCAATTTTAACGGATGGCAAAAATATGTGCTGAGGCTGCAGAAAATCGGGCCCTTGATCAGCGCAGTTGATGAACAGCATTTCTGTGCTGCAGGGAGGTGCCGCAATCGATATTGAACGACTGGAAGCAGCTGTTTATCCGGGTGGAGAGTCTGTCCAACGGTACTGATCCGGAGGAATTAAGTGCCACCAGTGCCTTCACACCCAGCCAGCAGGAACTACTGCAGGAGCAAGACCTGGTCCAGTACATGTCCGTAGCAGATGAGTGGGTTATACAGGAGAGAGATTCCGGCAAAAAGAGGAGCGCTCACGCCAGAGATGATGTAGCGCTCCAGATGGATACGTTAATCGTTACCGGGTTCGTCGTGCATCGCCTGCTGCGCATGGTGTATCCACCGAAAGAGCCAGTAAATGCGCCATCCAGACCCGACTTCACTCTGATGGCAGTGGTTATGGGCAAAATCTATTCGGGAAAAACACACTGCTTGAAAAATATGCAGTCATCTCACGGACTGTATCACATAGAAATGCACGAACTTGTGAAACGTTCTTTGGCGACGCTGGAGGAAGAGATCCAGCTGGAACTGGAGGCAGCTGGATCCAGTATCATGGAAACACTGAAGATAGCTGACATTTTACCAGACTTCAGCACGGAGAAGATAGTTCACGAAGCCACCCCTTCAGCACGAGAAGTAGAGCAACCGAAGCCTGGAGAGCCGATTTCCTCGAGGGAAGGGTCTACCGAAAAGACGGACCAGTCACCTGATACGGATCCGCCGTCACAGGCTGCCTCAGGTACTGGTGAAGTTGGTGAAGCTTCTCCACGGAAGCATTCTGAACCTCAGGTTCAGGGCCCGAACCAGGGAAGCCATCAGAAGGTCAAACTAAAGTCTAGTCGAGGGAAGGCCTTAGAAATAGATTCAAGCCCATACAAGCCGCCAAGCAGGGAAGGCAGTGTATCGAATGACCCAACAACCGATCGGAAGTTAACATCTAAGGATGATTTGGCGACAGAGCTTCTACCGGAAACCTCTTCCAGCGAAGGCAAGCAGGATAAAACATCGTCAAATTCAACCGTGGCCGGAGTAGAGACGCCTACGATGAAGGCAGAAGGAATAGATGAAAGTGAGGTGCACGAATTGGATGGAGATGACTTTGGTGCGGCAGGCCCGGAAGAGAGCGAACTCGAAGAGGAAACATTAGCGACGTCTGACGAGGTTATGTCATTCCAGTTCAGCACTTTTGCTGAGTTAGGGCGTGATGTGAAGCGGGCACTGGATAGCGGCCAGCGTGTAAGTGACGAGACTTTGGCTGGCCTTGTGCTGGAGGCGTGGAGAGAACTGCCTGAGGGTGCCGGCTGGCTCATGGAGGGCTTCCCCGACACCATCGAGCAGGCCATTCTCCTGGAGGAGCAGCTGGTCGGCAAGGGGTTCGACTCGGACGAAGAGATGGACGAGGTCGAGATCGAGGTAACACCACTGCCGAGGCCTGAGCCACCTGTATGTGAATCCAAGCAGAAGAAGAAGAAAGGTGCAAAGGGAGATGGTGGTAAGAAAGGAAAGGGTAATGAGGAGCCCCCGCCGCCACCGGAAGCACCTCCTCCTGAGCCACCGGAGCCAGTATATACCAGAGTGAGGCCATTCCGCCGCAGCCGTCTGGTGCCCGATCGCCAACGCCGCGAGAAACCGCCGCCGACCAGCGGCCTCGACCTGGTCGTCGAGTTCGCTGCCAGCGACCAGGTGGCCCAGCAGCGCCGCTGCCAGCTCGCCGACGACATCGACGGCCAGCCGGACTCGGGCACCGTGCCGCCGGGAAGCGACGACCACGTGACGCTGGCGGGGCAGCTGTTCAGCTACGACGAGATGCGACAGCCTCTCGAGTCGTTCTACCGAGAGCGCGGCGTTTTCCGGCAGATCGACGCCAGCGCCGCACCGGCGGGGGTGGAAGAGCAGCTGCTGGAGCTGATCGAGGCTGGCCGCGCGCGCAAGGAGGCCGAGCGGCTGGTGGCGGAGCGGCGGCAGGAGCTGCTGGACGCCGCCGTGAACGCACCGGACTCGGAGCCGGAAGAGGAGCCGGTGGTGGAGACTCCGCCACCAGAAAAGGGAAAGAAGGGAAAGCCACCCAAGAAGGCGCCGAAGGAAAAGGCAAGCAGTCGTAACGTGAAACAACCACCGGGGAAGGATGGAAAAGGAAAGGGCAAGGAGTCAGAGCCAGAACCAGCCCCAGATGAAGCGGCAAAGATTCCCGATCCACCTCCTATGCCTGTGCCCGGAGAAACCGGCTACTACTTCGAGGATGCACCTGTACCAGAGAGTGTAGCAAAGGTAATTATATTGCAGATATAAGTGGTGGATGTTCACTGAGGTGTGTGGCACTTCGGTCGTACGACGGTCAAAGGGTATGCTATTTGTGGTTCAATTACCACGGTGTGCGTTAGATTTGCATGTAAGTCGGGGAGGGTGTATGGGACGAAGATATATAAATGATTCAAGTTGGCACGCCATAACTAAGGAGTTAGCAATGTGGGTATGCAGATATACCAATGTTTCAAGTTGGCACGCCATGACTAACGAGGTAACACTATGGGTAGTTAAATACATCGATGTTTCAAGTTGGAACGCCATAGCATAACAAGAGTCGCGACGTGAACCACTGTGAGCTTCCTACACTACAAGCCACTCAGTGTTTCCGCGTTTGTCGCAGTACCTGGTGCTGGTGTGGCAACAAATGGAGCACAGCTACATTGACAACCTGAAGCAGTGGCTGGGTGCGGTCCGCCTGGAGCGAGCCTCTGTGATCCAGCACCTGCACGCCGTGCGCGTCTCGTTCGACGCCTTCCTGTTGCGGCCCGACCTCAAGCAGCAGTTCCTCGACAGGTGAGTCACGGTCCGCGGCACTCGACAGGTGAGTCACGGTCCGTGGCACTCGACAGGTGAGTCATGGTCCGCGGCACTCGACAGGTGAGTCACGGTCCGCGGCACTCGACAGGTGAGTCATGGTCCGCGGCACTCGACAGGTGAGTCACGGTCCGTGGCACTCGACAGGTGAGTCACGGTCCGCGGCACTCGACAGGTGAGTCACGGTCCGCGGCACTCGACAGGTGAGTGATGGTCCGCGGCACTCGACAGGTGAGTGATGGTCCGCGGCACTCGACAGGTGAGTCACGGTCCGCGGCACTCGACAGGTGAGTCACGGTCCGCGGCACTCGACAGGTGAGTGATGGTCCGCGGCACTCGACAGGTGAGTCACGGTCCGCGGCACTCGACAGGTGAGTGATGGTCCGCGGCACTCGACAGGTGAGTGATGGTCCGCGGCACTCGACAGGTGAGTCACGGTCCGTGGCACTCGACAGGTGAGTCACGGTCCGCGGCACTCGACAGGTGAGTGATGGTCCGCGGCACTCGACAGGTGAGTCACGGTCCGCGGCACTCGACAGGTGAGTGATGGTCCGCGGCACTCGACAGGTGAGTCACGGTCCGTGGCACTCGACAGGTGATTCATGGTACGGAGCACTCGACAGGTGAGTCACGGTCCGCGGCACTCGACAGGTGAGTCACGGTCCGCGGCACTCGACAGGTGAGTCACGGTCCGCGGCACTCGACAGGTGAGTGATGGTCCGCGGCACTCGACAGGTGAGTGACGGTCCGCGGCACTCGACAGGTGAGTCATGGTCCGCGGCACTCGACAGGTGAGTCACGGTCCGCGGCACTCGACAGGTGAGTCACGGTCCGCGGCACTCGACAGGTGAGCCACGGTCCGCGGCACTCGACAGGTGAGTGATGGTCCGCGGCACACCGGCACTTTGTGATGCGCGTGCTGCGGTGTTGGTTGACAGCGTGGTGAGTCGACGTGCAAGACATATTTCCCGGACCCCTGACTTGCTGTGGTGGACAGCTACCACCAGTCGCTGTCGCAGGGGTTCGGCCAGCTATGTATACGCAGCTTCCGTGGAAGTGTTGGACAGTTGCGGAACTGCGCCAGTATAAATCGATGACTTGTGCACACCCAACGGTAGCTCGAGCATCGCTTGCATGAGTAACCGATGTGTTCATTTTATGTGAATCAAATAAGCATCACCTGTTGGCTGGTGGTATGGTGCAATGCGTCTCGGAGCGTCAAAAAATAAAGCGATTTTCTTTGCTTGTATGCAAATATTTCGATATCAATGGGATAACCAGTGCTGGAAACAAGCTCAAGTAACATTAGCATGCAGTATATCGGAGAGCTGCTATGACCTATCTCCTGGTGACAAGTACTTCTCAGAATACAGCGAAGTAACTTCGGACCAGTTGCCACTTCGGAGTGCTGCTGTGACAGGTCATCAAAGGACAGGTCTCTCTTCTGACGGTTTTTCACCTGTCTTCTGGTTGACAGGTACGTCTCAGAGTACAGCCTGGTGCCGACGGATCTGCGGTGCGACGAGGAGGTCAAGTGCGAGTGGTACATGCGCATCAAGGAGCTGGAGGACACCATGTGGAACATCACCGACACACGCCGCTGCGAAGCCGAACAGGAGCGGTTCAACGTCATGTCGTCCGGCTGGATTGAGGACAGGTGGGTGCAGCCACTGCTTCGCTGACAGAGCTGGCGCTACTGAACTGATCTGATACGTTTGAGTCGCTAGACTCGCATGGTCAGGAGTGCTCGTGATGGTGTCCGGGTTTTCCAGATAAAAAAAATTGGTGTGTGGCAATGGCGATGGTTGACTCAGAAGAGGACTTGTTTCGCTGATGACAAAGCAGCCAGGCAATACTCCGTACATATGGAGAGCCAGATTGTGCAGTCATAGATGCAATGCATGCTAGCTTAGATGCATGTGGTTTCATGCATGCTACTAACAACATGTAAATCGAAACCGATTGAAATTTGTAACATCCGGCGCTTGGCCGGGCCTCCGATTGTTCTCCCCCGGCCATTGGTTTGGCAGGTGTTGGTGGGGGGGGGGGGAGGAGGGCGGATGTTCGCCTCCTTCCCTCTCTCACCCTTGAGTCTCAGAAGTTATTGCACCGACAGACAAAGCAATCTCCATTGCGATTCCCGGAGGAAGCAACGATTTTTTATTTAAAAAAATGGCGTCACTACAAGCACAAATGGCTCCGCGCGTGGCTTCACTACCTTGGGCCTGGTGGTTCATGCTTGGGTCATTTCGAAGCTTAGAATATTTTAGAACCAGGGGGAAAAGGTCTATCAGGTTACGATTTGGAATAATCGAACTTCCAATGTTCCTAAATATAGCTTTTGTTCAAATTTGTAATATCCCTGGTCCAATTTTTCAGCATGTCTTTTTGGGATTTAGAAGGCATTATATTCGGAGTCAATTTAATTATATGCGAAGGTACACGGTTTGGCCATAAGTTCATAGTTTAACCCTAAAAGACTGATGATTGTGAAGCAAATTGCACTTTAAAAAATGGGATAAGCTGAGAACAAAAAGCAAGAGGTTTTTGCAAATGACTTCACTTAACGGACCGTATGCCAGTTAACTTGGACAACATGAATCAGAGTTTGTTTAAGATGTGCGAAATTGATGCATGAAAAAGATGTGTCAAGCTTGAGCCCACTGTCGCGCACAGTTTTCCCGCTGTCGCAGAAACATCACAGGGGGTAGTGACTTACGACTCCTCCTAACTGGAAGTGTTGTCGGAGATTGAAAGTTAAAATGCCATTTGGTCTAGTTAAACAAGAACTAAAGCTGACTAGGAAGATTAGGTTTGGGCTATCGATGGTTTTCACCGACTACTTCTAGTTTTATCCGCATGTATTGGCGCGAAATGCCGATTCCGTCGACTACATTCATCAGGATTTGGCAGTTACCTGAAGTCGAAGTTTTCAGTACGTCATGGCCTCGACGCCTATAATTGTGAATTTGGACGTAAGACATTTATACATATATACATATATACATACATATATATACATATATATATATATATATATATATATATATACATATATATATATATATATATATATATATATATATATATATATATATATATGTGTGTGTGTGTGTGTGTGTGTGTGTGTGTGTATGCATCTATCATACCGCTGTTGATGATACTGGTGACACCAAGACGACAGTTCGTACGAGGACGTGGGTGTTATTTACCGGCAGACTGGCTTTGACTGCCAACGACTGGCTGATGGTGATGCAGGCAGAGGTCGACCGCTTCCAGGATACCAGCCAGGTGCTGGAAGACTACTTCATTTCGATGAGCGGCGCCCAGCTGCCCGAAAACGACGGCCACACACGCGGCTTCAAACAAGGTAACGAACAGAGCTAATGGCAAACAGGTCGCAAACTTTCAGCTGCCTCTCTGTCTCCGTTTGGTTTAATCCTCCGATACTAATTGAACATAATATATGTTTGTCAAATAAGCCACTTGTACTGCATGCTAGTCTGCTTACTTACGTATTCACAACCCTCTTGCCGGCACACATTTTCACACGATTGGCATTGGTTGGTTGGAGCCGGGCAGTGCATCTATATAACACACAACTCATCATTGGTTATGCGGCTATCGTATGTAGTCCAGATGATCAGTCTGCTTCGTTTCTATGCTGCAAGCGTAGCCATCCACAGTGCAACTAAACAATGCTAAAATAATGTTCAACTAGATGGAAGTCTGGACCCATCCATCGGTTAAACCCACCGAACGTTGACCGAATAGACGGGCATATGGCCTTTTACCAATTAGCTGTGACCTCAAATGTTACCCTTTGTATGCTAGGAATCGGCTAAAAGGAAGCAATCATCACCTGACATCAAACATGACCGACACACCTACTCTGTAGACGAGATCGACACATCAACTCAACTGCAGGCATGACGGACGCACCATTCCACTGCAGACATGATCGACACACTTATTCCATTGCTGGACAAGCTGGCACCTATCCGACGGAAGGATTGCCCGGCATGCCTATTCCACTGCAGACATCACCAATTCATTTGTTCTATTGTGGGTATTACTGACATACGTCGCCCGCCACCTACGACCTGACCAATACACATCCTCCGCCGCCACAGCCACCGCGACCTGACCAATACACATCCTCCGCCGCCACAGCCACCGCGACCTGACCAATACACATCCTCCGCCGCCACAGCCACCGCGACCTGACCAACACACATCCTCCGCCGCCACAGCCACCGCGACCTGATCAATACACATCCTCCGCCGCCAACTCTACCCGATCAATACACATCCTCCACCGCCACTGCTACTTGACCAATAGATACCCTCCGCCGCCACCGCGACTTAACCAATAGACATCCTCCGCCGCCACTGCTACCCGACCAATACACATCCTCCGTCCCCGCCACCACCTGACCAACAGATCCCGGTCACAGGCATGATCGAGATCCCCATCCGAGAGGCGGCGGCGAGGTCGGCCGTGTCGAGCGCCGCCAGCGAGGGCCGCCGGCCGGGCAGCCGCAGCGGCAGCTTGGCGCGGCCGCTGCGCCGGTCGGCAGCGGCCGGCCACCAGCCGAGCAGCGCCGGCAGCGGCGCGCTGCCCACCATCACCGTGCCGCAGCTGCGGCCCAAGCTGCAGTTCGTGCGCGGCCGCAACCAGAGCGACGAGGTGACCGCCGCCGTCGAGGGCGTGCTGGACTCCGCCTGCAAGGCGATGCTGGCGTTCGTGCACGACGGCCGCGACCACGGCGAGTCGCGCGTGCGCCAGGCGATCGCGCCGCCGGACGACGCCAAGGCCGGCAAGGGCGGCAAGAAGGCGGCGGCGGCGGCGGCGGCGGCGGCGGCGGCGCGGCCCGCCGGCAAGGGTCGCGGCCGCGGGGCCACCGGCGAGGAGGAGGCCGAACAGGCGGCGGCGGCGGCGCGCCTGGAGCGCAGCGAGCGCACGCTGGCCGAGTACCAGGCGGCGGCGCGCGAGGAGACGGCGCGCGCGTCGGCGCGACTGGCGCTGGTGCGCGCGCGGGCCGTGGCGCAGCTGCAGGAGGTGCGCCAGCGCGCCGTCGACACGTTCCAGCAGACGTGGACGGCCATCGGCGACCGGTACGGTCGCGAGGTGACCGCCGCCACGCACATGGCCGACTACCTGCGCAGCGCCGTCGAGCGCCAGCAGCCGCTCGAGTACGAGCTGGTGCTCGACCGGGACCGCTTCGTGGTGCGCACCGGCGCGCTGACACACGTGGCGAGTGTGCCGTCCAGCCCGCCGCCGCCGGCCGAGGCGCTGCTGCGCGACAGCTTCAGCCTCGACCAGACGCGCTTCTTCTGGCAGCAGCTGCACACGGCCGCGCCGGCCGGCACCATCACCACGCGCGCCTTCTGCTTCATCCTGCAGGACCTGGTGGCGTGCGGCGTCGGCACGCAGGAGCTGCCCGAGCTCTGGATGTCGCTGACGCAGGCCGAGATCGAGAGCCTGTCGGCCCGGGTCGCCCACGGTGCAGAGGTACCAGTGCCCCTGCAGATTATGACGAGGAACAGCATGAAATGACCTACTATATGGGCTTTGTCATGAGGAAGTAGGTTGTATATGCTTAAATGGGGGCTAAGATGATACGTGATGAAAGCCGATATTTTATTCTTTTTTAATACTATGTCCTGTGTCAAGGCATTCTGAAATCTCATTGTGATGTTAAGACCTGGGATTTCGTGAATGTGCTAAATTTTCTGTAACAGTAGCATTCGAAGCAGTAGTAACTATGACAGATCTACCCATAGCTATCCGTCAGTAGCACTCTGGTATATGTAGTTATAATACCACTAAACTTTCATTGAGTTTGTATTGCACATCTCAGCCCAACACTATCTGGTTTACATTTGGCAGAAGTAGTTTGTTTTAGACAATTGGCTTATTCATCCAAATTGCATCACTAACTTCAGTTCACCTCGCATGATCTGAACCATTCGACAGGTGATGAGTTGGCGCGGTCTCCTCTATGACCTGCTGGAGCCGTGGAGTCGCCCAGACCAGTACGACGTTCAAGAAGCCGTGTCGATGGCGCACGTGTTTGACAAAAAAGGCACCGGTCACGTCACCCGTGAGCAGGCACTTCAGGTACTGAATGTCAAGCGTGTCAGGAGGCCGGTAGTGCGTTGGTTCGAGCGCCTGTCTCCTAAACGAAGGGCTGCGAGTTCAACGCCAGCTGAGTGTGGATAACTCCGGTTCCAATGTAATCATTCAGCGCAAAGGAATGGCGGCACTGCATAACAAACTAGCGAGTTCGTCGCAGAAGAGGGAACCCAATCCGGAACTGGCAGTTCAGACATGTAGAATTACTGCCAGGTTCCCTCGGGAAAGGCAGCTTCAATTATGATGTGTCAACTCACACACACACACACACACACACACACACACACACACACATATATATATATATATATATATATATATATATATATATATATATATATATATATATATATATATATATATATATATATATATATATGAATATATATCATTATTATATATATATATATATATATATATATATATATATATGAATATATATGCAATATATGTGCATATATATATATACGTATATATATATACATACATATATATATATACATATATATCGATGTACTTCTTTTTCGCTATGTCTCCCGCTTCTCTGTCTTCTCTGACCACCGCGACTGCGTTAACCTCCACACAGGTGGTTCACTGGATGAAACCACGGCTGGACGAGACCGACCCATCCTTCAACCGAGCGTACCACGTGAAACGGCTGGCGATCGCCATCAGCGGCGCTCCCGGGGACGACACCGTGGACTACCTCAGCATGCTGTTGTGGCTGTGTCGCGGCGAAGATGTGCTGCAGAGCTTCCTGCTCGCGCTCAGCGTGCTGGAAGGTTAGGCCAGGCTGGGTGTGGCATGGCTGGCAGGTCCGTGCAGGTTTCAGCGTGAGGTTTGTCCCACGCCGTGGGAACGCTTGGATAGTTCTCCCAGAATTTGTTTGTGCCTTGGTGATGGTATCATAATTGGGTGAATAGTTTGCATAGATGAATAGCTTGTATTCAAACATCTTATCAATCAATCTTGTACTCGAGCATAACTTGCTAAGCTAATACTTTGTTGGTACTAGCGCTTTTAATACGCGCCACTTAGTAGGTACACCAGGACACCTTTCCATGTGCAATGGAAAGGTGTCTTGCGGCTAACTTACATTTTTGCATTTGTCGAGATATTATTCTAATGTTTTGCTTTGCAAGAAACGTCCCGCTAAAATATCCATTATTTTCGATTACTCTCAGCTACAAAGAAGGCACACGTCTTCACATCTTCATGCTCGTTCCAGGTACTCCAGTATTCATATCAAATCCGGAAGATGAAGAACGCTACTATCTGCCCAGCCAGGTAGACGTGCAGCGTATCCAGTCGGTGCCCAACCAGAGTTCCACCTCTCCTCCGCCCGCCGATCCCCGGCCCAGGTGGGCAGTTCGCTCGCCAGTGTCGGATCCAGTCCGATGCACCCTCTGTGTACTGAATCAGTCGGGGGTGTAACTTCACGTCTCTTTATCACGGGATGCCACAAAAAGTACAGTGTGCACTCACGAGTCTTGTTTGTAATGCTACACGACTGGAACCAGTGTTTCGGATGGTTAGTCAACGCGACGCAATCAGCGCGTTGGCTCAGTACATCTCGACAGCCAATGACGTATGTCTGATGACGTCACGGCTCCTCACTTCATGTCTGCTCGGACCACTTGGGACGTAGATCTGAAATGATGTGAGGGATCCTCCTCACTTCATGTCTGCTCGGACCACTTGGGACGTAGATCTGAGGATGTGAGGGATCCTCCTCACTTCATGTCGGCTCGGAACACGTGGGACGTAGATCTGATGACGTGAGGGATCCTCCTTTTTTGTCTGCTCGGAACGTACTATCTATACTACCTTGATTGCATGTCGGCTCGGAACACGTGGGACGTAGATCTGAAATGACGTGACGGTGCCGTTGATTGCATGTCGGCTCGGAACACCGTTGGACGAAGATGCAGCCAACAGTAATCATCGGTGTTATGCGATTGGGAATTCGCGATAGGTTTGTACCCTAAGAGAGGCATCACCTTCAAAGCGTAACTTTGGAGCATAAAAGACAACACACTGAATGATTCCTGGATAATAATTTATGTATCGCTTACCGAAATGCTGAGTTCGTACTTCGCTCGATGGAACATATTACTTCTTGCTTGCCATGCGATTCCATCGATGTGATTGTCAGGCAAATCCGACTGACCAAGAGTGGGCCGGTGGCCCTGGCCCAGTCGACAGAGGAGGATGCCACTGCTACCGAGGTTCTTCTGAAGATCACCAGGTCCGACGTGTACCACCTTCAGTCGGATTCACAGCCATCGCAACCGGTGAGCTGGCCTTGTTTGTGTGATTCTAGTGCGCTTACTGGCACCCACACGGCAGCACAAGTTGAGGTGTTTGTTGAGCAACACAGACACAGTTGTGGAAGAGATTGGCAGGTCTGCTTGCACGCACGGAAATCCGATTTCGAAGGCGACTCGTGGAGCGTTCACAGAAGCCGTCAGTCCGACCTGTGTCGGTGTCTCCCAGTGGTAAGAGATGTGGTGAGCCTCGTCGCTCCCAGAGTGTCACCTGACCTGTGTCGGTGCCCCCCAGCGGCAGGAGACGTGGTGAGCCTCGTCAGCCCCGGAGTGTCACCTGACCTGTGTCGGTGTCCCCCAGCTGCAGGTGACGTGGTGAGCCTCGTCACCCCCGGAGTGTCATCTGACCTGTGTCGGTGCCCCCCAGTGGCGGGAGATGTGGTGAGCCTCGTCACCCCCGGAGTGTCACCTGACCTGTGTCGGTGTCCCCCAGTGGCAGGAGTTGTGGTGAGCCTCGTCACCCCCGGAGCGTCACCTGACCTGTGTCGGTGCCCCCCAGTGGCGGGAGACGTGGTGAGCCTCGTCACCCCCGGAGTGTCACCTGACCTGTGTCGGTGCCCCCCCAGTGGCGGGAGATGTGGTGAGCCTCGTCACCCCCGGAGTGTCACCTGACCTGTGTCGGTGCCCCCCAGTGGCGGGAGATGTGGTGAGCCTCGTCACCCCCGGAGTGTCACCTGACCTGTGTCGGTGCCCCCCAGTGGCGGGAGATGTGGTGAGCCTCGTCACCCCCGGAGTGTCACCTGACCTGTGTCGGTGTCCCCCAGTGGCAGGAGATGTGGTGAGCCTCGTCACCCCCGGAGTGTCACCTGACCTGTGTCGGTGTCCCCCAGTGGCAGGAGTTGTGGTGAGCCTCGTCACCCCCGGAGTGTCACCTGACCTGTGTCGGTGCCCCCAGTGGCAGGAGACGTGGTGAGCCTCGTCACCCCCGGAGTGTCACCTGACCTGTGTCGGTGTCCCCCAGTGGCGGGAGATGTGGTGAGCCTCGTCACCCCCGGAGTGTCACCTGACCTGTGTCGGTGTCCCCCAGTGGCAGGAGATGTGGTGAGCCTCGTCACCCCCGGAGTGTCACCTGACCTGTGTCGGTGTCCCCCAGTGGCGGGAGATGTGGTGAGCCTCGTCACCCCCGGAGTGTCACCTGACCTGTGTCGGTGCCCCCCAGTGGCGGGAGATGTGGTGAGCCTCGTCACCCCCGACGTGCCCGCGGGTGGCTTACTGTTCGTCCCCTGGGGTGTGGTGTGCCTCGCCCCGGAGTGTCACCTGACCTGTGTCGGTGCCCCCAGTGGCGGGAGACGTGGTGAGCCTCGTCACCCCACCCCGGAGTGTCACCTGACCTGTGTCGGTGTCCCCCAGTGGCAGGAGATGTGGTGAGCCTCGTCACCCCCGGAGTGTCATCTGACCTGTGTCGGTGCCCCCAGTGGCGGGAGACGTGGTGAGCCTCGTCACCCCCGGAGTGTCACCTGACCTGTGTCGGTGTCCCCCAGTGGCGGGAGATGTGGTGAGCCTCGTCACCCCTGGAGTGTCACCTGACCTGTGTCGGTGTCCCCCAGTGGCGGGAGACGTGGTGAGCCTCGTCACCCCCGGAGTGTCACCTGACCTGTGTCGGTGCCCCCCAGTGGCAGGAGACGTGGTGAGCCTCGTCACCCCCGGAGTGTCACCTGACCTGTGCCGGTGTCCCCCAGTGGCGGGAGCTGTGGTGAGCCTCGTCACCCCCGGAGTGTCACCTGACCTGTGTCGGTGCCCCCAGTGGCGGGAGATGTGGTGAGCCTCGTCACCCCCGGAGTGTCACCTGACCTGTGTCGGTGCCCCCAGTGGCAGGAGATGTGGTGAGCCTCGTCACCCCCGGAGTGTCACCTGACCTGTGTCGGTGCCCCCCCAGTGGCGGGAGATGTGGTGAGCCTCGTCACCCCCGGAGTGTCACCTGACCTGTGTCGGTGCCCCCCAGTGGCGGGAGATGTGGTGAGCCTCGTCACCCCCGGAGTGTCACCTGACCTGTGTCGGTGCCCCCCAGTGGCGGGAGATGTGGTGAGCCTCGTCACCCCCGGAGTGTCACCTGACCTGTGTCGGTGCCCCCAGTGGCGGGAGATGTGGTGAGCCTCGTCACCCCCGGAGTGTCACCTGACCTGTGTCGGTGTCCCCCAGTGGCAGGAGATGTGGTGAGCCTCGTCACCCCCGGAGTGTCACCTGACCTGCACCGGTGTCCCCCAGTGGCGGGAGACGTGGTGAGCCTCGTCACCCCCGGAGTGTCACCTGACCTGTGTCGGTGCCCCCCCCCCCCCAGTGGCAGGAGATGTGGTGAGCCTCGTCACCCCCGGAGTGTCACCTGACCTGTACCGGTGTCCCCTAGTGGCGGGAGATGTGGTGAGCCTCGTCACCCCCGGAGTGTCACCTGACCTTGTACCGGTGCCCCCAGTGGCGGGAGATGTGGTGAGCCTCGTCACCCCCGGAGTGTCACCTGACCTGTGTCGGTATCCCCCAGTGGCAGGAGATGTGGTGAGCCTCGTCACCCCCGGAGCGTCACCTGACCTGTGTCGGTGCCCCCAGTGGCGGGAGACGTGGTGAGCCTCGTCACCCCCGGAGTGTCACCTGACCTGTGTCGGTGCCCCCCAGTGGCGGGAGATGTGGTGAGCCTCGTCACCCCCGGAGTGTCACCTGACCTGTGTCGGTGTCCCCCAGTGGCAGGAGATGTGGTGAGCCTCGTCACCCCCGGAGTGTCACCTGACCTGTGTCGGTGTCCCCCAGTGGCAGGAGATGTGGTGAGCCTCGTCACCCCCGGAGTGTCACCTGACCTGTGTCGGTGCCCCCCAGTGGCGGGAGATGTGGTGAGCCTCGTCACCCCCGGAACGTCACCTGACCTGTACCGGTGCCCCCCAGTGGCACGAGACGATGCCGCCGGTGGACGTCGTGAGCCCGGCCAGCACCGGAGTGTCATCTGAACACACCACCTTGACCGTCGGTCCCGGCAGTCTTCACCAGCAACAAGACGGCTCTCCCTTCCAGCAGGTGCAAGGTAATCAGAGCGGCAGCCAGACGGCACCGCCTGCCGGCAGGGAGAGGGTGACAGAGACCACACCTGAGTCGTGGGATCACCAGGCAAGGCCAAGCTACCAGAGCTTGGCCTTCAGCAGTCAATTGTCTCATCGGGATCAACGTAGCAGAGCCGTATCCAAGCAATGCTCAGCCGCTAGCGGAAATGACGTTCCCGTGAAAAATCGACGTGTTTTCGAAAATGATGAATGCGTTGAATGATCAGACACCACTAAGCATGGAACGCGTTTTCTCTTCTCTTCATTTCCCTTTTGCTGGCAGCATTATTTCAAAGTTTCAATTGGTCTTGGTTTGGTCAATAACTGCCTACTATAATGTGTGCGCCCTACACACATACGCACACACACACAAACGTATATATATATATATATATATATATATATATATATATATATATATATATATATATATATATATATATAATTTTTTTTATTATTATATATTTGTATATATATATATATATATATATATATATATATATATATATATATATATATATATATATATATATATATATATATATACTTTTTGATGCCAGCTACTGCGCACGAGTGATGCGCCGTAGTGCGGCTGGTTCTCCGCCCCCGCGGCCAGTACCCAGCACTAGGTGATGTATGTCAGCATGTTGCGATACGCTCTGCCTCAGTTATACTGGAAGGCTCCCAGGATCTGGTGCTGGACGAGACGGTCATCAGCATGTCCGCCGACCACACAGTGGACTCGTGGACAGAGCTGGCGCCGTCCTGCTGCACCCATCCGGCGGAGGCTCCAACTACCTGGCCCAGCGGCGACAACGTATGTGGCATCTTGTCGGCTCTGGCACGGAGAGTTGGTCAAGACTAGAGGTTAATCATGTAAAAGTACCAGATAATTCCATCCTACGCAAAGGTTCAGCAAAATTGAAGCTATGTTAACGCGCATGTCACTTGAAGTACATGAGAGAAAATGTCTAATGAGCAGTGTTAGGGTTTCAGTGCGTAAGCGGTTCGACTATAATTAAATTGTGTGGCCTTGGATGCTACTGTCGAAACCTGGTGAGGTATCGGCTTCCCTGAGTGCTTGTGTGACACCGATCGACTACCGCTGAGCCTCCTCATGGTGCACAGGCCGGCCGCAGGGACTCAGGCAACAAGACCACACTGAACTCGGTACGCACCGTGTTGACACGTACAATGGTGCTGCCCGCCGAGCTGCTGTCACGCGCTCTGGAGAGACTCGATGTGAGTAGGTCGGCATAGGATGGCCTATTGGCCCGACGACCACACCTCGCACCGGCATGACGTATGAGTGGTAACTGACATATCATGTAAATGTCATATCAATCTTATGCCGCTCGAAATTGAATTCTTAAAGGTACGTGGTGTCATCTATGGGAATACAGCAGTGGTGTTACAAGCATGTCTTGTGCCTGGATATCGCCATTATGCAAGACTTAAATTATGTAATTATTTTATGGATATCACCATTATGCGGGGCTTTTAACCCGTCTCGTCTCGGGGGGGTCTCACCCGCCCCCCCTCAGGTTTTTCGCGGATAGTGGACGGATGGCGCGGGGTAGCACGCCCAACTTTGGCATACCTTTTCCCACATCAATTTGGTATGTTGTTTCAAAATTTTGAAGCCAGGTCATCTTGGGTCAACGAGTTAGTCAAGGTCATGTGAAGTCACCTCCAAAAAAGTTCAACCATTCGTCACGCTTTAACAGATACAGATATTTGAATGAAACTTTCAGCGTTTGCTTATCTTTAGGGATGCAACAAAACGTATGAGTGGAATTTTTTTCTTCTATTTTTGACTGCATATACATTTTTGCACATTGGCCAATTGCAGTTCAAATAGTATATTCTGGCTAAAGTAATTATTTTTATTAGGGTAAGTTGACTTCCAACAACGCTTCTCGGTCTGCTCTACCCATTAGGAAATGAAAATTAAAGATGACTTGAAAACTCAAAATTTTGAAATTTCAAAAAAAGCTTTGGGGGCCAAAAAAAATGTATGGCCCTGGTCGATTTCGCTGTTCTATTCTGATTTCAATATTTTTTCTTCAAATATCCCCCAAAATGAACTCTCCAGAGCCAAAAGCATAATGTAAGTCGTGAAAAGTCGTGAAAATCTAGCCCCCTGGCGACGTCACCTTTGGGGGAAAATTATTTTGGTGGGTGGATCCGGACCATGCTCGTCGAGTGCTTTCCGATGACACCTATTTCGTTTTCGTGCGACGCTTAGTTTGGATTTTAGAGGGGCGTTACTATCCGCCCCCCCCCCCACGAGACGGGGTGTGAGGATCTGACCGGAGAGACGGCGTGAGTTAATAAAGTATCTAGTGACGAAGAAGCGTGTCAGGAAAATGTGTTCTTTCCCTCGATTTTAAACTTGTTGCAGGTGGCATAACAGGTGACAAACGCTACTCAAATGATAAACCATTCAAACTACTATTCAAGCACATATCACAAAACCAAATATTTTAAGATGTATTGGTTTTCTCGTCACATATGCTGGCTGATGGCATGTGTATCCGCAAATACACATTCGGAAAGTTTTGCATGAGGCCCAGGCAGCTGCTCTTAATGGTGAAAATTTGCTTTTGATGTATCATTCTGTTCCTGGTTAAACGGCGTTCTACCCTTAGCCTTCATGGCCAGACTCGCCTGTTGTAAATACTTATGTTGGCCATTGGTGGCCGGGGATCTGTTGCTGTCGTGGTTGGCGACCAGCAGCGGACATGCGGTGACGTGCGACTCGTCCGCTGTCAGCTGGACCTGTCCCTGGTGTACCGGGACCTGTACGGCGGATCCTGCTACACGGTGGTGGAGGCGCTGCGCCGCGGCGACCAGCTGCCCGTGCCCATCCTGGACGTGTTCCACCACCCGGTGCTGCGGCGCTACCTGAGCGGCCAGTGCACGCTGCTGTCGGGCCGGCCGTGGCAGATCATCGAGGAGCTGCGCCGGCCCGCGTCGCCCACCCCGTCGCCGTCACCGTCGGCCACCGAGGCGGCGCCCTCCACCGCGCAGAGCCCGGTCACGGCCGCCGGCGCCTCTGTACCGGCCTAGTGACGCGGTCTTCGGTAGCCACGGCCGCCGGCGCCTCTGTACCGGCCTAGTGACGCGGTCTTCGGTAGCCACGGCCGCCGGCGCCTCTGTACCGGCCTAGTGACGCGGTCTTCGGTAGCCACGGCCGCCGGCGCCTCTGTACCGGCCTAGTGACGCGGTCTTCGGTAGCCACGGCCGCCGGCGCCTCTGTACCGGCCTAGTGACGCGGCCCTCGGTGCCTGCGTGGTCGGACAGTTGTCTGTACCCGCCACGATACATTCAGCCCCTGCCCCCCCACCCCGTGTACGCGTACAGTAATGCTGTTTTTGCCAGCGGCGACTACTCTGGTACCAAGTGCGCCACCTGTTATGCTAAGCGCCGGATAGTTTCTGGCTGTGCAGAACACGTTACATATGTCATATAAATGTGGCGTTTCAATAAAGGAATATCAACGATCACGTGCTAAATCGCGGTACAAGTGTGCATTTTGCACTCGGGTACTTTGTAGGCAGTCGAGTGAAATACAATATACCGAAGAACAGGTGGCCGATAGCAATGCACTTGGCATGGAGGTGTGGAGATGACAAGAGTTAGGCAGGCACGTAGGAATACAGGCAGCGGGAAGGGACATGATGCCCTAATATTTGGGGAGGTGCATCGGCTAAGTGGTTCTCCTCTGATTCTCCTCATAATTCCAATGCCCCTACGCACGTGATGCCAGGGATTCACGTTCAGTTGGGTATTAGTGATCGAGTTGGGTTTTAATCAAGATTACACTGATGATGATTGCTTCCACTAAATTGATGACCCAAGCTTGGACCTCGCAATAGCAAGCATAATCCCATCCAAATAATCCTGATACCATCTCTAGGTAGACGAAAGGAAAGGTCTTGTATTTTATAAGGTTTCACACCGGACGGAAATGTCTTACGTAAGATTATGCTGAAATCGAGAACATTTTTTGTTTCGTATCTATCAATGGTTTCGAATTATTGAAGAAGAAAGCACAAGGGTAACTTCATGTGGCTTCAAAGTACAACGTTGTACAACTGAGCCGTTTGTATGGTATTTGGAAAAATCATAGTGGGGATTGTAACAAGCCTCACATCTCCCCATTGGCGACCGAAGGTGGCAAAATGTCGAAGTCCTGAAACGATTAGCCATCGCCCGTGAACGAATGATTTGTTTCGCCAGTACGGGGTGGTGTTGCTCCTCGAGCTTTTTCAAACTAAAAAAACTCGGAGCGTGCGACGATAACCAGCGTTTCACATGTCACCTGCTCGATATTAACATCAGATTTACAATTTTTTATCACTGGATGAACTACTGGACCACTTTAAGCTTTTTGCGTCCAAGTGTGTACGCAATTCTCTGATCGCATGTGTAGCAGCAGAAGCAGATCTGCGCTGAATATGATGACCGGTGTCTCTCCATGTCCAGGAATATTAATCATATGCGATTCGTTAGATTTATGCTCGGTTAGCGGTAGGGGGTTATGTATGATTCAAACCTTATCTTATACCAGGCATTTCGTGAATAGTACATTAATCCGTCCCGTCTCGGGGGTCTTCAACCACCCCCCGCCCCCTCAGGCTTTTTTTTCGCGGATAGTGGACGAACGGTGCGCGGCAGCGAGCCAAAATTTGGTATGCCTTTCCCACATCAATTTGGCATGCAGTTTCAAAATTTTGAAGTCAGGTCATCTAGGGTCAACGGGTTAGTCAAGGTCAAGTGTGGTCACCTCCAAAAAAGTTAAACCAGTCGTCACGTGTTAACGGATACAGATATTTTCATGAAACTTTCAGCGTTTACTTATCTTTAGGGATGCAACAAAACGTACGAGTGGAATTTTTCATTTCTCCCGTTTTTGACTACATATACATTTTGCAAATTTGTCAATTGCAGTTCAAATAGAAGATTCTGGCTAAAGTAAGCATTTGTTTATGAGGGAAAGGTGACTTCCAACAATGTCTCTCGGTCTGCTCTACCCTTTGGAAAATAAAAATGAAAGGAAACTTGAAAACTCAAAATTTTGAGATTTCAAGAAAAAATAGAATTTGAATTTTGGGGGTAAAAAGAAATATGGCTCTGGTTGATTTCGCTGTCCTTCTCTCATTCCAAATACATTTTGTTTTTTTTATATATATCCCTCGAAGTGAACTGCCCAGAGCCAAAAACATAATGTAAGTTGTGAAAAGTCGTGAAAATCTATTCCCCTGGTGACGTCACTTTTGGGGAAAAATTGTTTTGGAAGGTGGATCCGGACCCAACCCGTCAAGTGCTTTCCGATGACACATATTTCGTTTTCGTGCGACGCTGGGTTTGGATTTTTTTCAGTGGGCTACTATCCGCCCCCCCCGAGACGGGGTGTGAGGATCTGACCGGAGAGACGGCGCCGGTTAAGACACTATTTTAAAGTGCACAGATGCAACATTAGACTCCCAGTGCAGTCCAAGCATGGACATGAACCATATAATAATTACTCCCAACCCGACAGAAGTCATCTGACATCTGGCTAGGCCTTTGGTATAGCAGAACGTTGGAAAGATGAGTGATCATATTTGAGTTATTTATTGGTCCACCCCATCCAAAATTGATGATTTTGGGGGCAGTATGTTATATTAATCAAAGATAACGCGCGATTTTGCGGCAAAACCGATCAGCGATGCTTCCTTTTATTACTTCATAGAACTATGACCTGACACGATAAAGAGCAACGCCCCTGCCTGTAACATTGATATTATCCCATACAGTGGCGTCGCCACGAAATTCTTCCAGTGGGGCGAGATCGAAAGGGGGCCTCCTGTTCACCGAAAAGGGGCCTCCATTGTGTTAGGGCGTCCTATTGTTTTTAGGCCCTTAGTATGGTTCAGGAATGGGAAACTGAGGGCTGGAGGGCCTCCTTTTCGTCCTGGAGGGCCTTCTTTTCGTCCTGGAGGGCCTCCTTTTCGTCCTGACGTACCTTCTTTTGTCCTGGGGGCCTCTTTTTCGTCCTGAGGGCCTCCTTTTCGTCCTGGGGGTTTCGTTTTCGTCCTGGGGGCCTCCTTTTAGTCCTGGAGGGCCTCCTTTTCGTCATGGGAGCCTCCTTTTCGTCCTGAGGTACCTTCTTTTCGTCCTAGGGGCCTCTTTTTCGTCCTAAGGGCCTCCTTTTCGTCCTGGGGTTTCGTTTTCGTCCTGGGGTTTCGTTTTCGTCCTGGGGTCCTCCTTTTCGTCCTGGGGGCCTCCTCACATTTCAGGGGGCGGCGCCCCCCCCAGTCTCACGGCAGGGGGGCAATTGCCCCCTCTGCCCCCCCCGGTGGCGACGCCCCTGATCCCATATCAATGCACGTTCCCGGATACGGCCTTCAAGTTTTTGTATCCCTTGTCAAAATTACTTTCTAACACAAAATTTTTACAAACACCTCTATCTCGGAACTGTAAACGGCCTTGCTCGGAACTATTATTTATTTGTTCTACAAAGGTTTTCAGCTTTGCCTTCTTCGTGACGTCGTCTATTTAAGCGGCATCCATAACGCTTGTGTGACATTTGTGAGAACAAAAAAATAGCCGCCACATCAAAACGCAACCTTAATTCGAGGATGCGGCTCGTGAGGATTGCGCGGTGTTAATCTCAAACATCTTCAGCCAATGTTCAATGCAATACAAATATTATCTTCTGATAGAGCATTTATCAAATGACGTGTGTTCTCTGGTAGTAAAGGTGCTAGAGTAGCAGGAAGGCTCAAGAACAATAATTGTCTTCATCGTGTGCTCAGGAGGTCCTCTTATATTGAAGTTGGAGGAGGAAGATTGGTCACCTGATGTCTTGGAAACTACCCGAATGTGTTCCTTGCAGAAACTGGCATTAAAATCCAGGTGTTCTTAACTGCATCTCTATGGAAAGTAAAGTAGAATTTTGATCAAGGGGATATGGGGTGAAAATAAGCTAAGGTAATTAAGTACATGTCCAGGTGCTTACCTAGGTGCCTACCTACTTGGTACACTGCTACCACCACAGTTTTTAACCAATTGTCTAGTTTGTGATCACATTGCATAGCTAAATGCTTGCTTATCACTATATAGGGGAAGAGGGGGTATTTGAGCATGTTCTGTTTCCAGAACACCTACCTTTGGATGTCTCCCACATCATGTTGAGCACAAAAATATTAATTATAAATGGTGGTATTCATAAATGGTGGACCTTTCTCTTCCAAAATTTGAAGGTTTAATTGCATAGTTGCCCCATTATTTTGTGTGTGAAGCTGATGAAGATTAATGCATTAGATATGTACTCACTCAAGTATAGGAGATTAAGGGGGAAAAAAAAAAAAATAAAAAAATTTTTGAGGGGGAGAAAAAAGGAAAATTTAAAAAAAACTCTCAATTTTAAAAAATCCCCAAAAGGGAAAAAAAAATAAAATAAAAAAAAAAGAAGGGAAAAAAAAAAAAAAAAAAAAAAAATAAAAAAAAGGTTTTTTAAAAAAAAGAAAAAGGCCCCCTGTGGAGGGGGGGGGGGCATTAAAATTTTTTAAAAAAAAATAAAAAAATTTTTTAAAAAAAAAAAAATTTTTATAATTAAAAATTATTAATGAAAAAATAAAAAAAAAAAAATATAAAAAAAAAAAAAAAAAAAAAAAAAATTAAAAAAATAAATTTAAAATATAAGGGGATATGAAAAAATGGTTTTAGAACCCCTGAAAAAAAAAAATGTGGGGAGAGGGGGGGGGGGGAAAGGGGGGGGGGGTATAGGGGTGTGAAAAAAAAAGGTTTAAAAAAAAAATAAAAAAAAACTTTAAAAAGACGGGCCCCCAAATTATAGGTGTAGTTGTATGCTTTCAAGGGCTTAAGGCTTAAGGGAACCATAAGGAAGTGACTTTCAATAGTTGTTTGCAATTACACCAACATTCTTAATGGCTACTGGTAGCTTGTACCACAATAGCTCCAGTGAGCTAATTCTGCACAACATTTTTGTGTTCACAATATGGCACACCATTACAAAATTATTATCTGTTTTGAAGTTGCTCATTGCAAGTGGCTAGGGTTTTTTTGTTGTTGAAAGGAACTGTCTGAATATGGGTAGCTTGTTCATTTCTATGTCCAGTAAACACTACAATTACTGGTTCAGCCATACAGAAGCAGGAGTAGAGATATTTCTTTCATGCTGCCTTAAGTGTTCAGAACCCCCCCCCCTTCTTACCCTACCTATGTCTGCATTATTTCCATTTCCAAATACCTATGTAAACATTTCTAGGCAGATGAAAATCATAGGTCCTCATTTTATTTTCCATCTAAATAACATTGTATTTTTGCAGTTTAAGGCAACTACAATACAGGTTTTATATAAATTTTACCTCCATGAAGCATACAAAGTGGTTAAGTGTGGTTAAGCTAGGTTAGGATGCTTCCTTGTAAGTTAGGTATATTTTATAACATTTTTGTTTCATAAAAAAACTGGATCTTTCCTTTCAATATAGCTCAGGCCATGGTAGGTTTTGATAGTTTTGGTTGTTTAAGTTGACATTTAAAAAAGAAAAACTGTTGGGAAATTTTAATTTTGAGAAAAATAATGTTGTGTGTTACAACAACATTTGTTGTGTGTTACCTTGTCTCCCAACTGAAAAGTACATATTTGCAGAGGAAATGTGTGGTCACAGTATGTTAAGCATATTCATGAAAATTGGAAAAAGAAACTCCAACAAATCAGAAATGATGTTAAACTGCAAATTTACACATGTTACTTTTTGTCATTTGGGATGATTTCTCAGGATTCCAGCTTGATTTGTAAACTATTCCTAGTTATTTGTCAATGCCATTTTGTCTATGCATGTTTTATGTGTCCCATACATAATTTTGTCACCAAGCATGATGCTTTGGTGCCTGGTATAAATTGATCTTTCATCTATCCTTCCAAATTTTTGTCTACACAATCTTTGGGCATGTGGGTTTGCTGACCTGAACTTCCTTTGATTTTTGGCCCCAGCAAGATATTTCTGGGGCCCAATAACATGTTGGCTGCCAGGAGGTACTTTTGAGTATGAATTTCTGGGTTACATCATAATTTTTCAATGACTGAATGCTGATTTTACTGGAGTGGTACAATTTGTCTGCAACTCAACACAATATTTAGATCCATCATGTTGAAGGGGAATTTTCTGTGTTGCCCCCCCCCCCTTTGTAGGTGTGCTGCTAATTTAAGTAGCATTTGGATGAAGTGCCATTGTAGTGCTCCACTGGGCTTTTTCCGACATACTAGGCTTCAGTACATGGTTGGCAAGTTCCACTTGTGCTTGGTATTTGTCCATTTTTCATGCACTGGGCCTGCTGCCTGATGCACTACTGGAGCTGTGCATGTCTGATGCTCCTTGATACATGCCTGGAGGGCTTTCTGCATGCCTGAGTGCATGCATAAATTTATGTCTGCATGCCCAAGTTCTCATCACAGCCTGCTGCATTTTGCACTCTCCAGCATGGGGCTCCCATTATGAATGTGGCCACCTTGGGTAATGGCTTGCAGCATCTCCAACAGTAGCTTGTAATGGTAAATTGGACCACTTGTTACTTCAATTTACTTGAAGTTACTTCAATATTGAAATCATGTTTGAACATGAACATTGTTTTTATGGTGGTATTTCATGCACCATGTTTCAGTTTGATCATTGCTTTCTATTCAGGCCTGCAATGAAGAGTTCAATGACAAGTGATCATGTTGTCAGCAGCCTGGGAGCAGGACGTTGGTAAGTTCTTTGGCATCAAGATGTCAGCTTGTATATTGGTACCTACTTGACTTCATTCAAATTTTGTTGAATTTCCCAGCAGTATCTTCTATGTTGCCTTGAAGGTGTTCATTTTATTAGTCTTCTTTTGAATGTGATCATAGATGAAGTGCTGCAGCAATGACTCCAAGAGCCTAATGAACAAGATAACTGTGTTATCCCTGTTTTCTATTCTTCTTGCATGGTGCATGTAGGTTTCATATAGTGACCAGGAAGCCAGTGATTCAAATTATTAGTGTTTGATGTGACATTTGTTTAAAGGCTTGATCTGTACTAACCCAATAAGCTATTCATTGGACTTGTGGTTACCTGAGTGTTTGCACTTTAGAGTATGATTGGACAGTTGTTACTCTGGATTTAAAACTGGTATAGCAATTGATCAATGCTGTCGATTTTCAGGGCTGTCAGCTTCCTTGCATTTGGGAAAATCGTTCATGTGTATGGTATTGTATCTCTGTATACCTGCCTTCTGGGCCTGCCCATTCTACAAGTTCTCTTCACTACAAAGTCCATGTAAGTATCAGTAACCTGCAAGTAGCAATCAAACTTGTGAGATGTGTCCAGGTATCAAGCATTTTCTCAGGCTCTCATGCAACCCAATATGTCATTTTATGGGTACAGCATCACCAGCAATGTATGCAATTATACATTGCATTCATGATAACCATTCACTACATTTAATATATATTTTGTGTTTGTTGTTTGCCTGCAATGATTATGATGACATATATGTTGTGTATGACGATATATGAATGATAACATACAGATTAAGACATAGATGTTGTCTCATCTTGAATGCAACACAATTTTCCTTTCACAAAATGTATATTTATAGTGACTGGCAAGAATCATATCCATTTCTGGACATATGCTCTGATCAGACTGGCAGTGTAGTCATAACCTATGTCCATTCACAAGATCATCTTTGCCTTGTTCATAATGATAGGACCTGTGACATTCCTTGACTTCCACACACCACATTTTTGTTCACTGAACCTAGTTATCCCAGCCACTTCACAGTAATATTTGTGATGCATAGGCGAAATACTCCATACTATCAATTATGATAGTTTTTATATCATCTTTAAACATAATATTTGACATGCATGCATGTTGGTGTACTGGCATTGGGAGAGAGGCTGACGGATACCGCTGTTGTCTCGGTGTCGGCACATCACCGACCTGATCGATGATTGGTCGATGTCCCGGTGCAGTGTGAAGGCCGGATCGGTGATTGGTTGATGTCCCGGTGTAATATGAAGGCCTTATCGGTGATTGGCTGTGCCTCGGCTGTTGCAGCGCGGCCGTCTGCCTGGTGGCCATTCAGAAGCCATTCGCCGGTCAGGTGCTGACGCGGCCACTGCGGGCCAAGGTGGTCCGCAGGTGTCTGGCAGGTGAGTCACGTGATGACGCCCTGGGGTAGTCTGAAGGGTGCTGGGTCAGTTGGTAATCTGTATACTCTGCAGATTATGGGCTGCATGGACTCCGACTGCCCCTGACTCTGGAATCTGACTGACAAAATGTACATGCAATTGCCCCTCATTGTAGGCACCTCCATAAATATTTACAGTCTATGCAACATACAACATTCTGTTTTAACTCCATCCCTGCACACAGCCTCACCCCTACACACAACCCCACCACTCCACACAACCTACCCCTACACACAGCCCCACCCCTACACACAACCACACCCCTGCACACAAACCACCCCTGCACACAACCCCACCCATACACACAACCCCACCCATACACACAGCCCCACCTTTACACACAACCCCACCCATACACACAACCCCACACCTACACACAACACACCACTACACACCACCTCACCCCTACACACCACAACTACATCACATACCACCCCTCCACCACTACATATCAAAAGCAGCTGTCTGAGCCAACTTTTCTTACCAAAATATTGCACTGTCTACCAGATTGAAAGTTTAAAAACACTACTTTGCAGATGAACCAGCTGATGGCACATGCTGTGTGATGAGGTGTTTTGCATCCCAGTCATTTAAATTATTAGGTCTCTGCTGGTATTCTAATAGCAGGCCCGTGGTCGAATTCGACCTGCTTTGTTCGCTGCTACTGCGATTCCATACTATTAATAAAGCGAATCATTTTGAAAGTAGAACTGAATCGCTCCAAAGGCGGCTCCAGTCATGTTAATTTAAGCAAAGCACCTCAAGGCTAGCACCATAATCAACCAAGCTGAAAAGTGTGGTTGCCCGCTATTCATCGTGGCTCCCGCACACGTACAGCTAGTCCACCATCCACACACGCGAGTGTTTGTTTGTTCCAACACGGTCGTGTTCCTCCCACAGGGTGTGCCCTCTCGGTTCTCTGGATGTACAGTCTGACCCTGTGCGGCCCGCTGCGCACGGTGCTGCTGTACGGACAGGTGGACGTCGTGCCTGTGGCCGTGCTGGTGACCGTGTTCTCAGGTCAGTGGTGGCGCCGCGCAGCCTTCTACTCCGCCAGTGTTCGCGTATGGATAGATGGAAGGATCGCTGCCATGCTTCTGCCGAATGTGCCGCCATTCGTCGTGTTCGCAGCCTAAGTTGAATGCCGTGACGACCGTGCGCAAGGTTCGGTTCCAATAGCATTTGATCAGATATCCCTCGTTGTTTTGCCAGAGTTGGCGAGCGTCCCTGTGTGCTCGGTGTGACCAATATAGCTGGCTGACTGTGGACTTGGCTGCACCGGCAGTTAGCGGATCCCAGTGACGATTAACCTGGCCTCACCAGCAGTCACCCTGATCGGCATATATTGCCTTCACTGCTAGCTGACCTGACCCCACTGCAGGTAGCCGGCCGGCGGCGCTGCCTTTTTCCCGTTGACCTGACCCCGCCGCAGGTAGCCGATCGGCGGCGCTGCCTTTTCCCGTTGACCTGACCCCGCCGCAGGTAGCCGATCAGCGGCGCTGCCTTTTTCCCGTTGACCTGACCCCGCCGCAGGTAACCGGTCGGCGGCGCGGGTGCGCGGCGCTGCCTTCTTCCTGCTGGCCGCCTCGGCGCTGTTGCTGTTCGACAACGACGCCACGGCCGCACCCGACGCTCACCGGGAGGCCGTCGGCGTCGACACGGTGGCGGCGCACGTGTTCGACACGCTTGGCGTGGCCGACCACAAGGTATGACCGAGTGCAGGCGTTCACTCGCCTCCTTAGTTCCCATCGGGGGGCCGAGGTCGCTTAGTTGGTTTAGCGTCAGACTCTTAATCAAAAGATCGTAGGTTCGAATCACGCGATGGACGGAATTTAACGTGTCCATCCGTGACCAATCGGCGCGGGAGGTTGGCGACGCTGTTCAACCTAGGGGTGAATGCGTCGTAAAACCCAAGGTTCTTCTTCTTTAGTTTCCCTCGGGGCCTCAACGGAGTTTTAGGGAGTGAGGATGCAGCTGGAATTGATAAGTAAGAGGAGGACGAAGATAATACGCAACAGTTTGTCATCGTACTATCGCGCAGGCTGTTTGCAACTTGGCCTGGCACGGCGAAGACGTTTAGCCAACTGTCCCCATTAGTAGGCGTCTGTTTCGGGGTTGCCACTTCTAGATACGAATGTCTTTTGCGGACTCTGTTGGATCCTCTGATAAATGTAGGCATCTTGGGGTATCTTTGCACAACGTACAATCCATAGGAGGAATTCAATCGCTGACCCTTCCCTCCATTGGTTAGCAGGGAATCTTCTCTGGAAACCTCAATCAGCATACTTCAATTCACCAAGACTATGGATGACATCCCAAATCTAGACTTGCCAATATGGAAATATGCCCACTGCCGATGTCGATGGTGGCGCATCAACATCTCAAGGTGTGCTGATGCTGCCGCTGTCTGGCGAGTCGCCTACGTTCAGGGAACCGTCACCGTGCCAACACCCACCAGGGAGGCGTGGTGATGCTGCTGCTGTGTCTGGCGCTGCGGGCCGCCTACAACAACGCCGGCCGTAAGCTGGCCGTGGAGGTGGGAGGCGGTAAGCGCCTGCAAACGCTCACCACCATGGGGGAGGCGGTCGTGTTGCTGCCGCTGGCGCTCGTCTCCTGCTTCGTCCAGGTAGGCTCGCCGACGCCACGCTCCACCACCACCGGTACCATCCCTGGCCATCTCAATCGCCGGCCTGACATTTCCTCGGTCGACTTGATGTCGGTTAGCTGTCTGTACGCGTCGTCACTAGATCGCGCTGGGAAGTTCCATGCTGTGTCCAGGCGAGGTGCGATACTATGCTTGCCGAAGGTAGGTGTTAACAAGGTTGCCTTCAATAAGCCACGTCAGCAGGCATATTGTGGACTCCTGAGTGCGATTTGTTTAATTAGTTCGTTTTTGCAACCCAAGTGATGCTACTCAGTTCGTTTTCCTGTGCATGCTCAACTTCCATGGAAGTTTTCCATGCAATCGTGACCATTGATTAAATGTTGTACTATCAACATAGAATGCATTCTGCAAACATGTATATTCGGTCTGATGTAAATTGTTCTCCTATGCAATGCAATTCCCTACTGTTGCAACTGAATAATCCGGTGTTAACGTGGTCGAAGTCGGCCGCCACATGTGAAGGGGCGAAACTTCTCCTCTATAAGTTGGCTTGTTTGGTGGCGTGGTCCGCATAGCGATGTCGTGCTGCTTTGACTCGGGGTTTGTCCGCGATGGGTATGTGTTGACTGCCTTTAGACCTACCCTGACTCAGTCTTACTGTCACAGTGACCCACCTCTGACTCAATGACTCTACGTTCTAGTCAAGTTTACCTGCTTTCTAACACAGCTTCACCGAATGCATGTCCGGCGCTGCCCCAGTGTTGTCCTGGCGCTGATCCGTCCTTGACGTGAGGCCTGTTGACAGGGTTCGGCAGCTGACGCCGTGGTCAGCTTCCTGCCGACCCTGGTGGTGCTGGCTCTGCTGCTGCATGTGCTGGACTTCTATGTGGAGTCCATCAGCGGCAACAGGTGTGTTCGACAGACGTGCTGTGGTCCTGTTCAGATGCCTCGTGTGGCAAGAGTCATGAACCCTTACTATCCGATGCAAACGATGGCTGCCATCCGCTTGCAACAACTGATATTTTCTTTCTCATATAATAATGTATGTAGGTGTTTGTATGTTTCGGTGCAAAGTGCGGAGCAGGTTCGTCCCTGTCCTGTTACCAGCGGAGATACTCGTGCTGCCACGTTTATTGACGTGATAGTGGTCCGGTACTGATATTCTATATCGATTTATGCACGATAGTATGAGCATGCTTGGGATGTTTATTTGTGTATGATGCTCTGGACAGTGAATTCCGTACCACGATTCCAATGTACTACTTTGACGGATTGCAGATGGCGAAATCATATGGCCACAAAGACCAGCAATTATTCAATTAGCAAGGGATGATGCCATTGGTAGACTAAAGGACCCCTTGGTGATAGAACTTTGGGGTGGTTTTCCTCAGACCCATTGAATATAAATGTCCCCTCTTGGTTACTTCGGCTTTTAAATCCGACAGTGTTGCAGCACATGCGTGCATCCATGGGATCCATATAGTCGAGCAATGGGTGGGATGTCGCTGCCAAAGCGAGGTACTGAAATTGTCAATGCACCCACATAATGGTCAGGTTCCTGTTGGCTGTGTTTGTTTGTTTGGATATGAACAGGAGTTATTGACATGGCCAGAGTTGTGAAGTTTCATATAATATATAGTTTTAAACCACCCGGTCTCGTGGATGCTTTGTCCTCACCACTCCCCCAACGTAAGGTCCTTTTCCGCGCCAGCGCGAAAAAAAAACGGTAGCGAGCAGCATCGTAAAGTTTACAGTATTTTCCGCCATAATTCTTGTGTCAGATGTGAACATTTTGTTTTCAGAAAAAAGCAAGGTTTGAGGTGGATGTGACTGAAGAGATTGACTAACGACTGTGAACTCAAAAGACCCAAAAAAATTGAGAGCAAACTTTCCATTCGTTAAAAAAACAATCTGCAGCCACGACATGCAATTCGGCAGAGTAGCTGAGAGAAGTTCCCAATCAGGGGACGTCCTTTGCAGTTGAAGCCCTTCATCCTTTGGAAAATAGAGATATGGATTCCTCTAAGTTGTTAATAACTGACGAGAGTTGGAGATAAGTATGGACAATATTTTATTTACCTATTCAACATAAAAAATGGACATGCATAACATAAGAATAACTAGGGTCTACTCTTGAATAATATGTGTGGATAATGAGCCTCAACTATATCCAAATGCAACTATGTGTGGATGTTTTCGCTCCTCTTTTACTACCTTCATTGAATGTCGGTCGTTGTGCAAGAAGATAAAATCTGCTCCAACAGACCACTGGATGAGAACTGGCATGATATCTAGCAGGTAAGTTACCAGCCCACATTTAAAGGACATGGTAGCGAATTAATGGACAAATTATAAGGTGTTGTAACAAGCTTACCACTTTCACACCACAACATGGCATGGAAATGCTGAGATTTTCCTGCATGTTCTGATCTGGACAGGAAGTGCAGACTTGACCCGAGTATGCTGACGTGTCTGATGCAGGCAAGAAGTGTTGACACGACCCACGTACTCGCAGAATGGACAGCTCTCTGTTGGCGCGGGTAACCTGTCTGGTGCAGACGGTGGCTGCGCTCGGCTACAGCTGGCTGGCTGAGACGGATCCATCGGCGGACGGCGGGAGTGTCCACCCCACAGATCCACCCCACCACGGACTGTCGGCCGGTGTGGTGGGCAGCGCCCTGCTCTTCCTCATAGGTCAGTGTCTGGTCACATCGAAGTCAGGGGAGGGTGCTGTGGATCCAGCGCACCGCGAACTGTCCGCCGGTGTAGTGGTCAGGGACCTGCTCTGCCTCATAGGTCAGTGTAAGGTAGCGCTGAGGCCAGACAGTCGAGCGCCCCACGATCCACTGTCAGCCTGTGTCGCGGCCACTACCCTGTTTTTCTGCATGGATCAGTCAGTCAGTCAATAATTATATGCTGCAAAAATGTACACATTATACTGCTGTGTAGTGTCCAGTGCAACAACACATACCGAAAGGAGGCATGGTACTGAAATTTGTATTTGCTTTATCTCATCATTATTTGTATCCAAGATGCATTGATGGTATGTATAAGCTATTTGGATGAGATGTAAAGAAGGAAGGTGAAAAATTATGCGAATAGTTTCCTTCGTATTTGTTGTTCTTAATCGATAATGCTTCCAAAGTTAGTCACCATCACCCCCCTCCTCCTCCCCCTACAGCCACGTTCGCGCTGACGTCGGCCGGCTCGGGGGCTCGCGGCCAGTTCGTGGGCTACTCGTCGAGCGGCCTGCCGCTCTACAGTCTGTCGAGCGCGCTGCTGCAGGGCCGGCCCGGCTCGCTGGTGGCGGCGGCGCGGGGCGTGCTGCTGCGCGTGCGCGCCGACGCCGCCAGCCGCCGCATCCTCTACCTGCTCTGCCTCAACGTCGGTCAGTGGCGCCCACCTGATGAGGTCCGGGGTGGCGGGCCGACCTGCGTGGCCGGAGGTGGGCAGGGCAGGTCTGGAACACTGCTTGTGGTCAGGTCGAATGTCTCCACCTCGCCAGTGACACGTGGGTGTGGCGAGTCTGAGTGACAGTGGGCTGCTGCCTGTGCTCCGAATATGTCCACACCTGGCCAGTGACAGATGAGTGTGGCGAGTCTTAGTGACAGTAGACTGCTGCCTCTGCTTAATCAACATTCAGTGTTCATTATTGTGAACGGTGTTTTTCAGGCTTCATGAGGGTGAGCCTCGTTGTCATCGTCAGGTGCGTTTGTTGCAGGCTTCATGATGGTGGAGTTCGTCTACGGCATGTGGACCAACAGTTTAAGTCTGATCTCGGACGGCTTCCACATGCTGTTCGACTGTTCAGCGCTGGTTCTTGGCTTGGCAGCATCCGTGGTTGCCCGGTGGAAGCCCACCAAGCAGTTCCCCTACGGGTACGGTCTGTTTGTTTATTGTTTATTGGGTGGTTCACGACGCACTTTATGCACATTCACTGCTAATGGCGCCGCCCACACTGTTTCGCCGGTGGGCAGCGGGATGTCCCGGTATGAACATCCCGAAGGAACCATTAGGAAATGCCCCGATCGGCTGGTACAGTCCACTCCGGCTGATGGTTTGCGGTTTAATTTTACTTGATTGCTTCATTGTTCGTCAATCGTACAGGAAGCATGACAAATCAATGAGAAAGAGTCAATACTGACGTTGTTATACCACTTGATCTCGCTGAAGCTGCCTACTTGTACGATAATTTAGACATCAAGTGCTGGTTGGGAAAATTAATTCATTGACTATTGAGATATGGAAAACTAGTGCGGGAAACTGTGTGGGATGTGTAACATCGTCGATTGATGTATGTTGAGTAGGATTTTACCTCTTGTATAAACCTGGTTGTCACGAGGAATTAATACAGCATTGCCTGCTGGGGTTATTAGTCGCAGTACAGCCATTGCTTCTGTGCTGGTGTGTTACTATCAGGCTGTTTTGCACAATGCTCGTGATATAAACCAGCCTTTGTTCGATATATCACATACGAGTGGCGCACCCTGACGGTGGTATGGCGCACTGACTGCAAGCCTGACGGAGCTGTCAGTCACAACAGCACGTGGTACGGACTTGCTGGAGTGTGACAGGGCGTGACCGTAGCATACACTGGCTGCACCTGGCATCCTTGAATGCTTTTTTAACCAAACATGTGTTTAATTATAATTGGCGTACACTGATGAAATGGCTCTGTATCAATCACACCTTGTTGGACTTAGCTCGACTCCATTTGGCCTAGTTTAGACGATTTCATGCAAACAGATCTGACCGGATCCGACTCGTATTTCAGATATGGCCGGGTTGAGGTTCTTTCCGGCTTCGTGAATGCACTCTTCCTGCTGGTGGTTGCGTACATGGTGTTTATGGAGGCGATACATCGCCTGTTCGACCCTCCACCAATTATTACAGACAGGTAAGCTGCCGTGGCATTGGTTTACTGAGTTACTTCTCTTGAACAGATGACTCTGGAATCGTTAGTGTAACTCACAAAAAAAAACTAAACGTCAGGATTGCTACTGTAATGTACTGCTCATGTATCTTTGCAGACATATGAGCCTTCAACGATTGCTGCGGTCGTTCTGTTTTTATTGACGATCACCACACTATCTCCGCTGTCGTCGATTTGCGCCCTTCGTGGATCACTTGGCAGCAAACTTGCCATGTCGTCCGTTAGCTGTCCGTGACCTGGGATGGCGGTGGGTGCCGCTGGTGTTGGTGCTCTTCTGCCAGGCGGACGGTTTTAACTTCAGACCGCCGACTGGAGCCCGCTGCTGGCGTGCCGTACTTGTGCCGTCTCTAGCGACTCTCTCGCCGTGAGGAGTCCACGAAACCATTTGGCAGTCGAACTGAACGCTTAGGACCTCATCTTGCAGCATACATATTGGGAATCCTAAATACTTGTAATCACGGATTTCGTGTCAGAAAGTCGCGAAGCCTGCCTACAAAACAAGTACAAACAAATCCCGCATAAACCCAATTGCTGTTTGATCAGGAAACATGAAAACCACGTCCAAACTTCATGCATGCCCATTTAGATGAATGCAAGTTTGCATGATTCTACATACTGTCATAGAGTCTGGGATATTGAAGCGTTCGGCATGGATGGGTCGGGCTGACCTGGATCGGCCAGGGTGCGTGCAGCACTGCAGTTGCTTTTGCAGTCGCTTGTCGAAATTTTTTTTAATCCTAATCTCAGGGTGGTCATGATGCACTCTCACTGCCGGACTGCTAACGTCAGCTGCACTCTCATCGTCAGACTGCTGACGTCAACTAAGCTCTCATCGTCAGACTGCTGACGTCAACTAAGCTCTCATCGTCAGACTGCTGACGTCAACTAAGCTCTCATCGTCAGACTGCTGACGTCAACTAAGCTCATCGTCAGACTGCTGACGTCAACTAAGCTCTCATCGTCAGACTGCTGACGTCAACTAAGCTCTCATCGTCAGACTGCTGACGTCAACTAAGCTCTCATCGTCAGACTGCTGACGTCAACTAAGCTCTCATCGTCAGACTGCTGACGTCAACTAAGCTCTCATCGTCAGACTGCACTCTCACCGGCGGACTGCTGACATCAGCTGCACTACTCACCGGCAGACTGTTGACACCAGCTGCACTCTCACCGGCGGACTGCTGACATCAGCTGCACTATCACCGGCAGACTGTTGACCGTGTCGGTGCTCGGCCTGCTGGTGAACCTGATCGGCCTGCTGGTGTTCGGCGGCGCGCACCCGCACGGCCACGCGCACAACGCCAACCTGCGCGGCGTCTACCTGCACGTGGTGGCCGACACGCTCGGCTCGCTGGGCGTGATCGCGTCGGCGCTGCTGGTGCGCCACGCCGGCTGGCTCACCGCCGACCCGGCCTGCTCGCTGCTGATCGCCGCGCTCATCGTGGCCAGCGTGCTGCCGCTGCTGCGCCAGACGGCGCTGGTGCTGGTGCTGCGCGCGCCGGCCGCGCGCGACGCCCAGCTGCGCGAGGCGCTCGGCAAGGTGAGGTGGTGTTGCGTGTGTGTGTGTGTAGGGGGTGGGGGCTGGTGCGAAGAGCTGGTGGTACTTGGACGTCATGTGGTGGGACTGGCTGGTAGTTGGATGTCGTGTGGTGGAGGTGGCGGGTTTTGATGTGTTTGGTCTGGGTTTCACTCGCTAATGGATGGCATTGGAATACATAATGAGTTGCTTGTATTGTCAGATGCATATGTATTCTTTCATTTCGCTTTTTGACGTTCCGTTTCTTCCATTTTCTTCTGCTTTATCTTCCACTGGTGTATAACGTGAATCTCAGCCCTTCCTGCTTGCCTGGGTCGCCACCGTCCCCGAGATCCATCTAGTTTCCACGTAATTGGCAAGACACGTTCATTGGAGCTCAGTTTGGTTTTGTCGTATATTTTACCAAATGGCATGGATCCAATTGAACCCTTTCGGATGAAACGGTGGGAAATCGAATCCGATCGTGCACCTCGTTTTTATTGCACGTGCGCAGGGCCCGACCTGTGACGCTGATGCTAGCTGCTTCCTCCCTCAGGTGCTGCTATTGGAAGGTGTACAGAGCTACAGCGACCCTCATTTCTGGAGCCACTCCACCGATCAGTGGGCCGGCACTCTGCACGTGCAGGTCAAAGAGGTCGCCAGTGAGCAGGCGGTCATTGGGCAGGTGAGTCGACGCAGAGACTGTACTGGCCGTCCGCCTCATTGGCACTACGCCTAACTTCACTTACACACTGATTTTTTTAAATCAAACGTTGTTTTCCCGATTGTGTGTCACTGCAATTGTTTTGCAGATTGCTGCAATATCGTGACAAACCGCCTGATCAAAACGTAATGTTCTTTTTGTCAGCGGGGAGGTTAAGAGGGAAGGGAGGAAGGTGGTAAACGTCTCGCTTTTACATTTGTGTTTTATTAACAGTACTTGTGTAACTATGACCTTCACACCTTGTCAGATAGGATTACTTTGTACCAACTTGTAGCAATGGGGTATCAGGGTCTTAACATGTGCACTGGGGGAACAGCAGCACATTGAACCCCTCCCATCTCCGAAAAAAATCGCGTAACTTTTGGAACAAAATATGTAAGAAAAACGTCGACAGCGATGGCTAAGATGGGGGTTTGTGTGGAGCAAGATGAGTCGATGCAGTCAACGTCTTTATTCTCTTATAGACCATGCCATTGTCTGTTCTCGGATGACGTCACTGTCTTCCCTCAGGTGACGTCACTGTTCAAACAGTTGGGCTTCCACACGTTCACGGTGCAGGTGGAGAAGGCGGAATTTGTCAGTCGGAAGCCTGGCCTGCACTCGTGCTACGGACTCGGCCTGGTAGACCGGGCGGCCATGTTTGACACGGACGTGCCGTCCTCGGTAAAGTCCATATGAGGGCCGTCTATCGCCAAAAGACACACGTCGCTTCGCTTCGCTGAAGTATCGCGTCAAACGTGACGCTTGGTATTGGAGGCCCACGAGCTCGACTTTGTTGATCCAATGACTGCGACGTGTGCCGTTAATGAACGCAAGCGTGGAAGTCGCGGCACTATCTCGACCTTCATTTGCTACCTTCCAGGAAATCGGGTTGCTAAGTGATCAAGGTTGGTCAAAGCGCCCTAAATCTCAGAGCAGTCAGGATTGGATGAGGGTAATGGCTGCACATCGTGCGATGGAACATTTGCATCGACCGGTCAGCTTGCACTGCGGTTGAGGAACAATGTGTTCATAACATGTTGGTCGCATTGAATGTGTGTTTCATATGGAATTCGTGCTCATAAAGTCATTGCCATTGCAGACCCAGAACTGATGGTCATGTCTGTGAATAGGGGAAGTGTAACATGTGTGAATAGGGCACACCCAGAAATATCATACGGGGCGACCCTGAACAGTAAGTGTCAAATCTGTGTTTCCTATCAAACGACAAAGAGGGCATTAGCAAAGCACCAGTTTTCACCGATGAGGGAGGCGCTTGAGTTACAGTCGGTAAATAGACAGTCCTCTGCATCTGCCACTGAGTGCAATGGATGTAGCACGCTTGGTCACCGTCATAGTGATATTCTAAGTGATTTTCGTGCTGCTGTGCAATTGGTCTGTGATATATTGACAAAATCTCGTGAGAGTTTGTTCATGCCGGATGTGGAATATCGACCGTGCAGCATATATTTTCGTTTATAATGTGGGGAAAAGTAAGCTTCCTCCGCTGGGAGCAGATCACGATATCTCACTTCGATGCACCACGCCCTGTGGAGGATGAAAAGAGTGAAGGGATGAAGGTTGCTGTTCGTAAAGTGACTTGACGTGCGGTCCAGTCCGTGAATGAAGAGGAATTGTCACAATACACGAGTGGTCGCCAGTCCCCAAGCAGTTGCTTTGGTTCCTTCTCTGGAGGAGGCGACCATCCCAAGGGGAATCCTGAAGACGGTCTCATTAATCGACGGTCATTCATTGAGCTGGCGAAGGCTGAACGAAGGCCAGCTGGCCATCAAGAAGCCTGTTGTGCTTGTTAAAACTTACCGACCCCTGATCCATTTTGCTGCCCCTCCCCCTTCCTCTCTCGCCTAGTTTGCGGACATCACACAGTTTTGTGCACACGAATACACCAGTGGTATCCCGGTACCAGCACCAGTGGTCTGCCGACCCCGGTACCAGCACCAGTGGTCTGGTCCCGGTACCAGCACCAGTGGTCTGCCGACCCCGGTACCAGCACCAGTGGTCTCCTGGTCCCGGTACCAGCACCAGTGGTCTCCTGGTCCCGGTACCAGCACCAGTGGTCTGCCGACCCCGGTACCAGCACCAGTGGTCTGCCGACCCCGGTACCAGCACCAGTGGTCTGCCTACCCCGGTACCAGCACCAGTGGTCTCCTGGTCCCGGTACCAGCACCAGTGGTCTACCTATCACGGTACCAGCACTAGTGGTCTTCCGACCCCGGTACCAGCACCAGTGGTCTGCCGACCCCGGTACCAGCACCAGTGGTCTGCCGACCCCGGTACCAGCACCAGTGGTCTGCCGACCCCGGTACCAGCACCAGTGGTCTGCCGACCCCGGTACCAGCACCAGTGGTCTGCAGACCCCGGTACCAGCACCAGTGGTCTGCCGACCCCGGTACCAGCACCAGTGGTCTGCCGACCCCGGTACCAGCACCAGTGGTCTCCTGGTCCCGGTACCAGCACCAGTGGTCTGCCGACCCCGGTACCAGCACCAGTGGTCTCCACCCCGGTACCAGCACCAGTGGCCTCCGGTCCCGGTACCAGCACCAGTGGTCTCGGCCCCGGTACCAGCACCAGTGGTCTGCCGACCCCGGTACCAGCACCAGTGGTCTGCCGACCCCGGTACCAGCACCAGTGGTCTGCCGACCCCGGTACCGACCTCGAGCCGACGCAGCGCTGACTGATGTATGAGCTGTACTCAATTGGGCCCGCGCTCCGTGGGGCCGCACCTTTCTAGTGGGTCCCACAGTTGACTGATGTAGGGGAACTGTCTGCTCAGTTGGGCCCGCGCTCCCCGGGGCCGCACCTTGCCCGTAGGGCCCCATCACCAGGCCGGGACAGCGCTGACCGATGTCGGGGAACTGTCGGCTCAGTTTGGGCCCGCGCTCCCCGGGCCGCACTTGGCCCTTGGGCCGCACAGCAGCCAGCTCCGAGCTAGCAATTCAGCTTGTATGTGATAATGTGAGCACCTGTATTTGAAGCAAGATGAATATGTATTGGTTTGTTAACTCCCAAAAGTGTGCAGCGTGGTACCCTTCCACTCTGCACACTTTTGTTATATTGGCGTGACATATGGCAAATATAAATATTCCAACGAACTATAAACTGCTGGATCACATAAGTTAATCGTGCAGTATTCTAGCCTTAGGTTGCAATTGCAGTTGCTCGGTAAGAACATTAAATTGATTTCCTCTCAGGGGGCGTTGTCTATCCATTATGGGCCGCTCTCAACCTAAAAAAAATAGCCCAGACCAGTTTTTTTTCAGATTCTTATGAGATGCATCCCTCAAACCTCCTCTTGTTCTTAGGGATCTGTTAGTTCTAGCTCTATCACATCCATCAGTGGTCATGCCTAGCTCTTATCTTGGAGGTATTTCAGATCTGAGACGGACCTCACTAGTCCCCTTCAGCCATTAGGGGACCTGTTAACCAGGGGTCCTCTCAAACCCAAAGAGCATCCTAGCCTTCTGGTCCTCAGGCACATTGTTTGTTCATAAGCTGTTAAGAGTCATTCCGGCTGAAAATGCTCTTTCAAGCTGTCACTGGCATTCCAGCTCTCGAGTGAGGCCTTTGTCTTCACGGCCTTTGCCAGCCCTTAGAGTGGACGTCTTCAGGTCTAAAGGACCTTTTCCGTACAAACTGTTAAATGCGCTTACATTTTATATCTCTGTCCCTCAGGGTGATCGCCCTGAAGGCCCTATTGGTCTCGCCAGGGGATGGTTGCCCCTTCGCCATTTGGAGACCCCACGGTTTATTTACAGCCCGGGCCTCCCTATAGGTTTAGAGGCCTTTTACATAGCATTGGGAACCCTCCGCTTCGGCCCGGATCGGCTCCCAACGCCATCGGCCCAAGGACCTTCATGCCGGCTGTGGTCCATCTTTGACGGCTCAGGTCAGTCATTCCGCAGCTAGTGGTCCCTTCTATTGACGTAGGGTCCCTCCTTAACGATACAGGGCCTTCTTTGTGATGCCGGAAACCACATTTCTAGAGCTTGGGCCCCCTCCATCAGGCGCCCTGGCGCCCTTGCGCGACTTGTGCCCCATCCGTCGGTACAAGGGCCCTTTCTGACGGCCGGAGGACCTCTCCGGCAACTAGGGTCCCCTTTCGTCGTCTCAGAAGCCCTCTCGAATCAGGAGAGGCCTTTTCGGGAAAGACAAAGACCCATCTTCAAGCGTTTGGGCCTTTTCCATAAGGACGGGAGTCATTTTTTCGGTTTGGGCTCCGCCGACAGCCCAGTGGCCCTTCATATTGGCTCGGGGCCCTCTTCGCCAGCACTGGAACCCTTCCAACTATCCGGGGCCCCCTCCGTCGATCTGGAAGCCCTTCACATTAGCCAAGCCGAGGGCCCTCGACATTTTCTGGGGCACTCCCCATTGACTCTGGACCCTTTTCATCGGCCCGGTGCCCATTCCGTCACCCCAGAGCCCCTTTCTTCAATCCAGGGGCCCCACACCGGCCCAGGGGCCTTCGCCGACACCTTGAGGCCACCTGGAGAGCCCTCCGACCGACTTTCCAGAGAGTGGGATGAAGTACCGGAGCGGGAATGCAGCCCGGTTGGTGTGCCGACGTCAATGCTCAGGGAATGCAACCCGGTTCAATGCTGAAGAGGGAAGTGGCCCAAAAAGAAGCCTAGGAGTGTTACATTTGCTGCAGAGGTTTGTTTGGCTGAACTGATAAATGGTTGGACTTTCTTTCTTGGCAAAAGGAAATGAGTGAAATACAAGGCCATGGGAAGCGACGGAAATTCGCGTAAATTGTGGAGATTCATAATATTTGTATTATTAGGGGTTCACGGCTCACGGTATGCAATCGGCTAATCGGCGGTGCCCATACAATCCATGCCATACTGTCTCGCCGCTGGACCGCAGGATTGAAAAATGAGAAGAATATTAAATGTCCTGATGTATGCAGTAATGGCGCTCTTTCTACTATTGCGACGAACCGACAAACTATTCCGGATCAGGGAGTATGCATTCTGATTCAAGCTTGAAGTGAAGATTTGAAGTAACCTGTCCGAAATAGAGAGAGGAGGAAGATGACCAATTGCTGTTGAGTTCAGGTGAGTGCGTCATGTGTCCAATAGAAACTGTTGTGCCTCATGCGTTATTTATGAGAAGCACTTGCAATGCAAGCGCAAGAGTGCACCCTGCTTACAGTCAAAACTCAGCCATTTGTCAGATGAAGCTGCTTGGCAGGCTTCAACAAGTATGATACATACATTCATATTTTCCAGTTTGTACCAGTGTTAAATTATTTATCATTGGGTTAATAGCAGGATGCTGAAGTTGCCATGGAAGTAATGTGAGTTCAACTACTTGTTAAGTTTTTCAAATCTGCCTTGAGACAATTGAGTATATATGAATATGCCCATTTTGCATGTTTTGAGAGGTACCTAATATTGGGATATCAATATCAATGATAACCATATAAATACCCAAGACATGTGCCAGTATTGTATAACATAGTGCATCATTCATAATCCCTTCACACAGAATTGCACCATAGGATGTTCAGGGGCAGGAATGGCTGAGTGATTAAGGTGTTGGGCTCTGAGTACCAAAAGTCTTGGTTTGATGCCCCCACCAATCTGGACATTTCCCAATCCCAGTGCCCACTGGCAAAACAGTGGGGAGGGGGCACTAGCTGTGAATGTGCATAAGGTGCATTGTGAACCACCCAATAAATAAACAAACAAACCACAGGATGTTCAGTATCACAATCCCAGATCCATCATGGTGAACATAAGCATAGTGCTTGTAAATGACATGTTGTTAGAAGCAGGGCATGGAGACTTCATATGCACACACCAAGAAACAATGTTGATACATCATTGGGAAGGATGTTAATTCAGTGTTCAGTAAGTGGCATATTCCACCATATTTCATGGATAATTTATCATTAGTTTATGCCAAGTGGCTTCTTACACATAAATACTCAAAGTATATATTCATATGCCATATTTCCAGGTGCAATGTGTTTATTTATATTATAGTATTGGTATTATTTGATGTTATTAATATATGCATTTCTTTTTATGATTCATGTGTATTATTTTGTGTTATTAGTCTGCATTATTGTGGATTATTAACATGTATTGCAACATATTATGATGTGTTATTGTATAATACTAACCTATTTTATTTTATATTATTCTTATGTATTTTCCATTATATTTTATACATTATTTGGCATTGTTGGTTGATATTCTATGCATAGCCAATGTATTACCTTCAATATAATCACTTTCTTTGCACAACAAAAATGTGTTTAAACAGAAGGATTCATTTTCATTTTGCCATCAGTACCAGTATGAGATTATGCCAAAAACAGTCAATATCTAATGTTGATTGATTGATTGATTAAAATGTTGATTATTTTTACATTATTCAACTCCTATTTTGAGTGCCAGTGTGATCTGAAATTAATGAAGCATATTTATTGGCTTTTTTAGAACTTTAGACTTGTGTTGTGGAAGAGGCCTAATGACATTGTTTTGTGGTTATGTTTAAAGCTCAAACTCCTTGGCATCTGCATCATAATCAGACATGTGCTCAACACCATTTTTTTTAGTTGACTCACATGTGACTCATAGATATTGAGATCTACTTTGACTCATAACTCAAACAGACTGACAAATTTTAATTGATTTAGATCTGATTCAGTGATATCAGACTCATCAGCCATATGATTCAGTGTGCACTGCCCACACATGATATTTGAACGATTGACTCATGATTCAACTCATTTTTTTAGAAAGATGTGATTTAACTCATGGTGCAAGATATATTTTGGGGAAACAAATTGATATCTTGTGACTCATCCAAAAACGTTTGATTCATGAGTTGATTATTAAGGATAATTTGGTAAAGATTCCAAATTTCAACAGAGCAGACTTTGACTGCATGAGAGTGGCTTTAAGTACCATAAGATGGGAAGAAGAATTCTCCAATTTAAATGCCTGTGAACTGTGGGAAAAGTTCAAATCTTACTTGAAGGAAATTCAGATTAGACATGTCCCCCAAAAGCAAAGATGCAAAGAAGGATAGGAAAGCCAGCATTGCTTACACCAGACTTGATAAAGGCAATTAAGGCTTAGAAAGCTGCATTTAGAGTGCTTAAGGAAGCTTCAAATATCATAAATCTAAAGGCACATCAATAAGCCATGGACAATGAAGCAAAAAAAACCAGAGCAGCAAAGTGAGCAAAAGACCTGGATTTAGCTAGGAACTGTAATGGGGACAGCAAAAAGTTTTTTAGTTCCTACAAGCTGAGTAAAGTTTCTAGCACAATTGGTCCACCAGAAGTAAATGTGACTATATTGGGTGAGGATACTGAGATGGTTGAGAAGCTGCGCAAGCAGTTTAAATCAGTGTTTACATTGGAAGATATGACCAATCTGCCGACAGTACACCATAGTTCAGTGATGTTGTTTTCAATCATATAGAGAAAATAAAGTCAAACAAGGCAGCAGGACCTGATGAAATTTATGCTAGGCTATTGTGGAAAACTGAAAAGGAACTGGCATTTCCACTTAGTATAATGTTTTGTAGATCTGTTTCAGAAAATTGAATTCCAACAGATTGGAAAAGGGCAAATGTAGTTCCTATTTTCAAGAAAGGAGAAAGAGGGAAAGTTGAAAACTATAAGCCAGTAAGTCTCACATCCCTAGTCTGCAAGGTACTCGAATCAGTTATCAAGGATAGAATAGTTAGTTATCTGGAAGGAAACAGATTGATTCAAGATGCTCAACATGTGTTTAGGAAAGGGCGATCATGCCTCACAAATCTCGTGGACTTTTTTAACTTTGCCACAGAACAATTTGATCAGGGAAATCAGGTTGATGTAGCATATCTTTACTTTAGTAAGGCCTTTGGCAAGGTACCCCATAAATGGTTAATGATACAGCTTCAGTCCCATGGTACAAAGTCATCATGGCAAAATGTTCTTACTGGAGTCCCCCAGGGGTCAGTACTGGGGCCACTACTGTTCATTATATTTGTAAATAACATTGCAAGTGGCATAAGCAGTAAAGTTTTGAAATTTGCTGATGATTTGAAGTTCTTTAGGGTAATAACAGGTCAAAATGAGCATATCTTACTGCAAAAAGACTTAGACGAACTTGTGAAGTGGTCCGAAGAAAGGCAAATGAAATTTAATTTTGATAAGTGCAAAATCATGCATGTAGGTAAGCAGCATATGAAGGCTCCATACTTGATGGGTGGCCAAGTGCTATAAGTGACTCAACAGGAGAAGGATTTAGGTGTTATTCTAAACACAAAATTGGGGGCATCAGAACAGACCAAGGAAGCCAGGAAGAAGACACTGAGAATGCTTGGGGCAATCAATAGGAATGTATCATACAGAAGTGAGGAAGTCATCAGGAAGCTTTATTGTGCATATGTCAGGCCACATTTGGAATACTGCATCCAAGCTTGGTCTCCTAGCTATGAAAAGGATTGTTGGCTTTTAGAGAGTACAAAAGAGGGCTACAAAAATGGTTAATGGTATAAGCAACCTGGCATATGAGGAAAGATTGAAGAAAGTGAATATGTTTTCACTTAGATATAGAAGGCTGAGAGGAGATCTCATCGAGGTCTTTAAATTTGTCCATGGTCTGGAGAGGGGATATCTTGGGGAAATGTATGAATTTAACATAAATGATGGAATTAGAGGTCATAAATTTAAAATTAATGTTAACCACAGTAGAACAAGGTTAAGATAGACTTTCTTCACCAACAGGGTAGTAGAACACTAGAACCAGCTGCCAGAAACCATTGTCAGCAGCAGCACATTGAACATCTTTTAGAACATCATAGACAATCATTATAAGAATAGAGGGCTTGCTTTTCAGTATTACAGGGAGGGCTGATGTCTTTATGTCTTTATGTTGATGTCTTTATGTCATAATCCATAGCATTCAAAAACTTTTCCCTTGGCTTTGAAGGAATCCAAGGTTGTTCAGGCTCATGTACTTTAGCATGCATAGGGCTAGTTTGAACCATCATTTCTTCATGTTACATGTACTAACTAATGATTATTTATAATTATTTTCAATTGAGCTGGTTTATGAATGTACAAAATGCATGCAGTACCAGTACCTGGTACAAAATGCATGCAGTATCAATCTTGCAATGTACACTTATTATGCCAACCATGTACATCCATGTGCTGCAGCAAAGGACAATGGAGGAGAGCACCACCACCTGGAACGATGTCTGCCCACTGCTGCCATCTTCCAGAGAAGTCTGTATTCGCAGCCCCACCCAGCCAGTTATCGAGCCGTCAGGACATGCTGGTAGCCCGCTGCAAGGTGCCGTTGTCCAGCTGGACACAGCCTGTCCCGAGCTAGTGGTGAGCGGCGGCGCACTGACGGACGGCGTCTGGCCGTGCGGCTTGACGGTGGACTTCATCGAGCAGTGCGCACGCACGCTGGATGCCATGCAGGATGTCAACTGTCTGACGATAGCCGACGACCAGCTCCGCCTGCCAGGCTATGTGTCTCTGGAGAGCATGGAGGGCTCCATCGCCCTGGATAGCCCAGAGAGTCTGCAGAACTATGTAACTATGGAGGATATGGAAGGCTGTCTCTCTCTGGATATGCGAGAGAACGTGCAGAACTGTGACGTGCTGACCGCACCACAAAGCCTGCTGGGCTACGTGACTATGGATGGTATGGAGGGCTATGTCGCTCTAGAGGCGGTGAGGAGCCCGCAGGCATGCGATTTCATGGTTGCACCGAGGAGCTTGCCTGACTGTGTATCTTTTGAGGGCCCGCAGGGTTGTGTTGCCGTGGATGCACAGGAAGACATACAGGGCTATATCGGCCAGAATACGTCAGAAAGTTCACCGAACTACGTACCTATGGAGGATATGCATGGCCGTGCTCCTGTGGGTGCAAGTATGCAGAGTTGCATCTCCACAGAAACACCAGAGGGCGTGGAAGGCAATATTCCCCTCCAAACACCGGATAATTTTCAAAGCTGTGTATCATTGGAGACGCCACAAGATTTGCAGTGCTGCTTCTCCTTAGATACCCCAGGTAGCGTGCAAGGTGGTGTCCCCACTGAAGCGCCAGAGAGCCTGGAAGGATGTGTCTTCCTGCAGACTTCAGATCGTCACCGAGGCTCTTTATCGTTGAAGACATCAGAGAGTATGCAAGGCTGCGCCTCTCTGGAAGCCCTTCATGGTCTTGATAGCTACGCGTCACTGGAGACAACGGAGACTAAAGAGCGAGACGAAATCTCCCTACCATATCGCCTAACTTTTGCAGAAGGCATCTCGACGGATGTGTGGAACGTAGCGTGGCAGCAAGCCCTCGTAGGACTATCGGAACCTGCCCGCTTACCTGTGACCGACGCAGAGCTGGCCAAGTCCTTCGATTCACCCTATCCGGAGCTTCTGCCCGGTGGTAGCCCGACCGCCGACAGTTTAAGCCCTAGCCAGCTGAACGGCGTGTGTTCACCTTACCCAACGCCGCTCGCCGAGCCACCTGTGCGCGTGAGCTCGAGACACATACGCTCTACCGAGGTGGGCTCTTGCCGCCAAGTGCAGTACGACGAGCCGCCGGCGACCGGCGCGCGTCTGGCCGAGGTCGAGTGTGAGCTGACGGTGAGCGACGAGGCGGCACCGGCCTCGCCGCCGGCGGCGCCCGGCGCGTCCGGCCCGGCACCCTACCACGAGCACAACTACGACTACCCGCTGGAGCCGATCGTGGCCGGCGAAGTGTGCCACAGCGTCGACCACGTGTACGCGTCGCGGCCGGCGTCGCCCGGGCCGGCCGCGTGCTCGGCCACCGACCACAGGTACGCGTACAGCCCGCCGGCGGCGCTCACCGAGGAGGACCTGATCCGCAGCATCTCCGACCAGCTGGGCCTGCCGCACGACCACGGCTACTCGCAGCGGCAGAGCGCGGCGCCGGCGCCGACTCTGGATACTCACCGCGCGCCCGATGTGGCCGCCGTGTCGTTGCCCGCTGCGGGCCCGGGTCGCGCTCCGGCCGGCAGCCTCGGCCCGGCTCTGGCGAAGGTCCCGGCTCCGCTGTCGGTGGTGCAGTCGGACGGCGGCCGGGTGGAACTGATGGAGCCGTGCATGGACTGGGAGCCGGCGCTGGACGAGCCGGCCGGCCACTGGGTCGACCCGAACCTGGTGATGGGCCTCGACGTGGCCGGCCGACGGTCCTGGTCGCCGACCGACGCCGGATCCGCCGAGCAGCCGGACCGACTGGGGGCCGCCGCCGCCGCCGATGACGCGGAACTCGCTCACCTGCTGTTCGACGTGGACGCTGCGACGTTGCTGCCAGCGCAAGATCGCTGCGTGACGCCGCTGCTGCACGCGCCGGACGGGAGTGTGACGCCGCTGCTGCACGCGCCGGACGGGAGTGTGACGCCGCTGCTGCACGCGCCGGACGGGAGTGTGACGCCGCTGCTGCACGCGCCGGACGGGAGTGTGACGCCGCTGCTGCACGCACCGGACGGGAGTGTGACGCCGCTGCTGCACGCGCCGGACGGGAGTGTGACCCCGCTGCTGCACGCACCGGACGGGAGTGTGACCCCGCTGCTGCACGCGCCAGACGGGAACGTGACGCCGCTGCTGCACGCACCGGACGAGAGTGTGACGCCGCTGAGTCCGCGCTCAGAACGGTTTATGACGCCACTGGGACCACGACAGTGCGAGAGTCTGGTATCGCGGATGGACGAAGGACCACCGGAGGTCGACGTTGCTCTTCCCGCGGTCGGTGCCGACTGGCCTGAGGGTACGGTTGACATGGCTGCGGCGTCGCCGTCGGAGATCGGACGCATGCTGCCGGAGGTCGAAGTCTCTCCTCAAGGAGCAGACGACCAGACGTCGAGAGCCGGAATTGCGCTGCCGGCGGACAGAGACGTGCTCCCGGATGTCAGGGACTCGTCATCTATGGTCGATGATCCTATGCTGGCGCCTGAGACGAACATCGTGATCTGTCGGTCGGAGGACGAGCCGGCCGATTCACAGCAGTCGCCTGAGCCGGACGCCGAGGCTGCGGTCAGCAGGGTGCTGCGTCAGCTGATTGCGGCCCGTCTGCCCGTCACACAGCATCAGCTGGCTGCCTGTCTGACCAAGCAGATCAGCGCCGGTCAGCTGCGCGCGCTGGATGGCAGCGGCAGCTTCCTGGTGCTGTGGCTGAGGAGGTGTGCCGCACTGAAGGTCAGGCCGCCGGCGGACGCGCGCGCGCGCACCAGCTACACGCCCGAGTTCAAGCTGCTGGTGCTGCGCTTCGTCGAGTTCATGTCGCCGGATGCAGTGTCGAGCGCCTTCAGCATCCGCCCGTCTCTCTTGTCCAGATGGAGGCGACAGAAGCCGGAGCTGATCAAGCTCGCAGAAGACGCCCATGGTGTTCGCGCCAAGGGAGGCGGCAAGAAGCGGAAGGAAACTGACGCGGATCGGGAGCTGCTGACGCTCCTGGAGGCTCGAGCCAAGGCCTCGGACACGGGCCTGGCGTACGAGGAGGCGCGGCAGATAGCCAAGCAGCTGTACGCACGGCACGGACTCAAGGCGCCGCGGTCCAAGCTCTGGCTGAGGCGAGACCTGAACATTCAGAGCCGGCGCTGCGACGCCACGGTGATCCGGTGGCTGCTGACCGAGTTTGAGTGTGGCCGCTCCACCGCCAGGGAGGCGCTCGACGCCCACGCCGTGCCGCCAGGCGGCCGATTCTGGGCCCAGAGGCTGCTGTCGCGCTACCCGGAGCTGGCGGCGCCACATCGAACCTGGAAGCTGGTACCGCCTGAGACGATGGCTCAGGCAGCGCGGCAGTGGGCAGACGGTTTGCAGTTGGCTTCACAGGACACGCCCTGCTTTCTGGCCGAGGTACCCATCATGAAGCACCCAGGTGAGCGATAGGGGCGATTGTGTCACACTTTGTGGAAGTTCACATCAGGGTAAAATAATTGACCGTTTGGCCTGGAAATTCACAGTTAATGGAATTGCGCTATTTCATCCTTGTCTTGGGTTTTTACCATTTTGCCACATGAAGTGTGGGCAGTCATGCACACGACTGCTAGATAATGTAAAATGCATCTGACTGAAGTGAAAGGCATTCCACTTATTTAATCCTTAAGTGGCGATCATTTATTTTCTTCCAATCTTTCACTATTCCCAAGCAACTTCTTTCTTCATCCACACAGTTAATGGTGAAGTAATTTTAGGGCACTGCTTCACATCGATCACTGTGAAAAATACGGCCAATTTGAATAGCATAGAAGTTATTTTCATAGATAGCATATACTCGCTAATTCATTAAGTATATTGCAAGCTTTAACTTAATTACTCGAGCCCATGGTATGTGCTAATCCAGGGGCAATAAGCAAAGCAGTGGCGATTTAAATATCTGATGTCGTTGTCATGGTAATTTCACAATCTCGCATGACGATGGGTTCTTACCCATTGAACGGATAGTGAACGAATTAATTTATTGTTGATTCAAAATGGCACAGCATTTGAACAACATCGCCTAGTATCTTTACTATCGAATTTGGTGTGTTCCAAGTAAATGCTAGTTCGCTCTGGTGACGGATTTAGTAGCTTGTGTTGGCGAGTTTACATCCTAAGCTGCAGTGCGAACAATTGTGTTACATATATGTTGCACAAGCCAATGGGTTTTCTACTGAGGTAGCTTAGTTGGTACAGCACCGGCTTGTGGTCTCTGCATTTTTTCATTGTTCGTAGTCTCCTCACGTGATGATATGTGGCCCCTGCGGGGAGGGTCAGCTGGTGATTGGCTTCATAAGACCGTGGACGTTACGGTGGACGGCTGTGCTGGATCATTGATGGCACGCTGAACTCTCGGTCAAAAGTTTTCTGTCGAAATGAAGTTCGTCGTCTCGTTTTGACTTGATAATCTGAGTCACCTGCTGGCATTGGTGCTGCTCCCTCACGGCTTCTTCAAAATATGTTAGAATAAAACATGGAGTTATCATCCTTGTAATGAGGACCATAAACATGCTGAGAACGCCCATTGACAAGCATATCAGAATCATCTCTCGCAAACTATAGCTACATCGAGTCTCATTTTGCTCAGTTGAATAGTTTTTTGTTTTGTTTCTCTGCTACTTGTACTGAAGGAGTGCAAAGAACCCATCGTTTGCAAATTGCATGCCGTCAACTTCAAGCTAGAACTTCAGCCATTTAAGATGAATCAAAGCATGCGCTATTCTATCAGTAACGCCAAATACCTAACTAACTTGCAATGTGTGCCCACCATAATTGCATGCGCGACGGAAACCCCAGAATTATACTCTAGAAATGTCAGTTTTAGATCGAAATCCATATTTGCGTTCTGCTCTTTCTGCTTTCTCAGCAGACTGCTTTTTGTCATGATCAACTGTGTGCAGAGTTTTAACCTGAACGTGATGCATTGCAGCCGCTTGTGCTGTCGCTGCCGCCGCACCCCTAGATCTACAGGCGACCCTTCTCATCAGCTGCTCTCTGGACGGTGCAATAATGCCAGCCATGCTAATCCTCCAGGTAAGGTTGGCCCCTTCATTATCCTGCTTCCTTGCGGAGATAGGATTTGACGTAATTTATGCACCTACCTAACTCAATTTGTTTTACCAGATCTTATATCAAGCGCCTTAATGGTCACCAAAGTGTTATATACTTATGTGACAGACTGACGTGCGCTTAGGCAGCCTTGCTATGGGTGCAATATAACCCAATAGGGTTGATGCACCCTAAAACCCCAATACTCAATCAATCAACCCCTTCATTATCCATCACGTTTGGTGTGCTCAGTTTCAAACGGCATCAAGGCAACAGCTGATTGATGGGGTGACGTGATCGGCGGAGTGTGTCGTCACTGGCTGGGTGACGTTCAGTGTTGTTGAACGCTGTGGGGCTGGCGATGTGTGGCCGACCCCGGCGGGCGACGCTGTGGCCGGTTGACGACGCTGTGACCGGCCTCCGGACGATGCTGTGGCGCGGAGTCGATGCTGCGGCACACACAGCAGTGCCGTGCTTCTCAGACGACGCCGTGACCGGCAGGGCGACAGTCGGCGCGTGTACGCCGACCAGGGCGGCCTGCTGACGGCGCGCCAGCCGGTCGGCCGTCTGGACGCGGCCCGGCTCGGCCTCTGGCTGCAGCTGGTGGGCGGCCGCGGTCCGGCCGGCCCGCTGCTGATGAACGGCTCCAGCGCGCCGCCGCTGGACGCCGAGCGGTGGCCGGCGGCGGCCGCCGGTCGGAGCGTGACGCTGGTGCCGGCCGGCCTGGCCGTGCTGCTCAACCCGCTGATGGGCGCACGACACCGGCTCATGGTGAGCCGAGGGTGGGCGGTCCGTCATCTGACATGTCCCCTGGCCCCCATACTGCTCCCTCCTCTGATGGCCGCACGGCACCGGCTCATGGTGAGCTGAAGGTGGGTGGTCCCGTCATCTGACATGTCCCCTGGCCCATACTGCCCCCTCCTCTGATGGCGACGACACCGGCTCATGGTGAGCTGGGGTGGGTGGTCCCGTATCTGACATGTCCCCTGACGCCTCCTCTGATGGCCGACGACACCGGCTCTGGTGGTGGGGCGGGGGGGCAGCGAGGGTGGGCGGTCCCGTCATCTGACATGTCCCCTGGTGCCCATACTGCTCCCTCCTCTGATGGCCGCACGACACCGGCTCATGGTGAGCCGAGGGTGGGCGGTCCGTCATCTGACATGTCCCCTGGCCCCCATACTGCTCCCTCCTCTGATGGCCGCACGACACCGGCTCATGGTGAGCCGAGGGTGGGCGGTCCCGTCATCTGACATGTCCCCTGGCCCCCATACTGCTCCCTCCTCTGATGGCCGCACGGCACCGGCTCATGGTGAGCCGAGGGTGGGCGGTCCCGTCATCTGACATGTCCCCTGGCCCCCATACTGCTCCCTCCTCTGATGGCCGCACGGCACCGGCTCATGGTGAGCTGAAGGTGGGTGGTCCCCGCTGTGTCAGACATGTCTCCTGGTCACGACACCGGCTCATGGTGAGCTGAAGGTGGGTGGTCCCCGCTGTGTCAGACATGTCTCCTGGTCACGACACCGGCTCATGGTGAGCTGAAGGTGGGTGGTCCCCGCTGTGTCAGACATGTCTCCTGGTCACGACACCGGCTCATGGTGAGCTGAGGGTGTGCGGTCCCGTCATCTGACATGTCCCCTGGCCCCCATACTGCCCCCTCCTCTGATGGCCGACGGCACCGGTCATGGTGAGCTGAGGGTGTGCGGTCACCACCGTGTGACGTGTCTCCTGGTCACAATTCTGCTCTCTCCGCTGATGGCCGCACGTGTGTCCGACATGTCTTCTGGTCACGACACCGGCTCGTGGTGAGCTGAAGGTTTGCGGTCCACATCGTCTGACATGTCTCCTGGTCCCCTACTCAGGTGCCTCGTAAGGGTTGTTTTCGGATGTATTCGTCTGAACCTTCTGTTTCTGATGTATTTGCATGGACATGGGGTTCCCACATGGACTTGGTGCGAGAGCGAAGAAACCACCCAAAGTCATTGGCACGCAGCGTTGCAGGTGGCTGGACCTCTGGAAAGTAATAGGTGTAAAAACAATGTCCCACCAAACATTTTTCCCTGGCAGTGTTCCTGGTTGGTTTCGTATTGATCCCTGTGTATATATGTAGGTAGTCATGCATATGTCCCCATTCGAAAAGACTTAGCTGTGCAATTTGCGCTATTTTAGGTGCCTAGCTTTGACAGTTAGTCAATCGAAGAACAACTGGAACATGAGTACCTCCAGTCCTTCGTGGCATCACCTTTCCACACATGTAAATGACCGATCTCGTCGCTTTGCTTTTTGTGCTACTGTCTGACAAGCCCATACCGACAGATATATCATGTCGTTCCCTCCATGATACTAGTCATGCTTGTATTTGGTGTATCATATACAGACCTTAATGTTTCTTAACACCCTTAACAAAGAATATCTTGCGGCGATGGGTATCAAGTGGCTATTATGGTCGGTCAGCTCTGTAGTCTGGATAACCAATCGTTTTGCGTGGGGCATCCGAATAATTGAAGGAATTTCATACTAAAACATCTAAAAGCACTTATAATCTCTTGTATAATTATTCACTAAATGTTCTGCCATATTTCCTGTATCGGCAGGTGTCCCTGTCTACCGACGTGTGCGTGGACGGGAACAACCTGCTGCCGACGGTGCGCTCGCACCTGGACACCTGGAGGCGGTCCGGTCGGCTGTCCCAGGACCTCGCCCGGGTGCGTCACCTGTACCGGCGGCCGGCACCCGACGGCTGAGTCTGGCAACGTGCCCAAGTCACGACCAGAACACATCTCGGAGCCGTGCCTCCACGGGCCGCCGGTCGACCGTTGACCGGTGCCCGCGATTCGACCACGAGAGCAGCGGGAGCCGTGCCTCCGGCGCATTCCCGCCTGCGGCGGACTGGGTGGTACCCGAGTCAACGTCTGAGCAGCGGTCTGAGCTGAAGTGATCTGTCTGACGGCTCAGTCATTCGGTGTCGGGGACACCATTCGCGGCCGTGCCACTGCCTGATGCCTGCCCGGGTCTCGCCTGATGCCTGCCTCGGTCTCGCCTGATGCCTGCCCGGGTCTCGCCTGAGACCTGCTTGGGTCTCGCCTGGGACCTGCCTGAGACCTGCCTGAGCATCGCCTAAGACCCAGACTGCGACTGCACGGACCAAGTCCGCATCTACTCGACCGGGCAGAGGTGAGATACTGCTTCAGTATCTGTGTACCCGGGCGTCAATGGTGCCAGGCGTCGGTATTATTGATGCTTCCACTGGCATTGGGCACTGAGTAGTGTACCACATAGTGTGGTAGCCATTGTTACTCTCCTGGGCAAGTATCGACGCACCATATAGCTAAATTGCAATCGTTCTGACAATTGACGTGCGAACACGGTGCGCTTTCGCCGGCTCCACGTAGTCCCGATCGTTCCTTACCCTTTAGAGTCAAGGTCTGGGCTTCGACTAGGCGCCTGTTGGCCCTGACAAATAGAGGTTAATTGGGAGAGGGCGAGGTGGCTCTGAAACATGTCTGGGGGCTGAGTCTCTCTTACGATCATATGAAGACATCTTCCCCGCATAGTTCCACTAACACGCTGCGTCCTGTTCGCAGAGTACAATCATTCGCCCAGCTAAGCCTATGGCAGAGGTGCAGCTGTGAGATCTGCTATGTGCGTAGCGCGTCATGTTAAAGTTACAACTTCACATGTGAGTTTTTCGAGCCACCTCATCGGAATCAAAATCGTGAATACGTCACAGGCACGCAGCACGTACATAGCCGTGTGTGTAGCCACGTCGCAGATATTTGGGGTAGGTACGGATAAATCAGAATTGAGGAAATGAGGGCCTGGGACGTGCATTGAATAGGCGTTTTTAAGCGGGAAGACTTGAAAAATATGCATTTTATGATCAACGTGGACAAAAGACTAAAGACGGAGCAACGTTTTTGGAAAACCGGGAGGACGTGCCCTCCCAGCCCCCACCCTAGTGATTACACCGATGTGTAGAGCTCATCGAATCGGAACAGTTGTGGACCGTCCAGGTTTCTACCAGTTACAAAACCTATGTGAGTACGTTTGGTTTAATGAAGCTGGCCCCCAGCCATGTTGAAATGCACATGTGAAGCACGCTTGCTTCCGCTTCTTACGGCTCAGACGCGATCCACACAGCCGGTGGACATTTTTCTGATCTTTTGGAAAGCCTTTTGAAGCATGCACTTACTCTTCAATATTTTAGCTTTCCATTCTCCTGAGCAGGTTTGGGAACATCGTATAGGAAAGATCCGTGTTGTTTGATGTTTGTCGATTCATTTGTTCGTATGCAGACTATGTTTTCTGTGGTAAGTTTGATTTGTGCCCTTGCTTGAATATTAATTCGCCCGTTTTTACCTGACAGAATGAAGAAATGTACTGGGCTGGCCATTCCAAGTCAAGAACCTGTCCGAAGAAGTCTTGTGGACTCGGCTAACGATCAGGTTGGTTAAAGACCAGCAAAATATTGCCTCTGGTGTTAAAGTGGTATAGAAAGATAAGCTGGCTGATGATTCCTCATTTGTCTTGTCCTTACTCGCTTGTCCTCAATATAATAGCTTTCTAACGGCGTTTAAACGCTTTGTTAGCCGTGTAATGATGTTAGAAGTGATGACATGGATCAGTAAACTCGCCTATAGCAATAACAAGACAAATGTAACCATACACAACTACAATTACACAATTTATGAATGTTCGCTGTTTAGCCAGAGGACTTATGTATACGAATCCGATGCAAATATGTCTTGTCATTGGTCATGTCCGTCTATTGTGACAACTGATTGCGCACAATAGATAGCGATGATCTAACGTCAGGCAGTGCGCACGTTAAGACTGATCCCAAGTGTTGGAGATTGGACGTGCTGTGCCCCTCAGGCTCACCAGGGTCTGCATGTTTGGCTTTAGGATTAAATACATGACTTGTTTCTTAGTGGATAGACCAAGCATTTTAAAACAAATTTGGCAAGTTTCAAATCATTAAACCTACTTCCTGTGTCGTCGATCATATTTCCAAAACCATAGCGAAGGCCGCAGTTTTCAAAATGTGTGGTTAATCAAAATGTGTGGTTAGACATCGATGCCGGACAGGGTATGTTTACCCAGGACACCGACACCGGACAGCATCTGTTTACCCGGGACACTGACACTACACAGCGTCTCTTTTCCCGGGACACCGACATCGGACGGGGTATGTTTACCCGGGACACCGATGCCGGACAAGGTATGTTTGCCCGGGACACAGATGCCCAGCTCACGCAGGATTTCGACGACCGCAAATCGGCCCATTCTTAGCCCATCAACATGACTATTTCCAGACGTACCGGGAACAAGACGTATGACGGAGACATGAGGGACTAAGAAAGTCATGAACAGCAAGATGGAGGTACTCAGCTCCCCTCGTCTATGACGACGCACCTAACTCGCGCTTGCTGCTCGATGCCGACAGCACGTGTAGGGTGCGTGGTGCTGTCGCTGCTGCCGAGCCTGTAACGATCCTACCTGTGCAACCACTCGGTGTGGATTCCGCACTTGCGAATGCCCGCTGTCAAGTTCCACACGCGGTGGCTGAGCACCGCGTAGTGCGGCGCGAATTTTACGTACTCGACGTTGTGCCACAACTCCCGGCTGGTTCTTACAGCCGGGTGGGTAGCGCAGCAGACGCTCGCGACGGGCAGGCTTCAGTGTGGCCGTGGTGGTCTGTCGACCGAGAGCGGTCTACGACGCTCGTGGACCGGAACTGGCGCCACCATCATCGCTCCTGCCCGGTGGCGAGTCAGGTGGTTTGACAACTCGGCCAACCGCCATTTATTTCTCTAAATGACTAACAACGTCCATAGTAATATTATTTGCTGCATGACTGATGTGGTTCATGCGCCCCTAAATTCCAATAGTAATATTACTTGCCCTTAGTGGTGGTTTTGTATTACACAACGCACAACGGTATGCGTTGTCGTTAGCTTGCATTAGTCCCGGATTGTTTCCTCGCTTTGTCACTTCACGTGTACAATGAATAATATGCATGTATGCCAATATAGCATTTAGCGGACGAGCTGATTGTAAGCTGAGGACGACAGGGACGGTGCCCGAGCGAGTCTACCCCTCGTTCATACGATAGGGGCGGTGCCCCAACAAGTCTACCCCGTGTATATACGACAGGGGCGGTGCTCCAACAAGTCTACCCCGTGCATATACGACAGGGACGGTGCCCGAGCGAGTCTACCCCGCGTATATACAACAGGGGCGGTGCCCCAACATGTCTATCCCGTGCATATACGACAGGGACGGTGCCCGAGCGAGTCTACCCCGCGTATATACAACAGGGGCGGTGCCCCAACATGTCTACCCCGTGCATATACGACAGGGACGGTGCTCGAGCGAGTCTACCCCGCGTATATACAACAGGGGGGGGGGCGGTGCCCCAACAAGTCTATCCCACGTATATACGATAAAAGTGCATCTTAGCGTCCCCGCAGCGGTCAAGAAATATCCAATTCTGCAATGGACGAAATATCAAATGCCACGTTTTTGTACCTGGATATGATTAGCGCGAAACACCAATGGGGACTGAAAATGTAACAGTTTATGCTCGCTGTTATCACCAGTACGACCAATATTTTCGATGTCTCGTTAATGGAACGGAATTGAAAGTGTTTTCCCTGCGGTTCGTATGAATACTCACGTGAAATACGATGGAAGTGAACAAAATATATTGCCAGCCAGAATAGTATCGGTGTGAAGTAGAAATCATCAATGATGTGACAGACCATCTCGTGCAGACAGTTTGTTGTCCAAAGAAAATGTTTTGAATACCAGTATGTATACCAGTATGTGAACTCGTGGGAGCGAGCCCAGATCCAGCGATCCTCTTGCCAGTCGCCGGATCGAGGACTAGGTGAACTTGACTGGGCGTCGGCTGATATTAACGTCATTAAACGTCCACAACGTTATCAAGTGCCCTGAAATTCATATTTGGTAGAGAAGAGGGGGAGGGGTGGGTTGATGTCAAAAAGCTTACTGGTATTACAAAGCGCGCAAATATTGTGTGATATATTTACCATTGATAGTCATTTTCTATGACCTTTGTTGGTAGTTTGATGATGGTAATGAAATCGGTAGCGTCTTATTTACCTATCATGTATACGTTCTGTCTGGGTATGGTGCCAGGATCCTGTGTCTGGAAATGGGAAAACCACAGCCCTCTCTTGGCTCGCCTGGCGCCCGTAATGACGCCCAATGTGAGAGTGGGTGTGGAAATGTATAGTTATGTCTCGGGTGGCAGGGTGGTCGGGGCAGCCGAGTTTCTCCTAGGTGTCTGCAGATGGTGCTTGTTAGCGGTAGCATGTGTCCGCGTGCCCACTGGAGGGTCAGCTGACGAAACAACATCGTCTCTGCGCTAGGCACACACCGCATGGCAGAGGTAGACTCCTCTGCAACTACTGGCAGACCTAGGGTCTTGGCCTCCGTGCCCCCATTCTGAAAAGGCCGATTCATCGGAACGTTTTCACTAAAACGATACTTTCTCGGAATCCCCCCCCCCCCACACACACACACCAAAAAAATTAGAGAAATATTATCTTAAACGGATCCGCTGAACTGTTCAAATCTTAGTAATGTTTCTAAATCGGATAAAAAAGCTGACGTTCATTCAAGAAGGGCGTTCATATCTGACAAGTATTGGGGTGGGGGGCGCAATACATGAAGGAAACGGTGGTCCCAAGTGGATTGGGGAGGCACACTACATATGGTTCCATGTTAAAAGTTGATGTTATTGCGGGACAAAACCAACATTGAGGGAGGCCTTGCCCCCTCAAAATTATATAAACCAACATCCTTGCTCAGAGCCAGCTGTTCAAATCAGACACTTTTTTATCGTTGCAAACTTGTGAATCTGTATGTTTCCCAGGCCGACCCTCTCGAGCCCACACTGGCCGGGCGGACCCGCCCGTGTGGGAACTGCGGAGATCAGTGTGGGAATCCGGACATTTCATGGATATACGAGCCGTTAACCACGGTGGGAAGGTAGCCTGACTCGTCTGATCGTCATCGAGCCATAGCGCCGAAGACCGTCATGTTTACGTTGGGATATTTGCCTGTATCGTACCTATTCGGCGAAGAAACACCACAGTCGTGTCCAGTTCCTTACCCAAACTTGCCTGTTATCTTGTCAGGCTGCTCCCTCCCCTCCCCCTCCCGCATTAGTGAGGTTGTAGTTGCAGTGGGTCCACTTATAGTCGCCTATACCCCAAACCAAATAAACATGCTCCTATTTGCTGGCCCTATACATGCAGCCAAATAGATCGGTTAGCATGCGCTGCAAACTTCTGGCTCTCGTCCCAGTTAGCAATGATATCGGTTCCAAGGTTCACAAGGCGTCCGAACCTTATGCAGCATGCCCTGCGCTGATGGTAAGATGGCTAATTAGCAGCCATCACGAACTTCCCGCCGGCTGAAGGGCAAAATGTGTATGCTGTTAGTTTAAGGCACGTGCGCGCACATATACATACATACATACGTACATACATATGTATATATATATATATATATATATATATATATATATATCATTTATACCTTGTCCAGCGTCAGAATCGGCTATTCGTATAATGTTTATCCAACATCAACATACAGACTTCAGTTACACAACAGCGATGCTTATGAAATCGACATGAGATGTACGCAATATATCGGTACGTACATCCTAGATATGGCTGGGCATCAAGGGTGGGCACCGACGGTATGTTCCCCTCCCCTATGAAAGATCCCATGGTGTATCCCTTACTGTGAAAATGCCCACTCCGAGAGATCCAGTATGTGGCCACGTCCCTTCAATCTCAAAGTATTCTTCAGCCAAAAGCGCCCTCTCGTCGGGGATAGGCGCCTGCTTGGGAGTAAAAGGCGTTCATTCAGTATGCCCAAATGTGCCCTGCTCGCCTCTCCAGCTAAGCGGATTTGTGAGATAGCCCATTGAAACGGAAACGAAGCGAGAAAGCCCAAACTGGAAGGGCTAGGAACCCCTGAAATCTGGAAGATGTTGAACCAAGTCTTCAGTTTGTTCTCTAACAGTTATAAGCAATGGCATGCAACTGAACGAAGGGCCTTGGAGAGTCCAAAGCTGGTGCCTATTTTGTTGGTTATTCTTCACAGGGCACACTGTGTGACTGAGCTCAATCGCCTCACTTATAACACTTGGGTAATTTATATATATATATATATATATATATATATATATATATATATATATATATATATATATATATATATCCATTAGCTGACGCAAAACAGAGCACAGATCGTGACATGTTTACTTTGCCATTGGACATTAACATGGGCATACGTAGCTAGAATCTGAGTCAACGAGTCTGAGCTGTGTTCAGCTCTGACTATCTTTATGGATGTTGCCATTGCTCCTTCATATTCGAGAGGCTACTGGATGAAAACTGGCTTCTATTCGGCAGAAAAGCTAGATGGCAATGATAATGAATTAATAAAATAATTATTTGGTGAACAGACACCAATTCTATAATATGGCACCGTATATGGTGTAATATATATATTTGAGAACTGATATCTTATGCTATATATACTGATAAGGTATGCAGTGAACATATGTGCAGAAAATATACAATGCTTCGGTAGGTCATTTTATTGCGATTAGCATGCAGATTGTGTCATGTAGATGCTGGCAATATCAAATACCATAAAAAAACAAAATTCGAGTTTTGTCCAGCTTTGTCCTGTTTGATTAAAGCCGGTTGAAACCTGGACAGAACTAGTTTTGCACAGCTTTTTGCCAACCCTAGTCACTAAGAGCTGAATATGACTAAATTGTTCTCTTGAACTGGCCTGACAACTTCGAGAACGTCTCGCTCAACCAGGTGCTTGTTTACACCGACACTTGTTTTGTCTCAATCTTGCAGCTTCGGGCCAGTCACAATTACGCCAGTGGCTCTCAAACTTACCTTGCGTTGTTGATGTGCATTTCAATCCTTGATTCATGGATCATGCCACACCGGTTTGGCATTAAAGTATTGGTCTATGTACATAACAACAGGAAATTATTGTAATCTCATGAGCACATAGACACGACTTCATGAGCAACTTAGTGAATGACATACATGAGATATACATGCATACGTTGGCATCTTGAATAATTAAATGTCTTCAAATCCTAGTTGGCTTAATCTTGCAAGGAGTATCAGCAGTGTGAGATCTGACTATTAATAGGGGACGAGTGGTCTAGGGTTGAGTTGCTCGTTTCACAATCTAAAGGTTGTGGGTTCGAGTCTCACCTGTCGCTACTCTTCGCCCGCGACCAATCGGCGTGAGAGATTGGCGACGCTACATGACCCAACGGTCGATGTGTCGTAAAATCAATAACCAACCAATCTGACTGTTAAGAGGGTGCCGTGCTGTTCCTGTTTTGATATCACATTGGAATTTGAGGAGGAAAGAGGGAACATACAGATCAGCAAGATAAGTATTACTGGCATGAAATAATTATACATGGATCATGTTTGTAGTAATGTAAGCACAACAAGGGGCTGAACACAGCAAGCCTCACTCACGGCGCTCAGCCGGGCTGGACACAAGCCTCACTCACGGCGCTCAGCCGGGCTGAACACAACACGTCTAACTCATGGCGCTCAGCCGGGCTGAACACAACACGCCCCACTCACGACGCTCAGCCGGGCTGAACACAACACGCCTCACTCACGGCGCTCAGCCGGGCTGAACGCAGCAAGCCGCACTCACGGCGCTCAGCCGGGCTGAACACAACACGCCTCACTCACGGCGCTCAGCCGGGCTGAACACAACACGTCTAACTCATGGCGCTCAGCCGGGCTGAACACAACACGCCTCACTCACGGCGCTCAGCCGGGCTGAACGCAGCAAGCCGCACTCACGGCGCTCAGCCGGGCTGAACGCAGCAAGCCGCACTCACGGCGCTCAGCCGGGCTGAACACAACAAGCCACCCTCACGGCGCTCAGCCGGGCTGAACACAACACGCCCCACTCACGACGCTCAGCCGGGCTGAACACAACACGCCTCACTCACGGCGCTCAGCCGGGCTGAACACAACACGTCTAACTCACGGCGCTCAGCCGGGCTGAACACAACACGCCACACTCACGGCGCTCAGCCGGGCTGAACACAGCAAGCCACACTCACGGCGCTCAGCCGGGCTGAACACAACAAGCCGCACTCACGGCGTTCGCCACCGCCGGAGAAAGGGAAAGCTGCGTCGCCACGTTTTTACGCATCTGTCGCACATCCGGCCGCGTTCGACGTCTGGGTTTTCGTCGCTTCCGATGCCCGACTGACGACACAGCGAGTGGCCGTCGGTGTGCGTTCTCCACTTGGTGGCGGCGGCGGTCTGCTGCCTCGGCGGTATCGGGCCCGTGGAGCTTTCTACCGCTGGTGCACGGTGAGGCGATGCGGGTTCTACTGCATGCCAGTGTCCACGCGCATCGAGCGTGCCGCGCAATTCGCGACTGTTATGGGCTACGAAGCAGGGTGCCATGTCACTCGAATCATCATTTGCACACATTTGCATGTCACTCGAATCATCGCGGAAAATGACGCTTCTCGATTGGGCGCTTCGTGTGATGATGACTACGACACACATGCACACTGACTCGACAGATCACGGTCATCTCCCGAGGCAGTCGGCACATTTGGCCGCGGCGAATCGGAGCCACGGCTGGCCGGCAGACGAAGAGTGTGACGCTGAATCAAAACCACGGCTGGACGGCAGACGCAGAGTGTGTCGCTGGATCATAACCACGGCTGGACATCAGACGCCAAGTTGCGATTGAAACACGCTGCGATCGTTTAATCTCCCTCTCAGCTAAAGTAGTGCCCGCGGCATTCCATTCACCTGCAGCATAAACAGTACGTTTTGAAACTGAACTTCTGAAAGCCCTTTTAGTGCGTTTTAACGTTAAATGCTTGCTTCTTGCTTCTTAACGTTAACGTTTTAACATTAAACGTTAAAGTCAAATATTAAAGTATTTTCACGGATTTGATACAAAGTAGTTCGTCGGCTGGGCTTCACATCAATTGAATTTTCTTGTCTTCCTTCCCAAATTTATCTTCTTTTGTTCAACTTCTGTCTGTCTCTGAACTGACGCTTTTCTTATGCAACAAAGGAACCATCTCCATGCACATCTGCCAATATATTAGTAAATTACAACTACAAATAACATCGCTCGTCTCACAATCGAAAGGTTGCGGGTTCGAATCTCACCTGTCGCTACTCTTCGCCCGTGACCAATCGGCGTGAGGGATCGGCGACGCTGAATGACTCAACGGTCGATGTGTCGTGTTGAACCCGGGACCTTTGGTACCCACAGCTCACCACCTTAGCCACTCGGCCGCCTACGCCCCTTGTATCCGGTTTTGCAGTGTGCACAGTTATGAAGTATTACAGACGATGTCGTGGTAAGTGACTCGGTCAGGCTCAGCCCCGGGCCGTCCCAGTCCCGTCCATGTACACGGTATGGAGGTCAGGCCTGGCCTGAGCCGTCCACACGGTGCTCGCGCTCTTTCACTTGTTCCTTATTGCACAACGAGAGCCATCAGATCGATCGGCATGTGAGTTCCTCGTTTTACGAGCGCCGCCACAAGTCTGCCCGGAGACCGGGCCAGCGCGGGTTTCGATTGCTTCTAGGTGATTGCGCCATAGGCCCGACCCGTGAAAAACACTAACGTTTAGTACACCAATAGGCAACGGACAAACGAGTACAGAAAATGATAGTTTCACCTGGCTGTTTCGTTGATTTGCTTGGTTGGCTGTGGTTTTACGACGCACTCAGAAGCTGAGGCCATATGGCGTCGTCTGCCTCTCACCCTGGCAGGAAGGGGGGGGGGGTCGCGGGGAATCGATGTTTCTTTCATTCGATGGACTGTTCTTTAATAATTTCACTAATTAAATGCATGCTTTATTTCATGGAAGCATTGTCGGTTCACTTCTACCAAACAAACAAGAAATACTTGCTCTATCACCCCTGGGTGGGTTTGCAAGATCGGGGCGAATGCTTGGCCCGTTGCGGCGCATTCGCCCCGCAACGGGTGAATGCACCACAACACTGTCGGGTCAGCTGCCGGCTGACTCTTCCAGTCCGGAGCTAGTTACCAGTCGACCTAGTCTGGAGCTAAATACTAGCTGACCCAGTCGCGAACTAATTACCAGCTGACCCAATCGTGAGCTAATTACCAGCTGGCCTTTGCAGTTGGGACCTAGTTATCAGCTGACCCTTCCAGTCACTACCTAATGATCAGCTGACCCTTCCAGGCGGGTGGGAACTAATTACCAACTGACCCTTCCATGCGGGAGCTAATTACCAGCTCACCCTTCCATGCGGGAGCTAGTTCCCAGCTGAACATTCCATGCGGGAGCTAGTTACCAGCTGATCCATTCGGGAGCTAATTACCAGCTGACCCTTCCAATCGGTAGCTAATTACCAGCTGACCCATCCATGCGGGAGCTAATTGCCAGCTGACCCTTGCAGGGAGCTAATTTCCAGCACACGGAGCGACTCGAACCATGTCTTGTTAGGAGAACGGAAACCAAGACACCCGTGCTACGCCCAGTAACATACCAAACGAACCGAACTATATGTGCGACTGCGCGCGTACTGGGCAGGGTGCATGTAATGTGTGTGTGTGCGTGTGTGCGTGCGTGACATATGTATATGTGAGCATGGAAGTTATGCTCAAAATAAGCTATGCCAATATGTATATACATATATATATATATATATATATATATATATATATATATATATATATGCCGCGCGGACAGATCGGCTTCCTTCGCAGTGTGTTAACACTTCGTTGTTCGTTGTCCGGGCTAAGACAGGGTTCGAGTCATTGTACGCGCTCGTGTTTAGCTCCCAGCTGGAAGGGTCAGCCAGCAGCGATCCCAGTAACGCTGTGGTTGCGACAATGGGGTGGCCATGTCGGAGCGTCGGCGACATGCTGAACTCTGCTAAATTTCTGCCGATGAATTGGAATTGTTCCAAGTGGTGATGGGTTCAATGCTTGTACAATGCCCCTGTTTTGCATTCGCTCTGATCCCGTACAGCCATTCCAGTAGGTTACGCGACTTAGTTTGTTATCGTTCTCACTAAGGTATGGCTTATGATTTTCTGATAATGACTCATGTGCCATGTAAAACGTCTTGTGTAGTATAAACGATCGTTTTTCTTCACATATAATTGCATTTCAATGTGTAAGAAGTACTATTTTGTGAAGGGCTCTACAAGGTAAGACTACAATTATTTGTTAGATCCCCTCCCCCAGAAACTGTTCCTGGAGCCAGCAATTCCGTTCAGCTCTACCCCGCCCTTTCCATCTCCACTCGGTAGACTCTCGGCGGACTGGTGTGGCCGATGGCGTATATAAGTCGGCCACCACCTCCCGCAGCTCACTGTCTGTGCGGTGGTGCCGGTGAAACCATGAGAGCTCTGCTGCTGTGCGCGGTACGTGACGCGCTCTCCGGGCCGCGCTGTGCAGTGACGCGTGACCGAGCCGCCGGTCCGAACTCGGCCGGCGGAAACCCCCGGTCACGGCGGCGGCTCGCCGGCCGTGGTCGTGACCGAGAGGAGTTCAGGTCTGCTGATATGCGTCCCGTGCAGATACAGTGTAGGCTCGGCACCTAGCTGGTGGTCACCCTCCGCGGAGATCGTGCCTCCCGTGCAGACCCAGTGTAGGCTCGGAAGCTGAATGGTGATCACCCTCCGCGGAGATCGTGCCTCCCGTGCAGACCCAGTGTAGGCTCGAGTGATGGTGATCACCTGCAGATCGTGCCTCCCGTGCAGACCCAGTGTAGGCTCGGAAGCTGAATGGTGATCACCCTCGCGAGATCGTGCCTCCCGTGCAGACCCAGTGTAGGCTCGGAAGCTGAATGGTGATCACCCTCCGCGGAGATCGTGCCTCCCGTGCAGACCCAGTGTAGGCTCGGAAGCTGAATGGTGGTCACCCTCCGCGCAGATCGTGCCGTCTGGTCTGTCACGCACACTTCAGGAGTAGTTCCGACCTCACTTATGCGCCGTGTCGCGCGTTTTGTCCAAATTGTACCTGGGGAATGGATTATTGCTGTGCATCTAAGTACGGAATGTGAACGCCACGTTATGATCTAGAAGGATTTGAGGGGCTTTGGCAGCCATCAAAAGCTTCCTGGCTGAAAAAAAATCAGCGGTCATCATGCATCTTCTTCAATAATATTGGCACCTGAATGTTTCTGACATACCAAGTATAATGTCCATGGGCGTTGCCACCGCTGGGGTCTCCAGAGTCCGTACTCCATCTGTTTTTTTTCTTCGAAGAGTCCGACCCTACCTGGAAAACTGGTGACCTGGAAAGCACGATATCTTCCAAAAGTGTCCCAGGTTTCTTTGTCAGGCGTTATCTGATTCGTGCGGATGGACTCGCTGGGAGGTCTCGCCACGGATCTGCAGGGCGGAACCTCCGTGGGTCAATTCCGCCATGGTCTGCGGCTTGCCCATTGACGCCTGCCTTTCTGACCTAGCCTTCTGAATTTGTATATGTTTTATTTTGGAACTTTCTTCCGAATTCTTGCTTGGATGACTTCATGGGCCATAGTACTATTGTTAAGTAGAGCTTACTGCGTGAACCCTGGCCCCACTACTCGATCGGTGAATTCCAGTTTAACGGACGAATTCTAGCCGAGAGTTTAACGTGGCGTTAATGCACTAGCACGGCCGCTCCGGAAGCTCGTTTCCGGCCTGATTAGGCCATTTGATTTTGCAAACTGACCCTCCCAGCCGGGGGGCTAAATGCAAGCGCATGGACCGACTCAAACTCTGCCCAGCCGTGACAGGGAAAGACGGCGATGGCCAGCGCTTTTATCAACAGAGCTACCGGGGAAAACCGGGTAATTCTTTGAATATTATTACCCTCAGAAGGGCTGTGCAACTATTGCAATTTGCATAACATTGTGCATTATAAAAAGGAAACATGATTATTTTCCTCCATGATAGCGATTGAGCGATCATTGTCATTGCGGTTTTCGTTGCAAGCTGCTGAATTCAATACCTTCTGTACAGCAATAGACAGCAATATCCATTGGAACGGCAGGAGCGGCAACTCGAGAAGGTTTTAACGCGTAATACCCGCGTAGTAACTCACCAGTTTATGACCGAGGAAAGCTGCTGTATTGCCTCTACGAGGTGATGGGTCAGCTGCTCGTGTCTGCCGGAGGCAGGATCATAGGAACACGGGAAGAACAGAAGCTGAGCTTTGCGCAGTTGAACTGAATATTTTGACCGTAAAATCGAAAACAGAAAGAATGTTGGGTCTACAGAACTATGGTTGCTGAAATCCATTTTTTGCGTTAAGTGGAAAACTGGTAGCCTTCGAAAAATGCGGAACGGAAAGGAGGGAGGTGAACGGATTTAGGACGGAAGACAGTCAACGTCCCACTCCTCTAGCTTGAAAATATCATATGTGCCCTTGGATTTAAATCCCACCTGGAAACTGAAGGTCGCAACGCCATTGATAATATTTCTCGTCCTTGAATCAGTAGGACCTCTTTCGTCGTGCTATTGCCCCCTACATTTGTGTACGCACCAGTTGTAGTATTGTTTAGTCTGTGATAGACTGAGGTTTGATAGATCGATATGTTGCGGGCTCGTGACGACTATTCGTATACGCTTTGGCTGACACAGGTAAGTGGCAACAGGGCTGGTATTTTGATCAATTGCTCGGTGAGCTTAATGGCGTCCACAATGCATTAGCAAAATATTTATTGCCTTTCTACAGAAGTCCTGAAGCTGCCTACGCCCGTGGCTGTCCACACCCGGGGCCATGTTTGATGATCTCGTGCGTTGTGCTGGTTAAATTGTTTGCGTTTGATGACTGGTGCAGCGGTTGTGACAGCGACAGCGACAGTCACCGAGGCTGCAGATTGTGACTGATCCGACACTGTACAGCGCCGACAGCCCTGGATGTGCGACACTGCACACTCCTGACAGCCCCAGGTGTGGTTTCAGATTGTTGCGGTGTGTGCCTCTGTTTTGTTCCGACAGCCCCGAATGTGATTTCAGATTGTTGTGGTGTGGTTGCAGATTGTTGCGGTGTGTGCCGCGAGTGCTTACGGCGCCCGCCGACGGCTCATTGGAGGCGTTCGGCGTCCCTTCCAGAGGAGGGTGAGTCCGACACACGATCTGGGCTGTCACAGAGGAATTCTGACAATGTGTTGCAGATGATATCGAACTTAATATAAACATCTAAGAAAGGAATATTATTTTTAGAATACGTCCTGACTTAAGACTGCTTGACCTTCAATCGTATTCAGGTGCACCAAAAGAGAATGTTGTTCTTTGCAACGGACTGGCATCATAGTGGTACCCGAGTTATAACTGCAAGATATAGTGACAGTATGACACTGGAGTGCATTTCGTTTTGATCGATATCGAGCTCCGCACCATTTCAGTTCTCGGGTTCTCAGTTCCCGAGTTCACCTGTATTTATTCACAAACAGCGAACGTGAACTTAATATGGATGGTGAAAAAACAGTCTCTAAACTATGAATGCATGCCTGAATTAATGCTCAAAAGGCATTGCACTTTATTTCAATCGACGGCTTTGAAGAAAATAATCCAGAAATATGCCCTATTTTTCTTTCCGTGGGTCAAACTTGCAAGGCTGAAGTTGAAAATACACAGCACTCAGTTTAATCGTGAACGGCGAGACTTTACAAAAGCTATGCAAGCTGGCACAGTTCATGCACCGTCGACAAACGAATTTGGTTGGCGTGAAGTCGACACACGGCCGTCTCCTTCTCCGCCCCCAGCCGCTGCCGTTCGGACATCGCCAGGCGCCGTTCCAGGAGGAGCCGTTCCGTGAGGCGCCCCAGGAGCGGCTGGGTCAGGGTGCGTGGCCGCAGCTCCGTCGGCCGCTCCAGCAGCAGTTCCGTCTGGTGCCCGACACGCCCTTCCGGCTGGCCCTGCAGAAGGAGCCCGTCCACGGCGAGTCCCGGGAGCAGCCCGTCCAGGTCCAGCAGGAGCCCGCCCGTCTCCCGTCCGAGCAGGAGCCGCTCCAGGACCAGGAGGGGCTCGTCCGGCGCGTGCTGCAGCAGGAGCCGCTCCAGGATGCGCGGCAGAGCCAGGAGACGACGGCAGCCGTGACTGACAACTGGTCCCCCCGCGGGCCGGCCGCTCAGCAGCGCCAGGATTTCGCCCCGCAGCTAGCGCAGGCCGAGCGGGCCGAGTTTGACCCGTCGTTTTCTCAGCCGGAGGTAAGAATGCATGTGTAGGAAGAAGAACCTCGAGCTGGTTTGCGATGCGTTCAGCCGCATTGTCGCCAACCTGTCACGCTGATTGGTCGCAGGTGGAATAGGTAATCCCGCCGGTTGTAAGATTCGAACTCACGATCTTATGAACAACAGCACGACGTCCTAACGGTTGAACTACCGTAACTACCAGAGCTGCCGGCTGCTCCCTTCCTGGTCTAGCTGGAGCCTACCGATTGAGCTACAGAGACATCTAGACATATGTAGAACGTTGCCCTGCCCGCGCAGTATTTTGTAAATTTACATTTCGCAGTGCCCTACCCAGGCAATGGCATCCCAATCAGTCCAGATAGTGTAAATCACTGACAAGGTGCTCAATATATTTGTCAACCGGCTTCTGCAGGGCCAGCCGGTGGTACCTTCGGGGGAGTCTTCAAGCAAATCTCTGATCGGCTTTGACATTAGCTACCAATATTCAAATACCAACGTAAGGTTAATACCTTTCCACGTAGCTTAAATAGACGAGATGCGCACTTTTGCTCCTAAAAAAATCCCGTCCCAATGACTGCTCTTCGTCGGGCAGAACATTATGCATTCGCCATTGTTTTCATATCATTAATTAGCGATCCATGTGCCAATCATAATGTCCTTGTTCTCCATGTCTTGGCATCAACGTGGGGCATCGAAGACTCGTCTCAGTCCCAATGCTCACGCTAATGAGCATGGCCCAACGTAGCAATTGCACGTGTCACTGAGAACGTACATCGGGAGCAGTATCCAGCGAGTGCAGCACTGTAGCCGCTGGACATGGTGGCTGTTGACGGGCCGCAGCTGTTGTGTTCCTAGTACCGCCCGTGGAACATCTCTATCCTTGCCGCAGCTGTTGTATTCCTAGTGCCGCCGTCTGACATCTTTATCCTCGCTGCACCCTTCAACTGGAACACACCCCTCCCCCCAGAGCTTTGTCACTTGTGTGTGTCACCTGTGAGTGTTACCTGTGAGTGTCACCTGTATGTGTCACCTGTGAGTGGCACCTGTGAGTGGCACGGTATGGCCGTGATGGTGCTCCAGGCGATTGCGGATGAACGCCAGGACCAGTATTCGCTCACCATCCCCGAAAAGACCGCCAAGAACCGACTGGAATTCCAGCTGCACGGGCAGCAGGGACCGCACAGCTACAAGTTCGGATACGACACCGGTACTGGGTGAGTGCCACAAGTTCGGATGCGACACCAATAGTGGGTGAGTACTGCAAGTTCGGGTATGTTACCGGTAGTGGGTTAGTGCCACAAGTTCGGATGCGGTATAGTTAGTGGGTGAGTGCTACAAGTTCGGATCCGACGCCAGTAGTGGGTGATTGCTATAAATTCGGATACGGTACAGTTATTGGGTGGAGCAACGTCGACCTACAGCTGTATTGACAGCTGCTGGCCCGCTGCTACTCCACCTCTACTCCCCTACCACCGCACTACGGGTCAGTCTTGGCCCTGCTGCTGCCACTCGGCCAGCCTGTTGCTGTTCTGTTGCCAGCCATTCATTGATGGGTCCCCATTAAGCCATAGGTGGAGTAAGAGCCATTCGCGCACGGACAGGTCTGCTGTGTCCCCGTTCCCACGAGTCCAGTGGCCTGGGCTGCCACTACTTTGGGCAGGGACGGATCCAGGAATTTGCATGGGGATGGGGCACATTTCCTCCAAAGCGCACCTTCAGCAGAAATAAAAATGTAGACGGGAGGGGAGGTGCACTCGAACATATTGGCATAGGTATTGTTTTCTAGTTTCAACGGGGCACCATTTCCTCTGAAGAAGAAAAAATATATTTGGCAGAAAAAATCCCTTCAGCGGTGAGGGGATGCACTTGAACCTTTCCCAGACAGAGGTGCACAACCTTTCCATAGGGTGCATGCCCCACCCCGTATCCGACCCAAGCCCTGGGGTCCTGGGGTCCCCAAACCCATGATGTTTCTCTTAGTCCGACAATCAATTCGAAACAGCATCGGTCCGGTAGCATTGGGTTGAAAATTTCGCACCAGTAGCTCTGACCAGGAGCACGAGGTGGCGCCTTATACGAGAAAGCGCGGGACATACACCCACCACCTGCGCGGGCGGTGAGGCGGGCGCCCTGCAGCGACTGGCGGACCCCTGTAATCGGTGTTGCCGGGCGGGTGTGACACCCTGGGTCCGGGTCGAGGCGCCCTGTCTGGACGATGTCCGGTGGACACGGTCCGCCACCTCGGCTGCCGTCTGTGATCACGCCACCTCGCCCGACCACGCGTCACGCGTACGGACGTGACGATGCTCTGGTGGCACTAGTTTGCCGCACCTGGAGCCACCGGTCGGCTGATGCGGCGTCGCACGGACAAGTGACCGGCCACGTGCCGATCGCAAGTCCGACATTCACCTCTGGCTTTGACTTCGGCCACGTGGCGATCACAAGTCCCAGACTCGGCTTTGGCTCTGGCTACCGAGTGGCGATCGGAAGTGCAAAACTCCACTCTGGCTCTGGTTCCGTAGAAGGGTGTCACTTCAGACCTAACCTCGTCATTCAGCTATTGCCCAGGTAGCATGCAGGCTGGAAAAGGTAGTCAGTCGTCTGGAATATTCGTCAGGAATTCGGTATCAAGTTTTGTAATGTATTCCCAACAACAATTCCAAATTGTCCTTCCAAAAATAAGGCATTGGGTCATATTGGTGTACGATAATTTTGTTGTAAATGGAAGTGAAAATGAGACAATGTCAAGATGTACATATATCTACATTATATATATATATATATATATATATATATATATATATATATATATATATATATATATATCTGTATGCATTGTATCGCGTCGTGCTGCCAACGACTCGTGACGGCCGGCCGGCCGGGCGGGCGGGCGGGCGGGCGGCCGGCCGTGTCAGCCGGACGCAGGCCTGCCAGATGCGCCACTTTCGCGTGCCCGCGGCGGACGGCGGCGGCCGGCCATCGATAGCACGAGGCGAAGAAGTGTGTCTGACGTAATGACGGCATGTGGGCAGATCGCCGATCGGCAGGACAAAGGAAGGGAAAGTGTTCCGCTTGGCATTCAGCCAAGCGCATCTGGTAACGTTCTCTGTGACTGAACCGATGCCAACGATCGCAGCTATACGTGTACACCAACTGGCGAGTCCTGTGGACCTAGGAAATTCCCCTCCCCAACTTTTAAAAGCAAACTAAACAAACTAAACCATGCTATTGTTAGTTTCAACCTACCGAGAGAGCAATTATGTATCGGATAGAAGTATAACTGTCGTGATAAAATTGCGAGAGGTACTCAAGGAGACTCAATGCATTTCAAATTATATTTATATGTTGCTACGGCAGTCACTGAATATTTTTTCCATGGAAGTTTGCCCTGCTTGACTTTTCAAACGGCTGTTTCTGTACTGGACCAGCCGGTCGGGTCCTGGTGTGCGTGAGTGCTGCGCGAATGCGGCGAAAAAATAAACTGGCAGATTCAAAGAGAAGGGTTTGCAAACAATTGCTCTCCCTCCAGATCATGGGCTCTCCGGAACGTTGAAATCCAGTAAAATCACGGAGTTGTGCCGAGGCGAGGCTTATTTCGCTGTTTGACCTTGTTAAGCAGTTGGATTCTGTGCCTCTGTCAGTTCGGACTGCGCCACAGAGAAATTCTGTATAACTCAGGACACCACCGTACCAGCATTGCGCAGCGTAGCGGCAAGTCAGCTTGTAATCTCACCCGGTGACACGCCACTATGCTGGCATCACACTACCATTGATGCAGGTCTCATTTAATCCTGTTTATTGCAACTGAGCTCGTTAAACGTAATGCAGGCAGCAAGATAGCTGAGAAATCGACTCTGCTGCTTTTGTTCTTGCGAAGCAAAGGTATGGGCACCGAGGCTGTTCTTACGAGGGATATTTTGCGTTCCGTTTCAGCTACAACAGGCAGTTCCGCTTTGAGGAGAGTGACGGAGACGGCAATCTGAAAGGCCGCTACGGTTTCTACCAGGCGGGAAAGCTGCGAGTGGTCAACTACTCGTCGACTCACGAGGGTGGCTTCCACGCCGAAGGGGACTTCGGAGCGTTCCCCATCAAAGAGCGCTAACACACTTCATCGACTCCGTAGGTGAGCTTCCCTATACACACCACGAGCTTACCACCCGACGACGCCCCTCCCCACCCTCCCACCACACACATCACAAGCTTATCACGTCTGTGCGTGTGGGCACCTCTTACGCCTGTGTGTGTGGGCACCTCTGACGCATGTATGTATGGGCACCTCTTACGCCTATATGTATGGGCACTTCTTGCGCCTGTGTATGTGGGCACCTCTTACGCCTGTATGTATGGGCACCTCTTACGAAATGGCCCCAGATGTCGACGCTCCCCTAAACTCCAAGCCACCGCACCTCTTACGCCTGTGTGCGTGGGCACCTCTGACGCCTGTATATGTGAGCACCTCAGACGCCTGTGTATGTGAGCACCTCAGACGACAAAAGATCGCTATGCCACGGCATCCCTCACGCTCTGCTGTGCTGTTCTGGCAGCCTTGACGACCTCTCCAGCGTGCGCCGGTTACCATGGCGACTGGATACCGACGCACCACCGAATCTCTCACGTCGGTGCAGTCAGCTGGTCACGCCAGGCGGTGGCGTGACATCGTGAACATCTCCCGCTCCATGGCGTGACATCGTGAACATCTCATCACGCTCCATGGCGTGATATCACACATGTCTTCTCACGCCCAGTAATGGGACATGGCTCGTGTCTCTTCAGCCGGACGCACGTCACGTCCTCCCCTCCTTTCTCTTACCCCGGCCAACTCGTTCGTTCTCTTTGCTACCAATGTCAACTCTCTGCAGCTTGCACGTATTAGTGAACGCCCGCGCCAACTGTAATGACATTCGCGCTGTAGCAATATAAACCACCGTCCATGCGTCGACACAACCACAGGCAGGACAGAAACACTGCAGGCCGACCGAAACACTACAGGCGCACCGAAACACTACAAGCGGACCGAAACACTACAGGCGGACCGAATCACTGCAGGCAAGACCGAATCACTGCAGGCAAGACCGAATCACTGCAAGCAGGACCGAATCATTGCGGACAGGACCGGTTTGTGTCCGCTGGCGTGCGTCTCCTGAAAATTTGATCGTCAGTGTGTAGGTGACCACCATGATTTTAAATCATCGGCAGGAATGACATTTCACACATATTCATGAACTACTTTGGTGTTTCTATGCACTGATATTTTGAACGGAAGGGTTATAGAGGACAAACTGCACCCCACTGTAAACAACCTCTGCATCGTGCTCTTGGCCAGTGCTTTGTACAAAGACGACGTCCAACACAATATCCCCTATCAATTTTTCCTGAAGAACTCCGACCCTCGGCATCGCTCAGTGTTTGCAGCAGTGTGTGCTGCGTCGTTACGATAGTGTCTGTGTGCATGCCCGGATGTTGTGTGTTGCATCGTTACGGTCGTTTCTGTGTGCATGACCAGATGTTGGTGTGTGCTGCATCGACAGTATGTTGTTGTTGTTACCATTGAATGCAGTGTTTATCAATAAAACTGTATGCAAAATTTGTGTTTCCCATTTGGATATACGCAGGTGAATATCATGAAAATCGGAGGTTCTCAAAGAAGCCATTCACTGACTGACTGATGGAGTGGGATGTGGCCAGATGGACCGCGCCAACGCGCTATTGTGGTTAGGAGTTTGCTTCCTGGCATTTTTGTGTTTTGCTTTTCTTTGCACCGTAAAGTGGATAGCGAATTGACTTTGAATCCTTCCCAGTTGACTTTCTGTTAGCGGGTGACGATAGTGCACCAGGAAAAGGGCGAGTATTTCGACGTCCGGTAGCATAGAGCTGAGGCTATAATAGCCACGAGCTAATTGTGGATGGCCTTAATAAATAAAGACATAAAGACATAAAGACATAAAAGATTAGTGCAACTATGAGCCACAAGGGCCCTTCTTGGTTGCACTCTGTACACTGAACCAGTTGCACACCAAAACTGTTAATCAGCCCTCCCTGTAATACTGAAAAGCAAGCCCTATATTCTTATAATGATTGTCTATGCTGTTTTTAAAGATGTTCAATGTGCTGCTACTGACGATGTTTTCTGGCAGCTGGTTCCAGTGTTCCACTACCCTGTTGGTGAAGAAAGTTTGCCTTAACCTTGTTCTGCTGTGGTTAACTTTAATTTTGAATTTATGACCTCTAATTGCATCATTTCTGTTAAATTCAAACATTTCCCCAAGGTATCCCCTCTCCAGACCATTGACAAATTTAAAGACCTCGATGAGATCTCCTCTCAGCCTTCTATATCTAAGTGAAAACATATTCAATTTCTTCAATCTTTCCTCATATGCCAGGTTGCTTATGCCATTAACCATTTTTGTAGCCCTCTTTTGTACTCTCTCCAAAAGCCAACAATCTTTTTCATAGCTAGGAGACCAAGCTTGGATGCAGTATTCCAAATGTGGCCTGACGTATGCACAGTAAAGCTTCCTGATCACTTCCTCACTTCTGTATGATACATTCCTATTTATTGCCCCGAGCATTCTCAGTGCCTTCTTCCTGGCTTCCTTGGTCTGTTCTGATGCCCCCAGTTTTGTGTTTAGAATAACACCTAAATCCTTCTCCTGTTGAGTCACTGATAGCACTTGGCCACCCATCAAGTATGGAGCCTTCATATGCTGCTTCCCTACATGCATGATTTTGCACTTATCAAAGTTAAATTTCATTTGCCATTCTTCGGACCACTTCACAAGTTCGTCTAAGTCTTTTTGCAGCGAGATATGCTCATCCTGACCTGTTATTGCTCTAAAGACCTTCAAATCATCCGCAAATTTCAAGACTTTACTGCTTAGGCCACTTTCGATGTTATTTACAAATATAATGAACAGTAATGGCCCTAGTACTGACCCCTGGGGGACTCCACTAAGAACATTTTGCCATGATGACTTTGTACCATTTAGCATCACTCTTTGCTGTCTATCTGAAAGCCACAACTCTATCCATTTTAAGATGCTACCTGCAATACCATGGGACTGAAGCTGTATCATTAACCGTTTATGGGGTACCTTGTCAAAGGCCTTACTAAAGTCAAGATATGCTACATCAACCTGATTTCCCTGATCAAATTGTTCTGTGGCGAAGTTCAAAAAGTCCAAGAGGTTTGTGAGACACGATCGTCCTTTTCTAAACCCATGTTGAGTATTTTGAATCAATCTGCTACCTTCCAGATAACTAACTATTCTATCCTTGATAATTGATTCGAGTACCTTGCATACTAGGGATGTGAGACTTATTGGCCTATAGTTTTCAACTTTCCCTCTTTCTCCTTTCTTGAAAATAGGAACTACATTTGCCCTTTTCCAATCGGTTGGAATTTCATTATGTGAAACTGATCTACAAAATATTATACTAAGTGGAAATGCCAGTTCCTTTTCAGTTTCCCGCAACACCCTAGCATAAATTTCATCAGGTCCTGCTGCCTTATTTTGCTTTTTTTCCTCATATGATTGTAAACAACATCACTATCAATGAAATCAACATCATTTGTCAGATCCCATGTCACTGAACTATGGTGTATGGTCGGGAGATTGGTCATATCTTCCAATGTAAACACTGATTTGAACTGCTTGCTCAGCTCCTCAACCATCTCACTATCCTCACCCAATGTAGTCCCGTTTACTTCCAGTGGACCAATTGTGCTAGAAACTTTACTCAGCTTGTAGAAACTAAAGAACTTTTTACTGTCCCCATTACAGTTTCTAGCTAAATCCAGTTCTTTTGCTCGCCTTGCTGCTCTGGTTTTTTTGCTTCACAGTGTCTCTAGCTTTTCGATATGCCTGTAGATTAACGACATTTGAGGCTTCTTTAAAAACTTTAAATGCAGTTTTCTTAGCCTTAATTGCTTTTATCACGTCTGGTGTAAGCCATGCTGGCTTTCCTACCCTTCTTTTGCGTCTTTGCTTTTGGGGGACATGTCTAATCTGAGTTTCCTTCAAGTAAGATTTGAACTTTTCCCACATTTCACAGGCATTTAAATTGGAGAATTCTTCTTCCCATCTGAGTGCACTTAAAGCCACTCTCATGCCGTTAAAGTCTGCTCTGTTGAAATTTGGAACCTTTGCCAAATTATCATTGATAATTTCCCCTACATGTGCCTTGAATCCAACTATGTTATGGTCACTTTTTCCCAGAGTTTTGCCTACAGTCAAGTCTTGAACCAAGTCACTTAAATCCGAGAATACAAGGTCCAAGAATGAACCATGCCTGGTAGGTTCCGATACAAACTGGTGTAAGAACAGGTCCTCTTCAAGGCATTTCCTAAACATTTTGCATGATGGGGTGCCAACACCAGCATTTTCATAACCTTTTAGATTAAAGTCACCGAGAATAAGGCACTTCCTCTTAAAGTTTCTACTGATTTCCTCACAAATCACCTTGTCAAGCTCCAGTTGCTGAGAATGTGGCAGGGTTCCTGATCGGTAGAAAGCTCCTATCCTAAGAGTATTGCTGTTGCCTTTTCCCACAGTGACATCAAGCCAAATGGACTCCACAGACACATTTTTATCCCCACCTGCTACTTTTTGAGAACTGAATAAGCTATTTATATAGAGCATTACACCACCCCCTTTCATTGCTGGACCCCCTATTGCACGAAAACATATTGTATCCCTGGATCTCATAGTCCTGTAAGTTATCTCCAAAATACCCTTCACTGACCCATGCCTCCGTAATGCAAACAAAATCCGGTTCCTCCTCAGCAACATAACACTTGAACTCATCAAATTTGGAACGGATACTCTGACCATTAAACATCATACACTTAACGAATGCTCCATAACCACCTTTAGCTTTTTCATATTGAGGAGTTCTTTTATCACTAGATGAACTATAACTCTGTCCCCTTGAGTTGCTGCTGTCCCTATTTGCAGACTTTGAGGTTCTATTGCCTTGGCAGACACTATTGGAATATTCCTGAGTTGGCAATGCAATGTGATCCCTCCCCACCCCATTTCCTAGTTTCCCTGAAGGACATGCTCGTATACTTTGCCTAACACATGGACCCCCTTCTCAGAAAAGTGCAGGCCATCCCTCTGATAGAGGTCCCACGATGCATAAAACATGCTCCACTCGTCTACAAATGTAAAACCTAGCTCATGGCAGAGCTTTCCTACCCTGGCGTTAGCTGCCAGTGCCCTAGAGCTCCACTCAGGGGAGGCTCTAGCCCTAGGCAAAATTCCTGTTATAATGACTCTATTGGTACCCTTGAGGGTGGCCAGAAGGGCCCTGTACTCCCGCACATGTCTGGTCTGGTCGTGTTCCTAATGTATGTGCATACACCGCCTGATCTGTGTGGGTTGTGTGTGTCCTGTCTGTGTATAGTGTATTGAGGAATATGAAAGTGATATGGGTCGTGAGGTTTGAAGTGTGTTTCTTGAATGCATAGTCCTATAGGGTTTGTTTGTAGTGCATAGTGTTTAAATTCAGGCCAGTGTCCAATGAGTCCATGTGTGTTCCATTGTATTATTTTGTTCATCATTTGTATGTGTTAGCGCGGGTGAGTGGGCGTTTAGGTGATGGTTGATGTTTGGTTGTGCTCTTGGTTGGCCTACGTGGTTGAGTGGTTGGTGGCGTCGCGTTTGGGGGGGGTCGTGCTGACAAAGTCGGTTGCTCTGTGTTCTCGTTCCGTCTGCTCCTCCGGGTCTGTGTCCTGGTCTGTGTGTGCGTGTGGTATAGGTGGTCTGTCCAGTGTGTGTGTGTGGTGTGTGGGGCTGCTCCGGGTGTTGGTTGTGGTTCCGGTGGCGGTGGTGGGCGGTAGGTTGGAGTAGATATGTTTTGGTGTGTTTCACGGCGGTTTGAAGGTCCTGGTGAACGTCCCGGTTGGGAGCGTGTTGTCAGTGGCGGGTACAGGTCGTTTGTGTGTGGTGGTGGTTGTTGTTGTGTGCCCGGCTGTGTGCGACGAGCCGGCCACGCCGCCGGCGGGTCTAGGACCGACGCCCTGGCCCGGTACGGGTCCATGCCCTCAAGGTGGATCCTGCGGAGCACCTCGCGCTCCGCCTTCCACCGAGGGCAGGACCCGTCCGAGGCCGCGTGGTCCCCCCCGCAGGCGGCGCAACACAGCTCGCCGCTGTCGCACGTGTCCGTTGGGTGATTTTGTGCGCAGCGGCCGCATGTGGGTGTGTTGGCTCGGCACCCCCCCCCCGCGGAGTGGCCGTAGCGTTGACAGTGCTTACAGCGCCGCGGGAGGGGTGCGCGAGGTGTTACGGGGTACCGTAGGTACCCCGCTTTGATATGTGCTGGTGGTGTCCTTGTGGTGAACGTGAGTATTAATAGATGATTTGTTGTGAAACCCGGCCTCGGGGGCGGCCGGTACACGGCGGAGACAGCCTGGTCCCCAAGCTTGAGGGCCAGTGTCTCCGCCGGTATACCGGCCAGCTCCCGGGCCAGGATAGTCCCCTGGCTGTTGTTGAGGTGTGTTGCAGGTGTGATCGTGATAGGTGTGTGTTTGATTTTTCTCATTTTAGTGAGTAAGTGATCGTCAGTTGAGTCATTTGCCTGTATCAGGAGCGCCCCGGATCTGTGTTTTGGCGTGTAGGGGCGCCCCTGTGTATTGGGAGATTTCTCCCTCCACCAGCCAGGGGTCCAAGGAGCTCATTGGCTCCCCGTCCCCCGGCGGCAGATGAAAAAATATCCCGTGGGTGTTGGATTGGTGGTGATCATGTTCGTGTGGTGCTGGTAGAGTTTTGCTGTCAGGTGGTGTTGAAAAAAGATTGTAGCTGGCAGGTGCGTGGAACGCTGTACACTCGACAAAGTGTAGGTATGTCCGATGAGGTATGTGCCGCTTGTTTTTATAATAAAACAAGAGTGATTGAAATACTTGCCACTATCCACCTGACCCTTACAAATACAAATTACATGACATACAATAATATAGCGTCATTGATTTAGGTGAGTCCGTAGTACAATCAAACTGTGCATTTATTTAGACCCTGATAAATGTTAAATTCCTTCCTTTCCCAATCCCTTTTTTCCTTTGTTTTTTTCTTGGGATTTTTTTCTTGGGGAGGGAAGAAAAACAGGTCCAGCCTCAGGGCCGCTGTGTTAAGGACTTCCGTCCCATTCTATTCAACGCACCTGACATCGCGGAGCAGGTTGTCGCAGACCTGTCTGCTGACCAGCGCATCCTTCTCCGGTGCTGCCGAGCCGTCGCCACCGGCGTTGTCAGTGCTGAGCTGGCATGCGCCAGGCCGGGTCCGCTTAGCCACACGCGGTGGCTAACTCTCGGCATCAGAGTGCTCGTACTGTACACGATAACTGCGTCGCCAACCCCGGCTCTGACAAAGATGACAGGGTTTGTCCAGCAGGTGTATGCCCCTATGTGGTTCGACATCAAGGCGCGCCCACTCTTCACACAAGGAGTCGTGTATCTCTTCAGAACGATGGGACTTATTCAGACACAGACACCTGAAGTGCAGACAGTGGCGAAACGTTCAGTGCAGCGAAACGCGTGGTTCGCCAACCCGAAGAACCTAATCCCGGCCATGGTTGTCGACGCTGAGAGGTCGATCCGGGAGGGGGGGGTCAAACTGAGCATGAGTGCGCGGAGTAACTCGGGATCCCGGTGCCGACAGTTCATGGTGCCCCCATTGAACTGGGAGGCGGCCACATGCACCGACATGATTCAATGGGACCATGTCGAGGTGACCGAACCACCAGTTACCGCTCACATGTCGAACGACGAGATTATGTCAGCCGTCGACCAACCTCTCTCGCTACCGGCATTCCCATGCCACGTACAGAGTGTCGAGCGATGCGTTATGGCGTCCACGCGTGTGTTCGGCGAGGACAGGCGACACGGCATTATCGTATCGCGTCAGGCCAGTTGAGCCGCGAGCCAGAGCCAGAGCCAGAGCCAGAGCCAGAGGCCAGAGGCCAGAGGTCAGAGGCCAGAGGCCAGAGGCCAGAGGCTAGAGGCTAGAGGCTAGAGGCTAGAGGCTAGAGGCTAGAGGCCAGAGGCCAGAGGCTAGAGGCTAGAGGCTAGAGGTTAGTGGCTAGAGGCTCCGGCTCCGGCTCCGGCTCCGGTTCCGGCTCCGGCCTCTGACGTGACGCGCGTGTCGTGCAGCGAGGCGGCCGCCGTCAGCAGCAGGGTGGAGCGCACCACGCTGCGCTTGCCGTCAGCTCCGGAGCCGGAGCCGGGGCCAGGTACCACTCGATCTGCCGGAGGCGTGTCAGTTGCGGTTGGTTGGTTGGTTATTTGGGCTTACGGGCGCATCGACTGCGTTGGTCATACAGCCTCAGGTGCGGCTGAGTCTCCGCTCCATCCGCTACGGGATGACGTGGAAGAGACGAGTGGAAGTCCTGGGGAGGAGTCCGGGGGCAGGAGTGAGGTGCCCGCAGCACATGGATGGGTTGTTCAATAGGCGAGTTTTCATTCGCTCAATTGCTGGTGAAGGATTATTCGATGCAGAGAGGAAAAGATTACCAAAGAGGTGAATCAATCGTAAGTCACGTCATCACCCATTGGTATTCACTTCATCATCCTTTGGGATTCACCTTATCATCCATTGATATTCACCTCATCATCCGTTGGGATTCACCTCATCACCCGTTGGGACAAGAGCAGGAGTACGACACAAAATACGGGTGGGCAGAGTTGGGAAACGTGACGTACACCAAGGGCTTGATTCCAAATATTTTACCCCGAGTACCGATATGTGTGCGTTCTCGGGATAGTGGCGGCCCGGAGCGAAGAACGCAAGACAACAGAACTCGACCAAATTGCTTGGCTGTGGGGAATAAACGATGGCACTGCGCAACTGTAGCCGGAAGGGTCAGGCAGTGCAACACATCTCGCTCGACGTGAGCTTCTAGTTATCTTCTGGGGACTAGGCAGGGCCACTAGCCGTCTGCGCTAGCCACTAGCCGAGAGACAGAGAGACAGAGAGACAGAGAGACAGAGAGACAGAGACAGCCGTGAGCAATTCGTAGTCGAATGATGGTCCAGGATCTTATTTAGATGAGTAGGTCTTAGGACTAACTGCGCTTAGTTCGTTCTGTTCGTGTGACTATTTGTAGGCATAGCAACCATCCGCATATACCCTGACTTAGATCCGCCCCCTCCCTGCCTTCAGTTGTCACAGAGAGGAACTAAAACGGGAAAAACGGCCAATACCCACAGTTTACACTTCCACCGTTAGAGGGCAGTGATGTCGCTGCGGTTTACGAGACTCTGCGTAATGACGGGCACAATTTTCTATCACCCTGCACCCTGCACCCTGCACCCTGCACCCTGCACCCACCCCTGCACCCTGCACCCTGCACCCCTGCACCCTGCACCCTGCACCCTGCACCCTGCACCCTGCACCTGCACCCTGCACCCTGCACCCTGCACCCTGCACCTGCACCCTGATCACCTGCACTCTGCACTCTGCACTCTGCACTCTGCACTCTGCACTCTGCACTCTGCACTCTGCACTCTGCACGTGGCATGGGAATGCCGGTAGCGAGAGAGGTTGGTCGACGGCTGACATAATCTCGTCGTTCGACATGTGAGCGGTAACTGGTGGTTCGGTCACCTCGACATGGTCCCATTGAATCATGTCGGTGCATGTAGCCGCCTCCCAGTTCAATGGGGGCACCATGAACTTTCGGCACCGGGATCCCGAGTTACTCCGAGCACTCATGCTCAGTTTGACCCCCCTCCCGGATCGACCTCTCAGCGTCGACAACCATGGCCGGGATTAGGTTCTTCGGGTTGGCGAACCACGCGTTTCGCTGCACTGAACGTTTCGCCACTGTCTGCACTTCAGGTGTCTGTGTCTGAATAAGTCCCATCGTTCTGAAGAGATACACGACTCCTTGTGTGAAGAGTGGGCGCGCCTTGATGTCGAACCACATAGGGGCATACACCTGCTGGACAAACTCTGTCATCTTTGTCAGAGCCGGGGTTGGCGACGCAGTTATCGTGTACAGTACGAGCACTCTGATGCCGAGAGTTAGCCACCGCGTGTGGCTAAGCGGACCCGGCCTGGCGCATGCCAGCTCAGCACTGACAACGCCGGTGGCGACGGCTCGGCAGCACCGGAGAAGGATGCGCTGGTCAGCAGACAGGTCTGCGACAACCTGCTCCGCGATGTCAGGTGCGTTGAATGGTATGGGACGGAAGTCCACCCCCGGCTGGCGGTGAATGTCACCAGCTATAGTTTGTCCCAGCGGGCCCTTGAGGGACTTGGAGCCACTGGTACCGTGGCCTTCATCCAGCTCCACGAACACATGCCTGCGAAAAAGCCCAGGACAGAACGGGATTGGGACAAGGAAGGAATTGGATTAACATTTATCAGGGTCTAAATGGGCAAATGGCATGCCAAGTGTTTGGATTGTACTACGGACTCACAACTTGCCATGGTTCTAGATAGGTATGCAGATGACGCAGTATATTATTGTATGTCATGTAATTTGTATTTGTAAGGGTCAGGTGGATAGTGGCGAAGTATTTCAGTCAATTCTTGTTTTATTATAAAAACAAGCGGCACATACCTCATCGGACATACCTACACTTTGTCGAGTGTACAGCGTTCCACGCACCTGCCAGCTACAATCTTTTTTCAACACCACCTGACAGCAAAACTCTACCAGCACCACACGAACATGATCACCACCAATCCAACACCCACGGGATATTTTTTCATCTGCCGCCGGGGGGACGGGGAGCCAATGAGCTCCCTGGACCCCTGGCTGGTGGAGGGAGAAATCTCCCAATACACAGGGGCGCCCCTACACGCCAAAACACAGATCCGGGGCGCTCCTGATACAGGCAAATGACTCAACTGACGGTCACTTACTCACTAAAATCAGAAAGATCAAACACGCACCTATCACGATCACACCTGCAACGCACCTCAACAACAGCCAGGGGACTATCCTGGCCCGGGAGCTGGCCGGTATACCGGCGGAGACACTGGCCCTCAAGCTTGGGGACCAGGCTGTCTCCGCCGTGTACCGGCCGCCCCCGATGCCGGGTTTCACAACAAATCATCTATTAATACTAACGTTCACCACAAGGACACCACCAGCACATATCAAAGCGGGGTACCTACGGTACCCCGTAACACCTCGCGCACCCCTCCCGCGGCGCTGTAAGCACTGTCAACGCTACGGCCACTCCGCGGGGGGTTCCGAGCCAACACACCCACATGCGGCCGCTGCGCACAAAATCACATAAAGACATAAAGACATAAAAGATTAGTGCAACTATGAGCCACAAGGGCCCTTCTTGGTTGCACTCTGTACACTGAACCAGTTGCCCACCAAATCTGCCAATCAGCCCTCCCTGTAATACTGAAAAGCAAGCCCTCTACTCTTATAATGATTGTCTATGCTGTTTTTAAAGATGTTCAATGTGCTGCTACTGATGATGTTTTCTGGCAGCTGGTTCCAGTGTTCCACTACCCTGTTGGTGAAGAAAGTTTGCTTTAACCTTGTTCTGCTGTGGTTAATTTTAATTTTGAATTTATGACCTCTAATTGCATCATTTCTGTTAAATTCAAACATTTCCCCAAGGTATCCCCTCTCCAGACCATTGACAAATTTAAAGACCTCGATGAGATCTCCTCTCAGCCTTCTATATCTAAGTGAAAACATATTCAATTTCTTCAATCTTTCCTCATATGCCAGGTTGCTTATGCCATTAACCATTTTTGTAGCCCTCTTTTGTACTCTCTCTAAAAGCCAACAATCTTTTTCATAGCTAGGAGACCAAGCTTGGATGCAGTATTCCAAATGTGGCCTGACGTATGCACAGTAAAGCTTCCTGATCACTTCCTCACTTCTGTATGATACATTCCATATTTATTGCCCCGAGCATTCTCAGTGCCTTCTTCCTGGCTTCCTTGGTCTGTTCTGATGCCCCCAGTTTTGTGTTTAGAATAACACCTAAATCCTTCTCCTGTTGAGTCACTGATAGCACTTGGCCACCCAGAAAATCACCCAACGGACACGTGCGACAGCGGCGAGCTGTGTTGCGCCGCCTACGGGGGGGGACCACGCGGCCTCGGACGGGTCCTGCCCTCGGTGGAAGGCGGAGTGCGAGGTGCTCCGCAGGATCCACCTTGAGGGCATGGACCCGTACCGGGCCAGGGCGTCGGTCACACACAACCCACACAGATCAGGCGGTGTATGCACATACATTAGGAACACGACCCCTCACCGCCTGATACATTTCGACACCACGGCAGACATACTATTAACTGAAATTCATGTACACAACGTAGCTTACACACTCATCAACATGTACGATCCACCCTCGCGGAACACAGAAACACTTTCGGAATTAAATAAAGCACTTGGCCAAATTCGCACACCTGTTATTCTCACCGGAGATTTCAACTCACACCACCCCCTATGGGACACCCGCACAACACAACCTGATCACAGAGCACACATACTCACCGCAATAGCTACACAACATAATCTCACAATACTCAACACCGGCTCACCAACCTACCTAGTACCTATCAGATCCCTCCTGCCTACAACCCCAGATGTCACCCTTGCCTCTTCCCGCATAGCCCTCACACTGTACTGGACAGCCGACCCTGATCCACACTTTAGCGACCACGCACCCATCACCATTACCTTTGACCGAATCCCGACCACCGGCCCACCCAATCCTCAGCCAGGCCGGTGGAACCTCAAAAAACATCCTGGAACCCTTTCTCAGAATCCTTAGCAATCCAAACAGCCCACAGACCCCAATTATCACCAGAACAATTCGCAGACATACTCATCACCACAGCACACCAACACATACCACAAACAAAACCACGACGCCAACACAAACCTCCCGCGGCTCCCTGGTGGAGTGATGACTGCCACCGGGCGATCCGCGCGAGGAATCATGCACGCCATAGACACGAAAGACACCGCACACCAGACACACTAGCAACATATAAACAACTCAGAACACAATGTAAGACTATCATCAAAGACGCAAAAAAAAATTCTTGGAACGCATTCAGCACTAAATTTAATAGATTTACACCTCTAGGCGAAATTTGGACACTTTTGAAAACCTTTCAACACCGACAATGACCCCCAATCAAAGCCATCACACTTAGACACAACAACAACATCACAACAGACCCCCAAACAATAGCAAACATATTCGCAGACCACTACCATCATAGATCATCTACACTGGCACGAAACCCCCCACCCCCAATCAGACACACGCACACACCTCTACAACACTAGATTTATACAGATTACACAGAATTACAACTAGCAATCACACAGACAGGTAACACATCTGTAGGACCGGACAACATTCACTACTCTTTCTTCAAACACCTACCAACATCAGCACTACACACACTACTCAACACCTACAACACCGCATTGACTACACATACATACCCTGAATCCTGGTTACACGCCTCTCTCCTACCTATACCTAAACCAAACACCGACTGAACTCTTTGCACCTCCTATCGCTCTATTGCCCTTACCAGCTGCTTTCACAAACTATTCGAACATCTTGTTAAAAAACGCCTCCTCTCTATCATTCAAACACAGCACTTATTCTCTCCTATTCAATCAGGTTTCCTTCCAAATCGATCCTGTCTAGACAACCTCACCTACCTGATCACAAACATCCAGGAAGCGGCGGTCAGGAAACACTCCACGACCGCCGTCTTCCTGAAACTAAAACAAGCCTATGACACCATCAACATAACAGCACTATTACAACACTTACACAACATCGACATACAAGGCAGAATGATGCACTACCTCCATTTCTATCTACTCAACAGATCTTTTCAAGCAAAAATTGGGCCCCACACCTCAGACACCAAATTCCCCACCACCGGTTTAATGCAAGGTTCAGTCCTCAGTCCCCTACTCTTCATTTTAGCCCTAAATTCCGCCGTCACCGACAACTTTTCGACCAAAATTGCAGTCTACGCCGACGATATAGTACTATGGACATCAACAAAAGCACCAGCACACGCACTAACAGTATTACAACATGCACTAACAGAACTCAACAACAAACTCGCCACACTAAACCTCCATATAGCACCACTCAAATCCAAAGGTATGATTTTCGGCTACGACAAATGACAAGAACAGAGACACAAACCTACGACACCTAGAAATAAACAATTCACCCATTCCCTTTGTCACCACAACAAAATATCTCGGTATCACATAAGACAAACAACTAACTTTTCGGCCACACTTCCTAAACTTACAAAAACGCGCCTCAAAAAGAATCAACGTACTACGAGCACTTTCTGGCACACACTGGGGATCCGACCGAAACACACTTCTGACCCTTTACAAATCACTCATTCGGCCAATTCTGGAATACGGATCCCCACTCTTTGAAAACGCAGCTAAATAAAACCTCAAAATTATAGATTCTATTCAACGACGATCTCTTCAAATAGTCACAGGAGCCTTCACCACCTCACCTTCTCACTCTCTTCACAATTCTGGGATGTGGTTGTATATATACAACCACATCCCAGAATTACAGCACAGACGTACAGAAGCACTACTTAGATACCACTACAAAACAACTCACGAAACAACACCCATGCACACAGGCACTAAAACTCCGCACAGCACGCAGACACCAACTCATGAACTCCACACGACTGCGAAACAAAATAGGATGCCGCATACACCGACACGCTAACACACTAGACATAACACTCCCAACGACAACACCACACCCACAACCCATCGCATGGTGGAAACAGGCGACACCCAACACACACTTCCTCATTGACAAGCCAAAAGACACATATACACACGCAGAAATACAACTATTCCTACAATTCACAGCACAGCATGTCAACTACAACATCATATATACAGACGGCTCCAAATCACATACACAGCAGACGGGCGCAGCGGCGGTGCTGTACACCAACGCAGCGCCGCCGCGGGTCATTCTACGCGCCCGTCTGCACGACACAGCATCCACATACACAGCAGAATTATTCGCAATCTTCTCGGCATACTGCACCATTTACAACACCAAAATTGAACACAACACCATAGCCACAGACGCAAAATCAGCACTACAGAGCATAACCCCCCACACCAAATACAAACACCCCCTCATACCCAAAATACTGCGCATCCACAAACAACTCACCATACTACAACGGCCAACACTTCTCTGGATCCCAAGTCACACAAACATACACGGCAACGAACACGCAGACACAGAAGCAAACATAGCCACAACACTCCAACAAACCACACAATGCCCCTATTCACAATCCGACTACTTCCCCACAATACGCCAGGCCATCAACAAACACATACAACAAACATGAGACACAGTAACAACACAGCTACACGAAATACACCCCAAACACGAACACTGGCACTCCATCAACCAAAACACCAGACTAAGAGAACGGACACTAACACGACTACGCATAGGACACACTGCACTCACACACTCATACCTCATACTCAATCAACCAGGACCACAATGCACTACCTGCCACCACACACTCACAGTAAGACAACAGAGCACAAACTATTGCACCACGAACAACATCCCACCGAACCTCACCACGCTCCTCAACGACGACCATCCAGCATTACACGAACACGTCTTCCACTTTCTTAAAATTACACGCATTATGGATGAATTGTGAAAAAAAGGGAGAGAGAAAAAAAGGAAAAGATATGTTAAAAAACGAAAGAGAAAATGAACAAAACCAGGTAAATGGGGGAAAAAAGGAAAAAGGTACGTCACAAAAAGAAAATAAAAAAAGGAAAAAAAGAAAGAAAAAAAAGAAGAAGAGAGAAATGTATATTCATGTTCTTGCAATGTTCATTTGTGGCGATGACCCGACCCCCCACCCAACTACACCCCATACCCCAATGTGGCACCGTCCGGACTAACTCTCTCTCTCTCTCGACTTCATCATCTCCGGCTCTCACACAACTCTACTGCACCAGCTCTACATCTTCAATGGATCCGGATTACTCTACTCTTCAAGACCATCTCATCGCTACTTCACCACTGCTCGACTACTCTACTAAACCTCCACCTCGGATTGATCCTCCTACCCTACGCTACTCACTGTCTTACACGTCTTTTCACAACCGGAACCAGCCGATATCACCAAGCCGTGGCAGGCTGGCAAAACTCACACACACACACACACACACACACACACACACACACACACCTCATCGGAAGCACGTTGCCATGAAGAAGGCAGATGAGCCACTGGACGCTACGGCCCAGCTGTCGCTCCATCCTCGTGAGTGCACCTTTTTCGCGGCCGGTGTTGACGGCAGTGCCATCGACCAATACTGCCTGCAGGGATTCTTCTGAGTCGCACTCCCGAACGACTTCTAAAGCCTTGCCAGCAATTGATGCACTATTTTCTGATGTCAGTGTTCTGTGAGCGATGTAGTTTCTACCTGGCTCGCTCACAAATACCAGATGCTTCTCTTTTCCCGTAAGCCGTACGTCTTGCTCATTTGTTTTCTCTCGTATCTTTGTGATATCCTGTCTCCCATCGAATTCCATGCACTGCACCTTACCGCCTATGCCCTCCTTTAGCTTTCGTTTTTCTTTCTCCTGTGCCCTTTTTCTGGCTCTTATCACTTTATCTCGTGTGATGACGTGCCTCGTGTCGTTCTCAGTGACGAGGCCAAGGTCCTTCAAGAGAGCGGTGCCAAGGGCCGCTGCAATCCTTTCAGTGACCTCAATGTACCGGTCACACTCCTTAGCGAAATTCTCCAGAGGCATCATATTGTACGGAGCCCTAGTCTGTGTTGGTTCGTGGACACTCCCTGTGTCATATGCATCGTCACCATTGCTTCCCTCGTCCATGCTTTCGGGCTCGTGTCCCGTGCTGTGCTCGGTCAGACCCGAGGGACCAGGATCCGAGTCGTTGGCGTCCGTCTGAAGGAAGGCCGCAGACGGTTCTGATCTCTTCGCCTCCTCCCCAATGCATTGGAGGTCTTCATGTCAATGCCGCCGATGCTTCGCTTCCTCTCACCTCGCTGGTCTTGTAAGAAATTGCACTCGCGGTATGGAACCTTGTTCTCGCTGGGGCAGCTGCAGGCATTTCTCGAAGCACAACTGCACGCGCAGATGTCAATCAGCCCATGGAGGGGAATTGTTTTGCTTGCGCCAGCGCGTTTCTTTATTGGGGTCTTTGTTAGATCCTTTCCTTTCTTCATAATCACCAGGATACCCCGGACAATCGACTGAAACGATTTAACAGGGACGCTTGCTATCCACCAAAGGTATACAACGCCCTTGGCAACGCTCGTGGCGATTTGCCTTTCGCCCGCTGTATGGTTGTCGACAGCCCGAAGTCTGTTAGACTGTAGTCTGCAGAAGTTGTATACATGAATCTGAAGTGGCAGTTGGTTCTTCGGCAGTTCGCAGGGATGGCCCAACGTAAAGCGAGCCGTCTTCGATCGGAATGAACTTCCCTTAACATTTTGTACTTTCATACTCGAAATCTGATAGGTTCACTAGTCTGGAAAAGAGGCAAAAACTGGCTAGGCAACTGGTAAGTTTCAAAACTCATCGCTCGCCATAGGATACAAATGTATCACAAAGTTTTTCGGCTGTCGTGTTCAAAAGTGCTTTGTCACGTGTCCCGGCCCCGCTGTTAAGCGAGCGCAAACTGCGCGACAGGCGCACACTCGCCGTTCAGGTGCGGCGACTGCAAAGGCTACACGAGCCGAGGTGCTTCCACGAGTGACCGGAGCTTAGTTGGAAACCAGCACACCTGCCTGCGGCACGTGTGGCTCGATCTGTGAACCTTCACTGCCGGACGCCGAGACGTTCCCGAATTATTTCGTTCCACGCTCGGGGCCACGTGCCGCGGGCTGAATTAATCCAGGTCCTCCAAATGCGCGCATCAATTATTTTCACGCTCGACAGGAGCACGTGGATGTCGACACATTTCCCGGGAGGCGGCTTCGTCAGCTGCTGAAGTAATCCGACTAGGGCCCGCAATGCTAGCCCAACATAATTGAGGCGAAGATGGAAGTCGGACGGCGCTATTGATCTGTCCAGGCGGCCAGTTTCATTCTGCCCTATTTCGCCGCCCACTGAGACGAGCTGCGCCCTGCCTGCAGCGACCGCCAGCTGGGCCTACTGAGTACTTAGCGTCAAGTCACAGCTGCTGAGTTCTTACAACTGAGTCACGGCTTTTGAGAATTTCCCACTGAGTCACAGATCCTGAGTATTTCCCACTGTGTCGCAGCTGCTGAGTTTGGATCACTGAGTCACATCTGCTGAGTATTGTCTACTGAGTCACAGCTGCTGAGTGCTTACGACCGAGTCATAGCTTTTGAGAATTTCCCACTGAGTCACAGTTACTGAGCATTCCCCACTTGGTCACCGCTGCTGAGAGTTCCCCACTGAGTCCAAACTGCTGAATGATGACCATTAAGCGAAAGCTGAGATTTTGTCAGATCTGCCAGACTATGTCTGCCACCACACCAGCGTCAGTTGTCGGTGACATCCAATCCCACCTTGCGCTTCAGCTGAGACAAACTCATCTAGATGCCGATCAGTCGGTGTGTCGGATGTCGGTCGATGCGCTCCAGCTAGCCTGACCACCAACAGCAGCTGCTGACACCTTACAGACCACTGCCTGACCACCAACAACAGCTGCTGACACCTCACAGACCACTGCCTGACCACCAACAACAGCTGCTGACACCTCAGACCACTGCCTGACCACCAACACCAGCTGCTGACACCTCACAGACCACTGCCTGACCACCAACACCAGCTGCTGACACCTCACAGACCACAGCCTGACCACCAACACCAGCTGCCGAAACCTCACAGACCACTGCCTGACCACCAACACCAGCCGTCATCACCTCACAGACCACTGCCTGACCACCAACAACAGCTGCCGACACCTCACATACCACTGCCTGACCACCAACACCAGCCGTCATCACCTCACATACCACTGCCTGACCACCAACACCAGCCGTCATCACCTCACAGACCACTGCCTGACCACCAACACCAGCCGCCAACACCTCACAAACCACTGGTCTGGTCTGTTTCAGTGAAACTGCTGGCGAAACCCCAACCATGCTCGGAAATCCTGGAGGAACTCTGATTCTCGCTTCTAGGCCTTCGTTGCCAATATTACTAAGCCGTGCCGAGGCAGTAGGCTGTCGATTGAAGCAAAGCATAACACGGATTTGATATCCGTATGGATATCCAACCGCCTTCAAAGGGAGGAAGAGCAGGGCGGCGGTGAATCGACCACGGCTACATCTCTCTCATAATCATCACAGCTATATCTCTGGGAGCTATGCTACACTATCGGCCGCCGCCGACAATGCACCAGAAATGCGTTCAACACTCGTACTAAAGCAGGCAAATGTGAATCAGTAATACCAGGGTGTAGCATAGCATCCAGCAACGGCTTGCTCGGTCGCCGTTGTCCGTTCGATATTGTGCAGCTTCAGTGGCTCCAGTTTCAGGTCGCCATCACCAACTTGTGTTCAGCTGCCTCCGCTGCTGAGGGCTGCCACGACAGTCGCCAATGGGACAGCCTCGGCACGTGGAAACACGTGTTTACTCGCAGCTTCAGTTGTACTAGCTCTGGCGGTGCGTCCGGAAAATGAGTATGGACGAGGCCGAGGTGCTCCACGGTACCAAGGAAATGCCGTGCAAGTGTTGTTTGGATGTCCTAACCCAGTGCAGAATGGTGTTGGCGTTTTCTGCCCATAGCGTTTCCAAACGAATGGCCACTTCAAATGTGCAGTGCATCATGCTTAGCAAATTGTAATGCCCACGACGTGCGCTATTTGACATTTCGACCCAAACGTCATGAGCTAGACGAGGTCGAAGTGTTCACCATACTTCGGGCAATTCCAAAATCATGCTGGAGAACAGTATTTTCGCATATGCATACATCTGCACACCAAGTTCAGCTTCGGCGCCAAAGCTAACTCCTGGTTGACACAAGCACCAAACAAAGGCTGCCTGCGATCAACTTAGGCAACTAGCTTTGGAACTGTCATTATCCTGTGTAAGCACGTCATCTAGGCTGTTCGTCCAACATGGTCATTTGGGTACAAGTGATGTTAATTACTCAAGTTTCACAATTTCGACGAAAACGGCCAAGCACGTTCCCTTTTATGATGTCATAGCTTGGCGACTTGAAATCATTTTTTTAATTTGTCATATAAGGTCCGCAAAGCTGCACCAACCGAGTGTGCTCAACTCCCGAAACCCGGATTCTACACGCACTAAAAAAGGCCTCGGGGGATTACGTCAATATCCCGTTGCACGAGCGAGAGTTAAACTGTGAAGAAGGCATGACACTCAATGTGACATGCAGTAAGAGATGCGCGCCAACGATGTGCAATTTCGTTGTGACGATCTCTGTTAAACCTAATGAATGCAAAGTTGCTAATCTGTGCTAAAGGGCGCGTTGGAAACTTCCCTTTAAGCCGAGCAGTGGAGGGGTCGGATTGTATGCCCATCCTCGCCAAGCTCAAGGAAGGTAACAAAACTGACAACAGAAAAGTGAAGGTAGCTCTTCAGTTTACATTCGGGATTTCCCAAATTGTCACATCGCAGGCAAACATCATCCATAGTTAATCGTGATCAACATACAAACGTATGCCAATTTGGACTATCAACCAAACTGCACTGGGACAAATCATAGATATTTTATCGCAATACGACGCATGTGCTTCCAGTTGCAACAGAAAATGATGAGTTGTATAAGCAAATTGTGTTCTTAAACTGTGTTAGGAAGTGTATCTGACATTTCTGAGGCAGTTTCCACACAGCCGTCTCATGGGTATACCAGTAAGCACCACACCCAGTCTGAGCTGAACAAACTTCATGAGGATGGGCATTAATTCTACTTATCGCTGATCATCAACTGAACTTATGAGATTGATGTCTGCTCTGAATTGCAATATCGTGCCAGGATCAGCGATAAGTTGTTGGCCAATTTGCGGCCGGCAAAACTGATGGCTGCCAGAGGAAAATGTTCCAATCGTGAACAAGGCCAGTCGTTGAAGAATCATCATGGGAGATTCAGCATAGTGAAATATGCGCTCCATTTTCCAACCCAGGCCGTACCTGCGGATATAATGGGATGGTGATCGTACTTCTGACGTGCTGGTTTCTGCCGTAAGACCTCTTTGCCATGCAGTGACTCTCTTCGCTCCTCATGGACTTCTCTGGCTTTTAGGAGCCCTTCCCAGTCCCCGACAGCATTTCGGGCTATAAAAAAAACATTTCAGCTCTGAAACTGGCATTCAGTGTTCTTCAGAACCACGTTCTCACCTCAGGAGCATTTTAGCTCTGAGACGGCCCTGAGTATCCCTCTTCAGCTCATAGGGTTCCTGTTCGTACCTCAAGGGCTGCTTCAGCCCTTCTTTGGGCTTCCTACAGCAGGCCAGGGACAATCGTTTGCTCTCACGTAGCCCTCTTTTTCACGGAGCCCTTACAAGCATCTTGGACATAGCAGGCCAGTCCTAGTGATCAGTGACCTCTTTCAATCATCAGGGACCCTCTCCAGCCGTAAGGGGCCCTCATTAGCCCTCGACAGCCTTTCTAGCTATAAGGGTTTTCTAACTCTAAGAAGGGATCCAGTGTTCCTCACAATCATCGCTAGCTTTGGGGACACTTTGGCTCCCAGTGAGCCCTGCTGACGCCCAGAAACCCTCTCAAACTGCCAGGGGGCAATTACAATCCTCAATAGTCAGGCTTCTAAATCTCACTGTGGCATGCGTGATTGGTCCTCATACCCTTCTCTTGGTTCCTGTTCTTGCCTCGATCATATCAAGCTCTTTAACAGGTTGGCCTTCAATCAAGTCGGGAATCCTTGTGCGACTCCGACCGTTCCGTCGGTCTAGGGGGCCTCCATGCCGATTCTGGGCCATCTCCGGCGGTCCGGGGTTCTCCCTAGACTAGAGTTCCTCCCGTCGGCTCAGGGATCCTCCTTAGCCACCCAGGGCCTCCTTGCCTCCTTTGTCAAGCATGCGGGTCTTCCTTCAGCAGTTTGGGTCCGGTCCATCACGCCAGTGGTCTTTGTGCGGTTTTGGTCGCAAGGTCCCTTCGCATCGGATAGGGGCCACCCCGACGGCCCAGGATCCTCTCAGGCATCCAGGAGCTCTCTCAATCGTATCAAGGGCTCTCTTCAGCAAACTCATCATCCTTCAGGCCGAAGTCACCTTTTCAAAAGCTCGGACCCTTCTGACCCAGTAGGGGGTACGGCTGCCCCTTCGCCTCCTGGCCACGCTACTGCGCCGTACAGAAAGATGACATAACCGCGGCGTCGCATCTCGCTGCACAAGACAACTTGGAAAGCTACATATCGCACGAGTCGAGACAAACTTTGGGAAGGGAGCATTAAAATTACCCGCGCTCCTAGGTGCGACACGCGCACTGTGCAGGACCACGTCTGGCCGACGCTGGACGGCAGCAGCGAGCGAGAACGTGCTGCTCCAGCACGGCGGAAAGACTCGCCGTCAGTGCAGCCTGGCGTGCACGGCCTGGGTGCAGTCGAGACGCGGTGCAATCGAGACCCGGTGCTGTCGAGACCCGGTGCTGTCGAGACCCGGTGCTGTCGAGACCCGGTGCTGTCGAGACCCGGTGCTGTCGAGACCCGGTGCTGTCGAGACCCGGTGCCGTCGAGACCCGGTGCCGTCGAGACCCGGTGCCGTCGAGACCCGGTGCCGTCGAGACCCGGTGCCGTCGAGACCCGGTGCCGTCGAGACCCGGTGCCGTCGAGACGCGGTGCTGTCGAGACCCGGTGCTGTCGAGACGCGGTGCAGTCGAGACGCGGTGCAGTCGAGACCCGGTGCAGTCGAGACCCGGTGCAGTCGAGACGCGGTGCAGTCGAGACGCGGTGCAGTCGAGACCCGGTGCAGTCGAGACGCGGTGCAGTCGAGACGCGGTGCAGTCGAGACGCGGTGCAGTCGAGACGCGGTGCAGTCGAGACCCGGTGCAGTCGAGACGCGGTGCAGTCGAGACGCGGTGCAGTCGAGACGCGGTGCAGTCGAGACCCGGTGCAGTCGAGACCCGGTGCAGTCGAGACCCGGTGCAGTCGAGACGCGGTGCAGTCGAGACGTGGTGCAGTCCAGACCCGGTGCAGAAGCCGAGACGCGGTGTAGTCGAGACCCAGCAGGCGTCGGCTGAACGCGCGTCCTGGCGGTGCACAGCTGCTGACCTGGACCTGTGTGCTCACCACTGACAACAGCTCCTGCTGGGTGCTCTGCTGGCGGCTGAGCAGCTCGGCCAGCTGAGTCAAGAGGCCGACGACCGCGCGGGCCGGCAGCACCAGCGCCGTGGCGGAAGCCGCAGCTCCAGCTGTCCAGCTGGACTCCCAGCACCTCCAGCTTGGCGGGGGAGACTACACATGGCGGCAGCTAGCAGGAGGCCCAGCTCACGACAGATCCGTCCACAAGTCGAGTATGTGGGTAGGCCGCAATCAAGCCGGAGCGGACTTTCCCTCCTCTTTTTTGGCGTCCCCGGCCAGAGCGGACGCCATATGATTCGCCGAGGTAGTGGCGGAGACCGACATGCCCCTCCTTCAGCGAGTGATCCCGATACGCGCATCACGGTGGTCCGCTGGCCAAACGTACGAGGTAGCGAGGATACGTGTGCCACGGTGCGCAGTCGGGCAGAGGTACCAGGGAGCACGGGATCGTGTGCCGCGGTGTGATGCAATCTGCCTGAGGTCCTTCATGGATAGTTTTCTGAACTATTCAACGGAGTCCAGTGAAACTTCAGTTCCACCTGGAGCGTATTTTCAGAGCTTTCGGTGCTTTTGTGAGGTCATGTCAGGTTGCGGAACTATAACGTCATAACGGACCATTTTTCCATATCTCCGACCACTTTTGAACGAAATCGAAGATCATTACCTCTTAATATCGCATTGTAGCTTAACACGCGCCCTGGGGGCCCCTGAAAATTACGCGCACTGGAGGGGGGCGGTTTCTGCCCCCACCGTAAGATCTCGGCTCCTATTAAGGCTAGAGCAACGAAATTACGGGGTGGATGTGTACGGTAATGAACTCTATTGTGTGCAAAGTTTATGACCGTTAGGTCAATATCTTTGAGGTCAAATGAGGTCAACATATCAAAAATGTCTGGTTTTGGGTGGCTTGGCTTCTCATTGTTAAGGATCGCTGTTATTATGGTTAAATGCTGCAAAATTGGCATTAATGATGTTTCAGGCATTACTAATGATGCAATACAGATGTCAGATCCGCCATTTGACCTCAGAACACCTATATAGGAGCACTATCAGATTATTACCTGCTCCAGTTACCGGAACCGGGCTGCCCACCCGACTGCTCCGTTGGGCGCCTCGGCACAATCGGTTTCGCAAAGAAAGGAGTGAAATGCATGAATAAAATATGGAAACGCTTAGGCACCCAATGACAAACAGTAGATTTCCGGGTGTGTAGGGAGTAACATGCCAAGTGACATCAATCGCATGACAGTCATTTGCATTTATGACAACATTCTATTTGAGCAAGCTTGGTTCCATTAGCCTGTCATGAACTTCACCTGACTTGACCTCGGCGACCTAACATGACTTTTAAGCTATATATCATAACAATATGCATCAAACAAGTCGCTAATGTTGTCAAGAACACTTTCCTTTTGCCAATATACGAGAAGCGCATCAGCGCCGATATTTGTGGTGTGGCGCTGATAATTTGTTTTTTAGTTGGACCTCTAACTCCAAAAAAGTAACGTCAATTTTCGCTTTTCTTACTTTAAGCAACACGCCGGTCATTTCTAAGCAGGTACACAAACAATGGCGTATATCGGCCGGTAAAATCTTGAGTTATCTACGAAAAACCGGAGGGGTGGGCGGATTTCGCCCCTCCCCCATCCAGGGCGCGTGTTAAAGCGAATGCATTTTTTGTGGATCAGACTAATAGATAACTGCATTATATTTAGATGTTCTCTACCATGGCAAGGGCATTCAAGGTCATTGAACTAAATTTACCTAGGATGACCGCTTTAGCTCGACTATGTAGTATTGTTAAAATCAAGCATCAAAATTAACTGTTCATTATAATCCTGGGGTGGGCGGAAGCAACAGTTGTAACTAACGTTCTATCTCGATCTTTAAGGTGGGGTCGGCCCTCTGACACGTGAGCTATGCATTTAATTAAGCTTTAAATATGTCATCACACGCGAATCACCGACGATTACACGTGAAGCACCGAAAGCTTCTAGTTTTGCGGACATGCGACTTTTAACCTGACCTCGATGCTCACCCATCACCCCCATGTGCAAAAACGGGGTGTCAATCGGGAGCTCTAGTTCCATCCGAAATCCACCGGTTTTTATTTGTCCTTTAGCTTGTTTCATTTGGAAACACTAAGGGATCTAGCTCGAACATCGCGCTGGCGATGAAGGTGACAAATTCCACACAAGGACGACGATTAGCGCCGATAGATCCTTGTGTTTCTACTTCTTCCTACATCAGTTCTACCATGCTACCCTCCCTCATAAGCCAGCATCATGATGTGTCACTCCCCTTGATCTATCGAAACAGAGCATATGAGGGCTGATATATTCAGATTGTTCAGATAGATGGCGCCAGGTGTGGATATAGGTGGCGCTACAAACGGCAGAATTATCATGCACGGGCGGAATCAGCCTGTAGCTGGGCCACAAATCATGCGGCTGACAAGAAGACGGGATCGACACCACAGAATGTCAAAGACTGACGTCAGAACTAAGTAAGTAATGTTGACACTGAACAGAGGTAGGCAAACGGTGATAATATCATACCGCCAACGTCTGGTGGTAAAGCAGTGGGTGAAAGTGTTATTTTCTTCGGGAAGACTCAACAAAATTGCTCGGATGAGAAAGTTAGTTCCACTAATCTCGCTTATCGCGATCGCTATCCCATTATATTTTTCACATATGGTGATAATATCATTACTGCTTATTCTCCGCCGTCCATATTCTTTGTTAACTAAGAAATATAAATTGTATAGGAGCATAATAATCATATTCGGGAATGTTCAGCAAAACAAACATCAAGTGTATGTAAATGTCACGTGTTTATTTTGCGATATAATAATACATCAAAGTGTGTTCTACACATGGCTCGTTCCACGACAAATCGACCAGGCAAAGGGGTGATTGTCCAGGTGCTGCATGACTGCAGTCAATGCGTCCTCGTCAGATTTTGAGACAAATTGGTGTACAAGGTCATATTATGCCATGAATCCACCCGTGAACATTTTGCTTCGATCAAGTCAACGGTTCAGGCGTTATAGCCTCTGGAATTTCTGGAAGACCACGCTGCAAGGTTATGTTCGGTGGCAAATAACAAGGTTGATCATCAGTCAAAATATAAACATCCAGACATTTTTAGCTTGCAAAGATGCAAGGAATTCAATTCTGACAATACTTTTAACATGTGATGAGCAGTAAAAGTGTTTCCCCATAAAGACAAGTCACGTGACCTCCGGCGACCTCGATGCCAGTTATATTTCTGTCAGTTTTATCGAAAGAATGGAAGAACAATATTTTGGCTTGATATATAGCAAATAAAATTGCGTTTTTTCCATAAATCCTAATTTTGAGAGCACAAACTTTATCCTATTTGTCTTTAGAGATTAAATGAAAAGTTAAAGGTTAAACTATGTTAAATATCTTCTTTTAAAGTACAGATATTTTTGAACTGGGGAGGTTTCAAGGAATCCAATCCCAGTATTTATGTAAGAAGGTGAAGTGATGCATGGGGCGCCCGTACACTCATGTGTCGCGCACAGTGTATAGGATAGTATATATGACATCGGCTATCTACACAGTCCCTTGACACCCGAGCCGCTGTTTGCTGGCATACGCAATGTGATGACGCCGGCATCGTCAAGTTGTGGAGCATGGTCGGTTGGTGGCGCTGCACTCTGTTACCGTGCGTAAAAGGTGGTGCTACCGTCGTAGTCGGTGGGATGCAGGACACAGCAAGATGGTCTTCAGCCGTTGTTGGGTGCTAACTCGGTTAGGACGCCGAGTAAGGCGGACAACACATTATCCTGGCGTCAAAAATGCAGGGATACTCACGCACAGCAACTCTGTACATGCATACCCCGTTTCCACCCAGCTTCACATCAACTATTCATGTTAACTGATATACACGTACTACTGAATCCCTTGTATTTGTGCTTTGGATAAACAATGTTATAAGCAAAATGGACAATGTTTTCTGACGGTATGTTATTAGAAGACGTTAGTGGATGCGTCGCATGTAACAATTCAGGATAAATATATTCAGTAGCATACATCGTCCTCTCACAGATAAAGAAAGGAATAGCAATTGTTTAATGACAACGAACACACTTCATGGGATGCCGAGTTGCACGATGACAGATGCTCCACATCATTGACAAAAGCAGAGTACGTTTAACTTTTCCTTTGAAGGTTGCATAGGACCAGCAACATATTCTTTATGCCTGTGTTACTATAGGAACCTCCATAGCAGAAGTAAAATTGGCCTGTTTCCATCTTCCGGCTAAGAATCCAAGTGCAGATGTTCATCACGTGCCAATGCTTACCATTAGTGAGCATCCATAAACTCTACAAGAGTAAACAGGTCACAAACTCAGCAGTGAGCAGAGAGACGGCACCGGGTGACCTATTTGGGTGTTGCATAATAGTTTGTTGGCCTGCCGATGTATGTTTCTTTGCCTGGAACCGGTATTCTGTTTACGGCGTGCTTATCTGACATAGCGGTTTTATCTGTGCAATTTTCTTTGACGCGACCACTATCTGTGTGCTTGTCTGACGTGATCACTCTCTGCGCGTTCGTCTGACATGACTGCTCTCTGCGCGCTCGTCACACGTGACCACTCTGTATGTGTTCGTGTACTCGTCTGACGCAGCCGCTCTCTGCACGCTCGTCTGGCGTGATCACTCTCTGCACGCTCGTCTGGCGTGACTGCTCTCTGCACGCTCGTCTGACGTGACGCTCGTTGGTCACTCTCTGCACGCTCGTCTGGCGCGATACTCTCTCTGCGCGCTCGTCTGACGCGACCACTCTCTGCACGCTCGTCTGACGCGACCACTCTCTGCACGCTCGTCTGGCGCGATCACTCTCTGCCGCTCGTTGGCGTGATCACTTGTACTGCTGCGCTCGTGGCGTGTTGCGGCGTGACTGCTCCTGCACGCTCGTCTGGCGCGATCACTCTCTGCACGCTCGTCTGACGTGACTGCTCTCGCACGTCGTCTGGGTGACGGGCGCGATCACTCTTGCACGCTCGTCTGACGTGACTGCTCTCTGCACGCTCGTCTGACGTACGCTCGTCTGACGGACTGCTCTCGCACGCTCGTTGTCGCACGCTCGTCTGGCGTGACTGCTCTCTGCACGCTCGTCTGACGTGACTGCTCTCTGCACGCTCGTCTGGCGCGATCACTCTCTGCACGCTCGTCTGGCGCGACCACTTCTGCACGCTCGTCTGCGCCTCTGCGCTGGGCGCTTACCCTGGTCTGTGTTCGGGCTCTGGTGCCGGGTCTGCGTCTGTCCTGGCTGCTGCCTCCGCGTCTGCGCGCCGCTGTCTGCGCGCTCTCTGCCGCTCGTCTGCGTGACCTTCTGCACGCTCGTCTGGCGCGACCTTTGCCGCTCGTCTGACGTGACCACTCTCTGCCGCTCGTCTGGCGTGACCACTCTCTGCACGCTCGTCTGGCGCGGCACTCTCTGACGCTCGTCTGACGTGACTGCTCTCTGCACGCTCGTCTGACGTGACTGCTCTCTGCACGCTCGTCTGGCGTGATCACTCTCTGCACGCTCGTCTGACGTGACTGCTCTCTGCACGCTCGTCTGGCGTGATCACTCTCTGCACGCTCGTCTGCGTGATCACTCTCTGCACGCTCGTCTGACGTGACTGCTCTCTGCACGCTCGTCTGACGTGACTGCTCTCTGCACGCTCGTCTGGCGCGATCACTCTCTGCACGCTCGTCTGACGTGACTTCGTGACGCTCTCTGCACGCTCGTCTGACGTGACTGCTCTCTGCACGCTCGTCTGACGTGACTGCTCTCTGCACCTCGTCTCTCTGCACGCTCGTCTGGCGTGACTGCTCTCTGCACGCTCGTCTGACGTGACTGCTCTCTGCACGCTCGTCTGGCGTGACCACTCTCTGCACGCTCGTCTGGCGTGACTGCTCTCTGCACGCTCGTCTGACGTGACTGCTCTCTGCACGCTCGTCTGGCGCGATCACTCTCTGCACGCTCGTCTGGCGTGACCACTCTCTGCACGCTCGTCTGGCGTGACCACTCTCTGCACGCTCGTCTGGCGCGATCACTCTCTGCACGCTCGTCTGGCGCGATCACTCTCTGCACGCTCGTCTGACGTGACTGCTCTCTGCACGCTCGTCTGACGTGACTGCTCTCTGCACGCTCGTCTGGCGTGATCACTCTGCACGCTCGTCTGACGTGGCTCTCTGACGCTCGTCTGCGTGACTGTTCTCTGCGCTCGTGGGTCGGGCGGTGCTCTCTGCACGCTCGTCTGACGTGACTGCTCTCTGCACGCTCGTCGGCAGGAGATGTCCAATGTGCCGGCCGGCATCACGTTCCTGGACGAGGTGGAGGCGCTGCAGAACGAGACGAGGCGGCTCCAGGAGCAGGGCGTGCAGATCATCATCGCTACGGGCCACTCAGGCTACACACGAGAGAAGCAGATGGCCGAGCTGATCGACGGTGTGGACATCATCGTGGGAGGACACTCGCACTCACTCCTATACACAGGTGGGGCTCACTGGCAGCCACTCATCACAGCTGGGGCTCACTGACAGCCGGTCATACACAGGTGGGGCTCACTGGGAGCCGCTCATGCACAGGTGGGGCTCACTGGCAGCCGCTCTTACACAGTGGGTCTCACTGGGCCACTTACACAGGTGGGGCTACTGGCAGCCGCTCATACACAGGGGGGCACAGGTGGGGCTCACTGGCAGCCGGTCATACACAGGTGGGGCTCACTGGCAGCCGCTCATACACAGGTGGGGCTCACTGGCAGCCGCTCATACACAGGTGGGGCTCACTGGCAGCCGGTCATACACAGGTGGGGCTCACTGACAGCCGTCATACACAGGTGGGTCTCACTGGCAGCCACTCATACACAGGTGGGGCTCACTGGCAGCCGCTCATACACAGGTGGGGCTCACTGGCAGCCGCTCATACACAGGTGGGGCTCACTGGCAGCCGCTCATACACAGGTGGGGCTCACTGGCAGCCGGTCATACACAGGTGGGGCTCACTGACAGCCGCTCATACACAGGTGGGTCTTACTGGCAGCCACTCATACACAGGTGGGTCTCACTGGCAGCCACTCATACACAGGTGGGGCTCACTGGCAGCCGCTCATACACAGGTGGGGCTCACTGGCAGCCGCTCATACACAGGTGGGGCTCACTGGCAGCCGGTCATACACAGGTGGGTCTCACTGGCAGCCACTCATACACAGGTGGGGCTCACTGACAGCCGGTCATACACAGGTGGGGCTCACTGGCAGCCGTCATACACAGGTGGGGCTCACTGACAGCCGGTCATACACAGGTGGGTCTCACTGGCAGCCACTCATACACAGGTGGGGCTCACTGGCAGCCGGTCATACACAGGTGGGGCTCACTGGCAGCCGTCATACACAGGTGGGGCTCACTGACAGCCCTGGGCTGAGTCATACACAGGTGGGGCTCACTGGCAGCCGGTCATACACAGGTGGGGCTCACTGACAGCCGGTCATACACAGGTGGGGCTCACTGGCAGCCGGTCATACACAGGTGGGGCTCACTGGCAGCCGGTCATACACAGGTGGGGCTCACTGGCAGCCGGTCATACACAGGTGGGGCTCACTGGCAGCCGGTCATACACAGGTGGGGCTCACTAGCAGCCACTCAGCAGCCCAGTGGCCCCGCACGTCCAGCCTGGCCCCCTCCGTCGATTGTGGAACCCCTTTCAGGGCTCAGAACACTCTTCTTCCGGGTGGAACCCTCTTTTTTATTTTAAAAAAGTTTTAGTCTCTACAAAGGCCTCTCCGTAACCCCAGTGCGGTTTCGGCTCACATCGGCCCAGGATACCTTCATATCGGCTCTAGGGCCTCTCGAACGGCCCGGGATCCTGGCACAACTATGGGTCCTGACCGTCAGGGCAGGGACCCTCTTTAGCGATCCAGGGCCTCCTCTGTCAGGCCGGAGGCCCCCTTCAAAAACGTGTGCCAATTCCTTCGTATCAGTGGCCTTTGTACGGTTTGGAGTCCATCCGTCTGTCCAGGGACTCTTTCTGTCTAAGGCCTTTTCCGGAAAGTCGGAGACCCATTTTAAAATGCCTAGACCCTGCCCATCAGTAAGGCTATATTCGGTTTGGGCTCCCCTGACAGCCCAGCGACCCTTCATATTGGCTTTGAGTCCTCTCCGTCAACCAGGGAACCCTTCCACCAATCTGGTCCCCTTGGTCGATCTAGAAGCCTTTCACAGCAGCCCAGCCAAGGGCCCTCAACATCTTCCCGAGGGCCTCCGTTGACTCGGGGCCGTTTTCATCAGCCCGGGACCATTTCCTTTAGCCCGGGACCATTTCCTTCAGCACGGGACCCATCACGTCGCTCGAGGAGCCCTGCACTTCGGCCCAAGGGACTGTCCCCAAGACGATCTCCTGGAGAGCCCCATGCGACCCTGAGGGAAAGCTGCCCCCTTCGCTTGCCTCCTTGTGGCTACCCCACTGTTGCCTGCAGGAGCTTATTATATTGAAGGAATTCATCACTTCATAGTCCCTATGGATTTGTCACTGGCTCATAGGAGAATTCTCGACAAATAGAAGACAAAATTTCGCTTTGAAATTTGTCTGGAATCTTGAAAATATTCTCCTGAAATAGTAGTCAAATTTCATCGGTACATCGATTCACCTGTGTAGCGCTGACAATCAACTTCAAATCAGTTCTAGGCTTTTCTGAAAACGGTGCATTGGGACATGCATATGCATATCCTTAGGGTTATGAATACATAACCCTT